>VZRH01004410.1:106428-173019 GCA_013397555.1 Urocynchramus pylzowi
ATTATTATTATTATTATTATTATTATTATTATTACACAAGGAAAAAGCTGTTTCCGCCTCTGGAATCACAGAATCCTCCGGGTTGGAAGGGAGCACAGTGAGTCATCTGATCCAACCTCCCTGCTCAAGCACCAAGGACAACCTGGCTCCTTGCTCTTGGTACCCACCTCTTTTAGCTATTTATACACATTGACGAGTGCCCCTCTCGATTGTCTCTCTCTTCTCAAGGCTGAACAGGCTCAGCTCACAGTCTTTCCTCGTGAGAGAGATGCTCCGGTTCCCTAATCACCTTTCTTGCCCTCTGCTGGATCTGTTCCAGGAGCTCCATGTCTCTTTTGAGCTGAGCAGCGTGGAACTGGACAGCCTACTCCAGATATGGCCTCACCAGGACTGAGTAGAGGAGCTGGAAGAGTGCTGGAAAATTGCAAAAAAAAAATTACAAAACAGATGGAAGCAGAGTTTCAGCCCAACCTAACCCAAAGCAAACTTTTTCCATGTTAAAATCTTTTATTTGGAAAGAAGACACTTACCAACTTGAAGAAAATGTTTTCTGCATAGCCACATTTNACAGTCTTTCCTCGTGAGAGAGATGCTCCGGTTCCCTAATCACCTTTCTTGCCCTCTGCTGGATCTGTTCCAGGAGCTCCATGTCTCTTTTGAGCTGAGCAGCGTGGAACTGGACAGCCTACTCCAGATGTGGCCTCACCAGGACTGAGTAGAGGAGCTGGAAGAGTGCTGGAAAATTACAAAAAAAAAATTACAAAACAGATGGAAGCAGAGTTTCAGCCCAACCTAACCCAAAGCAAACTTTTTCCATGTTAAAATCTTTTATTTGGAAAGAAGACACTTACCAACTTGAAGAAAATACTTGAAGAAAAACTTTTCTGCATAGCCACATTTTTATTTTAGTACCATTTCTTTGACGACAAACCAGACAATTTTATTCACCAGTGTTAGGGCTGTTGGGCACAAACAGCCTGTGTAGCTCCTGCTATAGAGCACATCTGTGTTTTGTTCAAGGCAATTGCAGTGGGATGAGTGGCACTTCCCACAGAAGACCAGGCATAAGCTTTTCAACCATTTCTTATGTATTGCACTCCCTAATTCTGTAAACAGCTTCACTTTGTACAATATCCTAACAGCTGAATAACAGGTTTGAGGGATCAACAAGAGAGACAAGTTCTTGAGGTGGAAGTGCCTCTCTGAATATGTTGTATCCTCAACTGTGCTGCCTAAAAAGGCATATAAAGTAGTTCCACATGGAATATATAAGGAAGCTCTACACAGTAGCCTAAACAGGAGATCCCAATTTTATCTCAATGCCTAAGCATCATCCCAGCTACATGTCAAAATGGACAGTTCTAGAGGTTAAAACTACCCTTGATTTCTTTAAGTGCAGTGTAAATTAAAGAGCATGTTTTCCTGTGCAACTATGCTGGGATGGTTTCATGGATGTAGAAATTCCTGTTGTCTTAAAATGCATGAAGTAATGGAACAAATTGGAGCACAACCTGGCAATGAGGAGAACTGGGCTTATCTTTATGAGAACTGCTGCTGAAAGAAAAGTGTGCAATCTGCTCTGCTCCTCACAAAGTGGGGAATTGTTCACTCCTTAAAAGTCAGAAGTAGATAACATCCCCAAAATTGCAAGATGGTTAGAAAAGCCAGAGGACAAGCAATACAAACATTTCACGCACAATTGCCATAATTGCTCTCTTCTACCCAAAAGCATCAGGCTAATCTTGCTCAGGCTAAGCTGCAAACAGCCCCCTTGATCCACACCCCTGTGCAGTAAATTAGAGACCTGAGAGATTACACTAATTGAAATGGATCTCTTCCCAGAAGAATGTGAGCAAGATAGTGATTACACTTAAAAACACCTGGAAATTGGGTTGCAGCACAGCATTCACTGACAGAAATTAATCACGCTTTATTGTCTTGCAGTTTCTACATCTCTGTTTCACCCTTGAGATGTAGCTTGCCTGAGGGAAGAGACATCTCTGCAAACTTCTACCAGAATTCAGGAAAGAAAGCAGTCACTGGTTCCTCTCCAAATTTTCCATTGCACAAGGAGTACAAGCCTTGCTGTTGCAACCCTATTCTCACCACTTGGCTTGCTAGGTGTTGGAAAACCCCAGCTGAGCACAGTTTGGGGGTTTGGGTAGCAGTGCACAGTTCTAGGCTCTCAGAAGGCTTTCTCTGGCCTTCTTATACGGGCAGGTATTAACCATGGAAGCATGCCAACCCAAGCACTTCCAGCCTGAAGTACTACTCAGATTAGCAAAACCCTACATTTACACAAGGGCTATGTTAGCTTAAGTACTGGCATCTTCAGATATGTTGTTATTCCATACAAAAAGGACGTTTTGGTGTAAACTGGAGAGTAGAAAACCAAAGCCTGCATACTTTAGGACCTTTAACAAATAAAAGTGTCTCTGCAGTAGCAACAAAGCCCAGGGTGGCAGAAAGGGTAAACTGATGCTATTTGATTAGAGAGCATCTGGAGCAGCATATTCCAGAGAGGATGGATGTTGGTTGATTGTAAACACCAATAGAAATCATGTTCAGCATTAGTTGGAGGTTTGGGGTTTTTAACTATACAACCCAAATACCAGAGCCTCTAAGTTTCAGTTTCTCCTGATACTGTGAAAGCTTTGTAGTGTCTCTCAGCTTCATGGCATTTTTACTGCCTAGGCTTTGCTTGGTAGCTGTCCCTCACAGCAAAGTGCTAACTACCACCACCACTGCTCTTAGCCACTATAGTGACCCAGAGAGATCAAGTCAGAGCCACTTAACAAAATGCTAAAGAACAATTTTGGACACAAGTAAAAATGAAGGCAGCAGACAAAGCTCATAATTTATTTTGTCTCATATTCCTTAATGAGATTTAAATGCTAAGTCTTAATATTACTCACTAGAATTTAAACTCCTCAAAATATCTTCCCCTCTTACCTATTCTCTTATTTAGTATGGCTATTTAGTTGGTTTGTTTGCTTCTTTTTAAAATGATATATTTTTGTTTGTTTAACGGAGGGCAGTGAGCAGCAGCAAACACCAAGACCAAGTTAAAGCCCTATTAATGTCATTGTTTTCTTCTGTTTCTTCTACAAATTGTGATTTTCAGTGTTTCACCATTCTTCTTAGAACTTTTGTGTGTACAGAGATTAAACTCTCAGGAAGTTTATCGTCAGTCTCTAGTGGTACTTGTGAGATAATTAATTAGTACTGACCCAACAGGACTCTTAACTGCAATTAACATTCATATGGATCAGCAGCTTTAGTAAATGACGGGACTTTCCCAGCCTTGTTTCTCTGTAGCTTGTTCTGGGGTGGGAGTCAATAGCTCTGAATGAGCTGTTACCACTCAGGAAAGGGATGAGAGGGTCACTGTGGATTGTTCTGGGAAGCCATCTTCTGAGTGCTCAGAGAGAGAACACCACTCCAACCATAGCTCTCGGAATGCTATTAGGAAAGACAGCAGTCTGACAAATCTCATTATGACACATTCCTGAATGCCAGAAATCCCACATCAAAATGGGTAAGTAGAAGCAGAGAAAGCACGAAGTAAAGCAGAAAAGAAAGAATTTTTAGAACTTGTATATAGCAGTTTCATTGTAGAAAAACCAGAACATGGTACTTCAACATTTAAACGGAGAGGAAAAGTCTTTATAAAGTACAGATCTAGAAAATAATCAAATATGTGGAGAAAGTTAAATGGGTAACAAGCATTCAGTACTGTGTATCAGCTAAGAACTAGGGAAAACTTCTACAAGATGTCAGACCACAGGACTGTTTTACATCAGAATATTGTGTAGTGTTTTGCCTCGGGATGCTGTGGGGCACAAAATTACAAAGGAGCAAAGAGGCATTAGGTGAACTCATAGAGGATAGGTCAACAGTTAAACAGTGGATCATGGCAGTCTCAGAAACATCCCTCTTCTGATTTCCCACGTTTAGAAAGAACTGCTGAGAAACAGTCATTCCATAGTGCCTGTTTCTTAAACTCCCCCATAACATCTGTTCTTGGGCACTACTGTTCAGTTTTTGGCTGGATGGACTTGAACTGAGTCAGGTCTTCATATGTTCAAAGCCAGTCTGTGTGAACAGTGCAACACTGCAAAATGCATTAGTAATAGCAGAGATTAAAAAGTTCAGACATATTTGTAATGTTCCATGAGTTTCAGACTCTGCAACATTTTGTGTGGCTATTTTGAATTTATCTGCCAAAACCCCATTCATGGAGTACGGAGGACAAGAAGAAAAGTTTGCAAGATAGCCCCCCATAATTTATCTTTCAGGACACAGGTTTTGCCTCTAACAAAATTACATACTCTGCTATAGGATAGTAGAGACCTTAACTGTTAAGTCAGCTGAAACCTCTTGCACAGAATGTTTCAGGAAACAGAATTTAGATTCCACCAAAATTTGTTAGCCTCATACCTCTTCTTTTGTTTTGTCTGGCCATTTAGTTGTTTTCTTTCTTTTGCTCCTATGTCTCATGTTTGTTTTGTTTTTAATAAGAGAGAAGTGAGCAATAAAGAACACTTATATTTCTCATAAACAAAGTATGAGGACTTTCCTGTCTTCTCTCTTTTCATTCTCTTTCTTTTAAATACAGATTACACTTGTTTGGGTTCTTCATCCCCACACATTTCTCTTGAACTATTCCCCAGAAGGTCCTGCTGTCAGGCTGACTTGAGGTTGTCACCTACAGGCAAGTTCAGATATGTGAAGGGTTCTGCTCCCCCCGTTTCAGGTCAAAGTTGTAGATCATTCCAACAAGAGATCTGTTAGCAGAAAATACAGGTTATTTCTAAAGATTAGCCAGAGAAATAAGGAATCAAGCAGACCTTACCATTCAACATAATAACATATTTAATATTTATGCCCATGTAATGAGCAAAAATGCATTAAACCCCAAGTATATAATTTTGTTTATATTTTATGGTGTGTATCATACAGTCTTAGAGGATCATACAGCATATTCTAGAGAAAGCACTTCAGGCTATGTCTGCACAAGTTAATTAAGTGGGGCCAACTCACACTAAACAGGTACTGGCACATGATGGTACTATTTTTATGTTAGTTCAGAAATGGCATTGTTCAGAACTAACTATCACAGGCTGGGGAGTATTCCTCATGGCAATTTTGCATGCAGACATGTTATTTTGATAGGAAGAAAAAGCAGCCATGTGGCTGTCAGCTATGCTCTATTAGTGGCCTTAGGGCTAAGAAGCTCTCCTTGTTTGCTCTTTATTGGATTTCATTATTTGTTTGAATTACAAATATTGCTCTGAAGCAGTAGGAGACTCTGAAAGGAAGAATCTCTCAAGGGCACTCACAAAATGTTCATGTCTGAGTGAAACTTTCATTAAAAAGGTTTTATGATTATTGCAAATTGGAGTGATTTAGAGGCTGCAGAACTTGTGTCCTCTGGCTTCTGATTTTCCTTTTTTTCCCTTCTTGATCATGCTTTCCTGTCAAAGCAGTTAGTGAAACAGAGGTAACTCTGGCAGCAGCCATACATCTCAAGAGATGAACTTCAACAGGCTAACCAGTTGCACAGGAAGAATTTGCCACTGGTGTATTAAAGGCAACCAGTTTTGACCCATCACACACCTAAAGTGGTAACTCAGCCTCCTGGGCCTGGTTCTGTGCATGTTTGGGTACCCATACATCCATTTCAACAAAGAGAAGAAGATAAGCTTGGGGGAATATGTATGTCCCTGCAATTTTGTCTAGGTGTGATTCACTGGCCGATCAAACCTGTGCGTTCAGACTGCAGCAGATAAGGAGTCAGTTCCCGCTGCTACTCCCTGCTTGGCAGCAGCAGTCCCACCCCTGACCTGACACCCTGTGCCTTAAACAGGAGCAAACTGCATGGAAACCATTGCCAGGCAGCAGCTCCCAGCCCTGTAGCACTTGAGGATGGCCTGGATTACCAGCAGAAATACCACTAGGAGTACAGCATGGGAGCACACACAAGCAGAGACACCCAAAAAGAGGCAGATCCAGGTTTTTTCCTGGCCCAATGCTTGTGCTGCTGCTGCTAGGAGGATGAGCCACCTGAGGGCTGCCCTTCAGTGCTACATATCTTCATTTATGTTAGTCTTCAGATCAGCAGTGATCCCTTACCACACACATTTACTAACACAGTAGATTGACCTATTTCAATACTCCTAAGTCATATTCATCCACAACTCACTCTGAAGCTAAGGCCAAGCCAAAATACCCAGAATGACTATGGAAATTTGTCTGTAGCAGACCTCTTGCAACACTGTTAGTCACAGTGCTGTGCTGTAACAGTTATCAAGGCTGCTTTTGTTTCCTCTCCACTCTAGATTTTCTTTTCTAATGTCTAGATCTGAAGAAATTTATTCACAAGTTTGTAGTGTTTAATTGTTTTTTTTAAAGAAATTGTAACTGTATTAGATAAAATTTAACCTTGGACGTATCTCCTTTACTGATATCAGAACCCTGATATAGTATAGTTGCAATAGCCTAGCCACATAAGTGATGGCAACTAGAAAAATAAATTATGAGGAGACTTTTAAAGTGAAATAACTATGGACAAATTGTCACCAGAACCTAAAACTGGAAGAATGAAGTAAAAAGGAAACCTGCTTCAGTATGGATTGCAGAGCATATTTATTGGTTGTACATCTGAATTATTTTTCACAGAGCATGATCAGAGCCAGTTCTTGCTCAAAACACAATTAAGAATGGAGGAGACTAGATCAACAGATGATTGCAACATTAATTATGCAGAATTCTTCCTTAAAGCATTATGTGAGAATTTGGATCCTAATACAATCATTATCTAATGGAAGCTTTTGCTTCTTCATCTTCTATAAAATAGTATTTGATTCCTTGAAATAGTCATCAGAGTTGAACACAAAAAGCCACAGCTGGAGCTGCTCCAACATACAGAGTGTTCAGTTACTGAAACCTTACACTTCCTCTTAGTTTGCATTCTACACCCTGAGCAGGAAACTTGGGATTTCACTTTGCTGTCTTGTCTCTTTAGATGGATTCACCCTCATTCCAATAGCAGATTCAGTGCCTTAAAGCACAAGTCAGTGTCTCCTCTAATTTACTGCCAGAGCACAGAATGTCCAGATTATAATTAACCCCTGACCACTTGGTATTTACTTTCATTACACTAATACCGTGAGGCCCCAGTAAGACTGAATCCAGTTGTGTTATGTTCTGTGCACACTCACAGCCACTGTCTGAAAGACCTCACAGAACAGGGTGAGAGAAAGGATTATTTCCCACAGCAGCAAAAAGAGCCTTAATTTTGTTGCTGTTCTCCTTGAGGCATTAACCCTGAGAGAGAAGAGGAATAAACCTGTCTCAAATGAGTCATCTGGGCAGAAGAAAACATAAAAATATTCTCTTATCTCCTGTTTTATCTTTCCCTTCCACATTGCTGCTTCTTTCCCAACCAGAATAATAACAACATAAGAGTGAAGTCAGCCCTGGGCAAGGACGTTGTAGTGTCTGGAGCACCAGAAGCAGAGGAAACAGGCAGGAGTCTCACTCGATGTGCTCTGGCTCCTGTAGTCAGAGCAAGCACTTGGCAAAGGTGAGGAGAAGGATTATATCTGTCAGAATAACTTTTATAGGACCCAGCTCTTCCAGGAATTGTTTAAAATCCACATAATGCTTCTGAGTGTTAATGCCTGTATTGGGACGTTTGCATTAGCAGATAAATGTGCAAGAACACGTTTCCAGACATCTGCCTAGTGATCACATATCTGAGCAGTTTGCTGAAACTTGGTCTAAGGTCCATGAGGTCCTTGGGCTCCTGAAATGATTTCCAAGGTTTGTAATAAATTGTGCTGCTGAAGTGTACCATGGTTAAGCAATTCTTGCATGATAGAAACAATATGTGGTGCACTGCACTAAAACCAATCTATGTTATTTTAACTTTCCAGCCTTCGAAAGCTTTCTGAAGGGAGCACAGACATACAGAAGAATTTCTATAGAATGTATAGATGCTGTGGAAAAGAAAGAAGAAAACATTTGTGATGATGCTCCCAAATGATCTCCCTACCAGTACAAGACAAGTGGATGATATAATGCTGAACGTTGTACATTGTATTAGTAAGAAGAGAGGAATAACAGGGTAGTTTTAAAAGTAAAGGCAGTCTCTAGATTTCTACAGAGCCCTGGCTGAATTGCTTACATTCCTCCAGCTAGGTCTGTGATTTTTTAGCCATGTCAAAGGAGGGAGGACTCAGAGTGTGCAATGCCACAGGTTTAAGTGGTGATGATGTCTTGGAAGGAGAGGTTCATCTTCAGGCACAAAAGGCATTGCAGTATTGTTGAGTTTCCCTTCCTGGATTGCAGGATTGCATCAGTGTGAGTCAACAAAGAAGTGGTGTGGGCTTTCAGGATCTTGGGCTTGAATGGGAATGCAAGCCATGAGCTAATGTACACCATGTGTCTTTCCCTTCTTTCAGGCAGGGAAAACAGTGGTCCAACACTGCAGGTAGGTACCGTGAAGATAAATGTCACAGAAATCTCACAGATATGTCATGGGTATAGATTCAGGGCACAGACTCAGCTTGTTCAGTTCTCTAACAATATTATTGTTGTTGTTGTTATTATTATTATTATTATTATTATTAAAATTATTAAATTCACAAATTATAATCGATTATCAGGCTACACACACACTGTACACATAAAAAGACCTTGAATTTGTTAAAAATAGGCAAATGGAGAGTATCCCATCCCAGACTCAGCAGCTGGCAAAGGGTATATGCTTCAGTCATTTACTGTGAAATTGAACTTTGTTTTGCTTAAGAGTCTACGAAGCTTGTGATAAATTAACTTATACTGAAGCAGCCACAGGAGGCTGGCAGAAGTACTCAGGACTGAGCATGATTTTTATTGCTCTGTTACCTGTATTCTTAAAAAAAGTTTGTAACCATTAATCGATGTAAATTTTGTGTGGTGTTTTACATTGTGTTTCTCGGCTTAATAAAATGTAAGAGGAAAGCTCTAGGAAGAAGTGCCTAGTTACAGCATATAGGGAGGGTGCCTAGTTACAGCATATAAAGGTAGGTCTATAAAACATATTACAGTTAAAAAGTTACATGCAATGCAATTTTAAGATTGTATCTGCCAAGTATGTTCATGGTATGGCTTGTGTTCTATCAAGTAATTTCTACTGTCTTTGCTTGAAAAATATTAACTAGTTTTCTAAAATTAAAAACAAAAAACAAAACAAAACAAAAAAACCCAAAACAAAACAAAACAAAAATCACAAGAAAACTAGTCCTGCTTAGAAATCAGGCATCACTTCCATATGGTCTTTGTCTGTGACTTTGTCACATGTAAAGACAACTGACAGAATTGGTTCTGTAGGGCTGGTGATTAGGAAGACCTCTGATAGATTGTATCTTTACTGTAAGTCTGCTCCACATGTGTTATGGAAAAGAAGGGGGAACTCAGTTTCCCAAATCTCCCATCTCCCATTCCAGTCCTTTTACTGCTGGACTGCTGGACATGGGCAGGACCTGTCTGCTTCCTGGCTGTGATTCCAGGGACAGTTAAGCAAGGGACAGCTCCGGCTATTCCTGCTCAACCACATCAGTAAGAGACAAAGACTGGAGAAGCCCAGTTTTGTGCATCTCCCTCGTTCTCACCAGTGAGGTAGGCTCTGGGCACTCTCATGACCCCAGGGATGACTGCAGACACTGGAGGGCTGGGTCCCAGACATTGTGAGTGCACCAAAGTGCTGATATCTAAAAGGCCTGTTAAGCATTGAAGACTTTGTGAATAAGACTCAGCACTGACACCATCACAGACCTGTCAGTCTTCATCTGAGAGCCTTCCTAAGTGTTACTCATCTTTGCTGAGACTTGTTTGCTCAAAAGCACAATCTAATACAACACATGTCATTGTTTGCAAGATTTGTCTGCAGTCTGCTTTGAGGACAACCACATTGATTTTTCTTGCACTTTTATAATTTGGAATACACTGTATTTAAATGGGGGTTGGGGGGAAGGTAAGGAGAGCGGGTGGAGAAAGAGAGAATGACTGTGTGCTTATGTGCATATCTATATTTATCAGATTAAATAAACATATTTTAATAGGTTGATAAGAGAAGGATAATTCAGTTTGGTGCTAGAAATGTAAGAAAAAACTGTGAGATGTTGCCAAGATTATGGCATTGGTTAGAGAGAGGAGCCTTCTGCCATCAGTGCACTTCGGAGTCCTGCCTGAATCCTAAGGCTCCAGAGACACATTTGCAGTTCTGGAGATAGAAACAACTGTCAGTGAGAAAGGAAGCAAAGGGAATGCAGAGGCATCTCCTGGCATGCTTAATGCACACAGAGCTCATATGTGATTTTATCAGCATTGGTGTCTGGTCTTGCAAGAAACATTTTGAAATAGAAGAGTGAAGGAATACTGTACACACGGTGGTGTGGAGTGAGAAGTGGGGGAGCTTCATCTGAAAGAGTCAGAGAAGTCAGTCAGTGCAAGAGCAGAGGTGAAAGGCTCACTGGATAGCTGTAATTTAGAAGGAAATTAGTGCAAATTAAAAAAGTGTTTTAAATAATGTTTCACAAGGGAAGAAAATACTGGATTGCATTCTGGTTTTTTGTAAACAGGAGGAAAGGTGACCAAAATGGATTACAGTATTCCACTATGAAGATCCTGGATAAACTAACTCAGCTTTGGCCCTTCAGGCTTTCTCAAATGACATGACAGGATATTTAGCACAAAAACATGCTGAGAAAGGCTCAGATTCCAGACACACAGTGACTCATGCACTTCCAAAACAGAGTTATAACAAGCTGCTGTCCAAATTTCCTGCTGTATTACATGTAATGCACGTTCAGTGGTGCTGCTGGCACACTTCCCTCTGAGGCAGTATAGAACCACTGCCCCGATTCAGGGTTAGGTGACTACTGTGCAGGCAGTGCTTCTGTCTTTGCAAACAGATGTGAAACAAATGTCTCAGTTCCTTGTAGTCCTCAGGATCCTTTTACAGATGGCACAGTCTAATTTATCTCTGACACAATGACTGTGTACAAAGATGGACACCTACCTTCTACATTTCTGTGCCCTTCCATCTGATTACAACAATTTTTAGTTGGATTAACATTGATCTGTGGGAAGAAGTTAGGGAAGGAGAATGGGAAGTAGGAAGGGAGCATTACTTCACATAGTTTTTCTTTGTTTCAGTACCTAATGCAGTGGTATTGTGTCTTAATGCTACATGTCCTTTCCCATGGACCCTGCTTGCACTGTGTGTTTGACAAACTCTTATGAAGCACAGGAAACCATGTGGAGAGGTGAGAAGGAAACTAAGAGGAGAGAATGATAAGTACTGGCCTTAACCATATTGATATGAAGGGATTCAGTGATGCCAGGGAACAATGCAACTTATCTACTCTACAAAGCCTGGAATTATCCTCCTCCATGGTGATTACTTTCTGTTCTCTTTTTTCTTTTCTTACTGGGTCTTACTGTGAATTCTGTGAATTCTTGCTGCTGAAGAGAGGCCTTTCAGCCTTTGAGAAATCTTGACCTATGTAGGCGTTTACTGCAGCTTGTAAATGAACTAGAGGAAAGGGTAATAATAATAATGAACAATTAACAATTTTGAAAATGCAAAAAGTAAGAACCCTGAATACTGTAACAGGGGTCTTCTCTAATCTTTTGAAGTCATCAAAAAATATAAAGGAAGGATAGCAAAAGCTGTGTTTTCTTTTTCTTTCCTTTTAATGTACTGGTGGACCCCTTGAACAAATGACATCATGAGGCTTTTTGTGCTTTCCTAGTAAAACTTTTGCCCTCTGTAAATGCCACTTTTTCATACCATGCAGAAATCTGGAAATAAAAAATTCTATCCTAAGGACAATTTATTTGAATTGATAGTCTGGCTTGAGTCAAGTTTGAATTTTTCCCAGAGCACATTACCTGTCTCCTGAAAAACAGTGAATTTTTCAAGGTTAGGTGTTGCCTATTGTATGCTCAAAAACCACCTTTGTAGATTTGCATTGAGGCAAGATGTTATTTGAATCTGGTGGAATGCTTTGCATATTCATATTGCCTGAAGGCTGGAAACTTTTTATCACCAGAGGAGTAGCAGAGATGACAGTAAAGATACAGTTCAGTCAATGGAAATGAGATAAAAGCAATTGTTGAGACCCAAATTTTNTCTTTTGTGCTTTTGTGGAGATGTACTGATCTGCAGGGTTGCAGGGTATGTTGTATGGGATCCCAAGGACAGCTCCAATAAGTATGGTTTGATCCCTGAAAGGACTTCAGATGCAAATATGGAAAACAATTTTTCATGGCTATAATGAGAAGAGTCACATGCCATGTCCTTGCAGCCCTGACTAAGGTAACTCCCTACAGCGTTTTCTACAGGATTTCCTTTTCTACAGCATTCTTACTGGCTAGGTCAGAATTTATCTTTTAGCAAGGATGGTTTCCACAGATCCATGGAAATTGTACCCTTGGAGATACAATTCTCTCTCCATGAACGTATCCTGAATGGCAGGTCAGTAAAAATTAGGCAGAGTACTGAAGAGAACCTAAATCTGTTGTCTTTTTTAACCTAGAGCTAAGTCCAAGAGAACCAGATGATAATCTGGTTTAGTCCTGTCTTGAATGGTCCAGATAACTTCTCACAACCATTCATATTTTTTTTGCAATAACCTTTCTATAACACCAGCCTTAAAAATCTAGTATTAATCTGACAGGCTAAGTTGCAAATAGAGATACTGAAACATGAAGAAAGGACATGGGGGGCTTTTATACTAGTGCTTGTTTTCTGTTTCTGCAGAAACAAGATCCATAAGGTTTATTGATGTTGGGAGATCTCTGGGTGTGTGCAGCTATGCTCCGATGCACACAATTACTGGAAAAATTGCTGTTGCAGCCTTGGAAAAGATGACTTTTCTTCACAATTACAATTTATTTAAACAACTGCAAGACACAAACCTAAGATCACAGCTGACAACAAAGCAAATAATTAGGGATGCTCTACCTTCTGGGATATATTAATGAGTCATATTAAATAGGTATGCACTCACATTACATAAGAATATTTGTGTATGCCATTACCTGACACTAAAAAAACCCAAACAGACAAATAACAACACAGAGAATAATGCAACATGCAAATACCTTGGAAAGGAAAATAAATAAAAGCTGTAGAATAAAGAGTGCTATAAAAAGTGGTAAAACTTGCCAGAGACTTTGTAGCCTTTTGCACAGTTTACAATTGTATTTGATCCTCCTTCTTTGGTTTCTCATGGGATCCTTGTCCGGCTTTGTCATTCTTCATTATGAGACTGACATCAGTCAGCTGGTTTGTAGCTAGTTGCACTAATAATAAACTGGCAGGGAGCTCAGAAATTACTGGAACTATTTGGTCATCTTGAAACTGAAAATGAAGGACTACTCCAAAATTCTTGAAGGCAAAAACCCCCACTCTTAAATGCCTTTTCTATAATAACTGTTTCACAGCATAAAAAGTCTACAAAGTTCAAATTGTTTCAGTTTATTTAGTGCTATGTTGGCTTTAAAAGTTGTAAGGAGTTCCAGCCAACAGAATCCATCTCCTCCAAGAGGGATTCATTTAATATTAGCAAATAAAAATACATATTGTTAAGGATCCAAACCTTTAAAGCTGTAGAAATAATTTATTAAGGAGAATAACTTTTCATACCATATTGCCTACAGGATTCTACGTAACATACTCCATTTGCTTCTTAAGGTTAATATTCTAATGTGGAGCCATTAACAGAATGGGTAGGCTTTTGCATCAGCTACATGAGCACAGTGTGTGATGTATTTGCATATTTGACTGCCCCACTTGCAGTTTTTTTAAGAAGTTCAGCTCTCTTTTGCTGAGGTCATTCACTTACAGATTTACAGTTCTAACCTCACTCCACGGGAGTATGTAGCGACTGGCTGACTGCTTTTGAACATCTGGCTGACAAGAGCTTGCTGAAATTTGGGAGTATCTTACTAATGCTCTTGTGAAGATGGAAACACTGATACAATGTTTTTCTCTGTCTTTACACCTTTAGGTTTTTGGGTGGAACTGCACATATCCTGAGATAGCCTTTGCTAGCATGCTATCTTTCTATTCATTTGCTATTATTTCTGTGTGCTCAGTAAGGCATTTTCTCCTTTGGAAGTCTCCAAAATGAGAACAGCAAAGCAGTCCACACAGTTACACCAATTTTAGTGGAGATTTTCTATTTGGCAGCTGGAAGGCACCCCCCTCAGGTGTGAGTGTCTGGAAGCTGGATACAGCCTGGAGCAGCCATGGCTGTACCTGTGTTATGTCCAGCTCAATACACCCACGATGCTCCCACCCCTCTACTGGCAGTGGGAAATGCCCCTCTGGCATTTGCTCAGGCCAGGACACAACATGAGCTCAATATCCCTAGAGCTAGAACCAGGACGTTTCATTGTTCCTGAGAGCCAGGCTGCCACCACAGATTCATCCTCTTGGTGAAGTGGATATCGAGGTGACCACAGGAAGCAACTGATCACAGCCCAGCAAACTTTGTGACCAAAGAATACCTCAGGGGTTTAAGCAACAGTGGGTTGGTGCATGTTACTGTGCATGTTGTGTGCCCGTGGTGCCCTCCCCAAAACAGGTCAGCTTGTCTGATTCTTTTGGGACTCTAAAGACCAGAATGTCTTTAGATTCCCCAAAGAGACTCACTCTTTCTACTTGAGTTGTGCAGGTCAGTGGCACCTCGCAGAGCCCTGATGGGCTACACAAGTGTCCATTCACATGCTGAAGAACTGTCATCAGGAGTGCCAGGACAGGGACAGCTGGCAGTGAGGGTAAGCAAATGTGGACTAGTAAGGCTAAAATGCCATGTGATATAATGAACAAGTGATGGGGCTGACAGAGAAGGAAACGACAGAAAATGGAGTTCTGAGTCTTCCATGACGTCATATAACTTTGGCTAAATGTTTAAAAATAAACATGGTCAAAAAGTTCACAGCTTCTCTTCAGGTGTCTGTTGGCTTGAGGTTTGTGGCTCTAGTCATTAATGAAGGTAGTGAATCGCATGAAAATTCACACAGCACGTAGAAGAGGGAAGATCTTTTAAAGCTCTGTGACCATTCCTTACAAGTGTTTTTGAAGAGGACAGAGTGCCCTTAGTGGGTTTTTTCTTCCCTAGAAATACATGACAACATCTACACACAACAGATTATTCACCAAATTTAGCAGTTAAGCTTGGTGCATACTTTCCGTGTGGTTCAAGTGCTATAAAATACTCCACAAAGAAATGCTACTGACAAGTAACTAACATGCAAAGTACACAGGGGCCCACAATGCAACGACACACAAATCCCAGAGTCTGAGTAATTTTTTGCCCAAGGAGTCTAAACAATAAACCAAGATACACCCTGGAATAGCGAGCTGAGGGTACTTCAGAGGTGTATTCCTGTATGAGTTATCACTGCATGAAAAAAACCAAAACCAAACTAAACNAGCACTTCCCATTTACCCACTCAAGTCCTGCATTTTACTTTGGAGCTCAGCATTTCGGTGAGTTTTAAAAAAAAAAAATTTATTATTTCACACTCAACAATACGGCATACAAACTGTGATGCAGGTCCAGCTGCATCTGAGTAACAGCTGCTGAAGTATACCCAGATCCTTGCATGGAAAGCGGAGTCCTGCTGTTTCTCATGGAATCTTCCCTTAACTGCCAAAATCTTTTCAAAAGCAACTTCTCCAAGGGCTGAACCAGTGCCCACTGAAGCAAAGGGAAAGATTCCTATTGATGGCAAGCATCCCAAGTAAGCCAGAGGTCTAGATTGCCCTTGCCAGAAGATTGTTTATGTGCATTTTGATGACTTCTAAAGCTTCTCTTTTTGTAGTTGTCTTTCATATGGATCTTACCATGTAATTCTTTTCCAGTCACTTCACATACTGGATAAAGTGAGGCTGATCTGTTTCTATCCCTGATTCAACAGAGAACATAATTTTATAAAATTCATTTTTATGAGACCTGCTTTAAGGTCAGCTTAAAGCAGGTCCCTGCTTTAAGGAGAGCAGCTCCCTGCAGGAGAGCAGCTCCCTGCTTTAGTCAGGGAGCACAGGGAAGCATATGCAATGTTTAAACATTCTGCTGTCCAATGATTTTCCCTGTATAAACACATGGGATGAAGGTAAAAGACTCAGTCATGTGTTAAAGAAAACGATGTGGTGCCCTCACAATAAAACCATAGAAGCCAGGTTTTTCACAAGCTTACTCTGTGGTTGAAATTTACTTGCAGTTTGTCCTCAGAGGTAAGTATAGACATTCCAGTGCAGACTGGGATTGTAGAAGGAAATGGGACAGTCTTCTAAGCTCTCAGGAAAGGTGTGGAAGCTTGGGTCACTTACATTCTCCTTTGATGCCACTAAATGGCAATTTATTACCAAGGTGCAAATCAGGTGAATAAGCGTGCGTGAAAGGGGTTCACTGGGGCATGAGTTATCCATGAAAACAGACAGCAAAGGAATGAAAAAACGTGCACCTTTAGCTAAGAGCTTATTTCTGGAGAAGCTGAAGCCCATCTCTTATTGCAATTGCTACGATGTAGCTGTAGCTGGCTGCCTACAGAAAGTTGTATAAACATGTGCACTCAGAGAGCAAAAACTGTCCCCTTCTGTTATTCTTTAGCTAAACTTATTTTCTTCTGTCGGAGTAGAAGCAGGAACAGTTCATGCAGTTGCAACTCATATTTTTCATATTTTTATAGAGCAAGGTTGTTTTAGGCCAGATCAGTTTGTTTAAAAAAATGCAACAACCTCCTGCCACTGCATTAATAGCAACTTTTGTTACATCTTTGGTACTACAACTAATTATTCAGAGAAGAAATCCCAATTAGCAGGAGTTTGGCTACAGAGTTTACCCCTAACTTTGCATTCCTTTGGTATACAGTGTATCAAGAGGACAGACAAGATGACACCTGAACCTGAGCCAAACCTGAAAATAGGGAGCTAGTGGCCTCATCAACGCTGGAATTATTTCAAAGACTTAATAAATCTAGTCTTAGGAACACCAGTCAAGAGTAATCTGCTCACGGCAAGTTTCACAGCAGCAGGATATGATCCTTTGTCTATTGTTGTGAATCTGGCTGTACCCTAAATAGCAGCTATATTTCCATAACAGAGGACTTCAGTCATGCAAATCCTCCCCCTCAGGCCCAAGGATGGCAGACAGGGTAGGTGAGAGTCAGCCTTCCCTTAGTGAAGAGTGTTACACCTCTATAGAAGAAATGCAGAGCAACCATGAGCTCTTCCAAATTCCAAACACACAAAGCCAGCACAAAGTGTTCCTGGAAATCATCTTCATCATCTCTGTAACTCTGCACCAGCCAGATCCCTTGAACTCTTATGCTGGAAGGTGAAGAGATGTACAAGAGTTTACTTAGCCTAACTTGGGCTCTTATTACTTTAAAAAAAAAAGGAAAAAAAGAAAAAAGAAAAAAAGAAAAAAAAAGTATTCATTGAAGAGAGAAATAAAAAACCAGCAAATAGCCTTTCCTCTCTTCCCAAGACAGGCCTGTAATTTGAATCCCCTGTGGTAATTTTGTAAATCAACCTTCTTTTACTCCAAGAGAAGAAGCCAGATGGGCAGTGGGCAATGTCTCTCTTTGGTATGGTATTTAGTATCTAGCCTGGTACTCAAATGTGTAGGCATTTCCCCTCCCCTCCTAGTGCAGCTGAATGACTTTGCTGTGTTGATTTGAAACGACCTGACTAATCTCAACTTCCTCTAACAGTTTAATGAAATGTCAGAAGTTAACAATGTTCACAGAATTGAAAAAAGGCCATTCAAACAATTATGAAAGGAAACACATGGACAGCAGTTTTTAAACAGTTTTTGGGCTATTGGAAATAATTCAATGAGCTTTAGCCAAGCTGCAGTACAAGCATACTGTGACCAAAAAAAAGGTGCATTTTTCATCTGGACTGTTTAAACTATTTCAGGATTACGAAAAGGAGGTTTATAAGAAAATCCATAATTAGGTACATTTGGAAAAAAAGAAAGACCTTTCCTGCCCCTCTTGGATCATCTGGTGTTTGGAAGTACAAACCACAGAGCAACGGTCATGTGGCACTGGTTCCACCATCTGAAATTACAGCAGGCAGAGGTAGCAATGATCTGGCAAGTTGAATCCTGCTCCTTTCCAATTTTCAAGAGGAGTTTAATGGTGTTCTCAAGTGCAAAGGAATTGAATACACTGGTCATGGTTCCAATCTCGTGGAATACCAACTCAGAGGAAAAAGCTTACTTTGTACTCCCCCATTAAGCACAGTACAATGAGCTAAATCAAACATATTAGTGCTTTGTCTATCACTAGTATTTTACTTTCTATTAAGAAGTTGTTGAAAAATCTACTAAAATAGCATATTTTTTACTGAAGACAGCTTTCAGATTTTGTGACCTGCCCACAGGAATTAATTTTTGCATCCAGCTGAAGGAGAGACACTGTTTTGTTGGTAGCAGTACCAGCTATTGCCAAGCACTAATCCTTCTCCCATTATTAATTTTTCCTCAGGTAGGTCTTTTCTGTTATAAAGGTGACAGATGTTTAGTGCACTTGTCCTCTGAAGCACAACATCCTGTAAGGCAAAAACATGCTTTCCAGAGGCTACCATCTCTCTCACCTCCCTCACTACCATCTTACTGCAGAGCCTGGAGATTGCAGCTTCAGTCTGGCTCCTGTACACAGCAGTCTCTAGGACTTCCCATAGTGCAGACTGTACATCCTAGCTTTGACTGTCAGTATTCCAGGAAGTTTCTCCTCCTTCCCATCACAGCTCCAGCTGGGATGTAACTCAAGTTATACCGCTGCTGACTCCTAGCTTTCCAGACATCCGTGGATGGATGGATATAAACTTTGTTTAGTAAACTCTACAAAAATAATTTGATCAGCCTTAGGGCTGACTACATATCCTTGCACACTCATTAACACTTGCCCAGAGTCGAGCACTCAAAGCTGGGAGATGCCAGGTTAGAGCAGTAATGGGGAACCAGCTGCTCTGGCAACCTTCGGACTCTCAAGCTGACTCCCTATGGGAAAAAAAGTTCCATTTTAAAGAAGACAACCCTTGTGCAGAAGCCTGGTGGAGAAGGGAGCACCCTGAAGGTTGAGCAGGCAAGCTATCAACACAAAAAAGAGTTCAGTGTTGCAACCAAATGCCATTATCTTCATGTATTTTTGCACCAGGCCTTGGAAAGGCTGAACCTCTATGAAAACAGGCCATGTTACATAAAATATCCTTCCAGAGACCCTCTGTTTGCATGACACAATGTTTGAATCCCAAATGCTCATATTTGCTGCACAGGTCTTTTGAGCTACATGATTTCATTGCAAATCCAGACGGAACGGGAAAAATTATTTGTAGGAATAGATGCAGCTGTGAGAGACTGGAAGAAAAAAGGAAAAACTGAGAGCCAGTAAACATAGGAGAAATTATGAAGACCACCAGAAGCTGAATTGGGCCACAATAACATTACAAAATGATGCTAGGCCATTACAGAGAAGCCAGTGAGATTAATACAAGCACATAAGGAAGGCAGTTCTTTCTCGTAGACTTATAAGCCATAGCATCTGTCCTTGTCTTTAGAAAAGAATTCTGTTCATCACAACACTCCACTGAAAAACTAATCCCTTGGCATCAATGCTCAAAGTATGTAATAACCGACAGACGTGTCCACAAATTCACCACACAGGCATGTCCACAACTGCTCTCGGAGCTTCCTGGGAATTCCCCTGGCTACTTATGCTTTGGCAATGTTTGAAGGCCGTGCTGGGTTAACGCCTTATGTATCCTGAGATCTGGATTTTAGCATGATGGTATCAGCACAGAGGATTGACTGCAGCTGCTCAAACCTCATGCAACAAAAATTTCAGTTTGCATCTCTGAATTATCACATAAAATAGAGGGCTGGATTGTCAGAGCACGGTGAGTTAGGGATGGTGCCAAACAAGGAGCCTGGTACTGTTAGGAAGAAAACCTTAAACTCTTAGTCAGTGTCCAGAGCCAGAAGTGCTTCACCTCACAGCGTACTTCAGCAAAGTTCAAGTGTAAAGACATAATTCAGTATTTTCAGCAGAAATTATTTTTCTTCTGTGAGAAGGTAATAAATGACATGTCACAATACACCACTGGGTCAATTATATTACATTCTTTGCTTTGCTAAACTACATGGATATCCTGGAACACAGAATCTAAGGAAGTGAAATTAGATGGCCATCACTACAGATAAGTGTGTGTTTGTAAACAGCTACATTTTCTACTTGCACAAGAAAAGACACTGCAATCTACCTCTGGTGTTTTAGGGCATTTAAGTTTCCATTAAATTTTAAGATATTATTTAACTCGGGATGCTGACAAAGAAGAGAATCCCTGAAAATGCCAATCTACTCACACACTCCTGACTTGCTTCTTATGCTTGTGAAAATCTCAACTGCATGTTGTAAAATTAAAAAATACTTTCTTATAAGAAAGTGAGTGCTTCAGGAGATGACAGTGTAATGAAATATTTGCTATCACTCTAATGCTTACCAGTTTGTAACTCAACTCAAAGGTTTTACAGGCTTGTATAAATAAACAGTGCAGCAAGAATCTATCTCTGTAACACAGAGCTAAAACAGTCTTCTATAAATATTCTGAGTAATCTCCTTCTAAATTTTAGCCCAGTCATTGTACATTGCATAACTGAAAAAAGAGATAGATACAAGATGCAATGCAGATACTTCACCAAGAATTCTGTCTTTCTTAGGAATTTCTGTTGACTACTAGATCCTAGATCCTAACAGAATTTAATTCTGCTAAAATCAATGGATATTTTACTATCAGCTTCAATGACAAGGATATAAATAATGGAATTATATTCAAATGGAACATGGAAGAATATAATACAATTTAATTACCTACACTCATCAGGGTTTGTACCTAAATTAAGCACTGAATAAATAAGCAAATAAGCAAAGAATAAAAAATTATCAAATAAGCACAAGAGCTTAATGTGAATAAGCCAACAATGCTAGGAAATCTGTATCTTTTCTCCTTTCCTTTTGGTTTTCAAGTACTTCTCTTGTAAGAAGTCTACACAGGAGAAAATGACCAGGATGGGGCAGATAGTTCTCTGTAATACAGAACAGATGATGGATGTATTCTCCAATTCTGATTTAAAGGCACAGAAATTTTCACAAGAAAAGAACAACCAGAAATAATAATTGTATTCTGCAGATAGTGTTCCAAACCGATATAATCTTGTATTTCATACAAATCAAAGGATATTTAGGAAAGTGAGTGTCCTTTACATAGTTTGAGGAGCCCAAGTAAAACAAATAGATTTACATTATCACAAAAAAATTCACATAATTATCCAGAGAAGCATGGTAAAAACCTAGGCTATGTTTTTCACTGTCTTTCTGATAAAAATATGAACTCTTACCCTGCAATGTAATTATCTTTCCCAACTCCTACTTCACAAACATTGCACCATTCAAACTTTTTTCTTCTTTTACTTACTTTGGAATTTAGTATTGCTCAGAGTTCTCTTTCAATTATTCTACATTTGTTGATTATTTTAATGCACTGAAATCTGCACAAAGAGGAGTTTCTACTCTCTCTCCAACCACAAAAATGACATTCCACTAGTGTCTGGCAACTTAATTACTCCATGTTTTGGGTTAAGACACAGAGTTACAGCAGGCAGATGAAGGAAGGTGTCTATGTGGTTATGCATGTATACCCTCTTAATTAGTAAACAAGAAGTTTTTTCTTCCAAAAAATCTTCCCAGATTCTTCCAGCTTCTGTTAGAAATTATTTAAAACTTAAACTCTTTCACTGCATCCATGATTCTGAAGACTGCTGGCTTTGTTTCTCTGCTCACATCCAAAATGTCTAGAGTAACGTAGTGGGGAAGTGAGAGACCAGCAGAGGAAGACCCTACAAGGGCAGGCCTGTGATGAACAAATGCTGTGTACACCATGCAGGCATAAAAACCACATGCAACTCCTCACAAGACAACTTCACAGCACATAATAGCCCAGTAACAGAGTTGAACTGAGGTCAAGCCTGGAATACTGATTTTAATTGTCTTCTCCTAATTTTTTTCATCCTCCTGGCTTTTTTGTATTGTAAGATCACAAATAAGTTGTGTACATATTGGTTCTGAATAAAACACTGAAACATGAGTTTATTGTTTCTCGTTGTTGGAATTTCCTAGAGGAAAAATATTGCCAAAACAATTTAATAGCGTATTCAAAATTAAGAGTGCATTTTGACCCAAGTGACTATAAATTAACCTAAAAAAAAAAGGAAGAAAGACAATAAATTCTTCATTTTCCAAACAAATCAGGAAAATAACTGCAACAAAAGAGCATTTCAAAGAGTCACTGAACAATACTGAGAAAGCATGTCTGCTAATCAAGGTAAGGACAGTTCATTTAGAAGAAAGACTTCCACAGCTTGAGGCTGGAAGCTTTGTGTTTGGAGAAATGTGCTGTAAAATATTAAAATATTTCAGGGTCGTTAATTTTTGATGTTCCTTCAACAAAACCAGGAGAACTGTATCAATCAAATGCAAACCATTTCAAGTCTTATAAGATTGTGATTTCAGAGAAGCAAGACATGTTTCCTGTAAAGCACTTGAATGATGTGCTTTGAATTTGTTTCAAAGGTGAAGCTTTTCCCAAGATCCTCACATTGAGGACGGTCCTCATGCCTCACAGCGTTGCTCAAGGCTGCTGCCAAATATCGCAGCACCAATTGTGACAACCGCGGGAGAAAGGAGAGTTTTCACAATAGGAATTGTGCAATCAGATTAGCCAGTCCAAGGAGGATTATAAAGATGTGAATAATCAGTGCAGGCCATGTCAGCTGCCCAGCACGGTGCAGGGAGATCATGTAGATGAGTGATGGATACACGAACACGAAGGCCAGACCACATGTTGCTCCGGAGTATCTGAGGAAAGGGAGGGAAGAGGGGAAGGAAAAAAAAAAAAAAGAATGAATGCTTTGCATTTATTTTTATTTCTTGCTGTCATTTCTCCCTGCCAAACCAATGAATAATCTGGATGAATACTGACTATCTGCAATTGCTAAACATCAATTTCTGTTCCTTACTGACCCCTATCTCCTTCACTAGCACTTAATTACCACTCTGTGTCGTTCAGCCCCCTGCTTACTTGTACCTGCACTCTGACATGGCTCTGTCCTTTCAGTCATACCCTGTGATGCTGTTGGGGATCAAATCCCCTATTTAAGACTTGATGTTTCTACTTTCTTTGGGGAGATTTGTCACCACTGATGTTTCTACTTTCTTTGGGGAAATTTGCAGCAGAAAGAGAGTGGACAGTGCATCCTCTGTTACACATCCTTTACTGTCAGAACTGCAAACCTCATTGCACCCTAGCCATCTGAGAACACATAATAAAGTATTTAAATACAGAAATGTTCCTGAATCTGCAATTCTTATTTTAATTTATTTAATGGGCTTCTAGCATATCATTCTTCAGACCTAAAAGGAACAACATGCACTTATGGTAACATGAACAACCACAGCAAGGGAAACATTTAACTGTTCTTTTTCTAACTTATCCCTTGCTTACAAAAATATTTTCATTATTTTCACCTACTAAGCAGCCAAATGTTATTAAGTAACAATATACTTTGTTTCATATATTTGAACATTCCTTTCCAAGGAATGACTATATAAAGACAATTTATCTGCTGGAATCCCCTGTTCAATGTGTTTGGTTACTATGCACAATATAGATACAATTAGAAGAGATAAGCACCAGTTTGCAAACAGACATGTATTGCACAATGTTTAACCAAATTAGGTATCAGGAAGAAATTCTCTCCTGTCAGGGTGCTGAGACATTGGAACAGGTTGCTCAGGAAAGCTGTGGATGTCGTGTCCCTGGAAATGTTCAAGGCCGGGTAGGATGGGAATCTGAGCAACCTGGTCTAGCAGCAGGTGTTCCTTGCCCATGGCAGGAAGTTGGAACTAGATGATCTTCAAGGTCCCTTCCAACCTTAAGGTCTATTCTATCATTCTAAGAGTCTATGATGACGATTAACTTGACCATCTCTATTACTAGAATACAAAAAAATTTACTACAAGGAGAGACAGAAGAAAAAAAAAAACCCGCAAAGATCAGCCACTGAGGAAAAGTAAGTTATTTTGCTACTTTGGTCAGACCCAAACCTGTCATTCTGGTTTTATAATTGCAGATTTCTGTATTTTTAAACACCTCCCTCTCCTGGTTGCTTCAGGAAAGATGCAAACCAAGAATAAATGACAATGCATATAAATATGTTGACGTCAAATATAGTAAAGTAAGACTCCTTATTATTTCCTCTAATATTTTCTGATTACAGAAATCCTAGCTTTTCAGCAACATAGTAAATTTAAGATATAATTTAGAGGCACTTTGATGCCACTTTTCTTTTTAAAGTTACTTGCTTTCTTGGATTTTTATTATGGACCTTCAACCCAGGTTCAAATGGTCTTAATACAAAACAGAAACTTGAGAGAAGAACACAAGAACAAAGCAACTTTTCTTCTGGCACCATATTCTTTTATGAGTAAAGTTACAAGGTCCTAAGGTACAGCTCCAGTAAAACTCAACCACCTCAGACACAGAGGCACAATAACAAATGTCAGAATTTTGCAAGCTGATTGCACCAAATCATTATTTACAACTTAAGAAGGCATAAGCTTCACAAAATACAAAGGTACAATTATTAGAGCACCTTTTCAACATCAAGACAAAAACATAGTAACACCACAGGGAAGCTTAATGCAAGCAACACTCACCTTATGATACCTCCTATATTTGGATAAAATCTTGCCATTGCTACTCCAGCTCCTACAATGGCTAGGTTCAGGATAAGCACATGGAAAAGACTACAGGAAAGTGAGGAAAGATTGTTAAAATCTGTTATATTTATTACAAAATGCCACCACTGCCCTTCATTTACTCTAACATTTAACTAGTACATGGACGGTGTTTTCATTTGCATGACTCACTCTATTAAAGCTAATTAATTTCACAGGAAACATGTAATCTACTGAAGGGACAATTTCTAAATATCTAGTATTTTGACTCAAAATATTCTTAAGGAATAACAACGTGTAATTTGGCAATTCTTACAAAAAACATTATACGTGGTACTCAGCACTCAAATATTTCAGATGGATATTCAAATACCAAAGAAACAATACTGTATAACTTAATTCCCACAAGAAAGAATTAGCTTGTTTGCAGAATGATCTGAATTGCTCAAAGTGAAATAATGGAAACCAGAAGAAAGGCAAAGATGCACCAAGTGGAAAACGTTACAAACATTATTAAAATTTGAACTCTACTGCATTTTGATAGAGGACAAACATTTAAAATGTCAGATGTCTTACAGCATATGAACTGTAATGAACTTCCTTGCTCCTGCCCTATTTATGCTGAATTTTTTTTGCTGAATTTTTTTTTACAAATAATTTCCCGTTGCTTTCCTTTTGCATTAAGGATGAGAAAAATGGAGATTTTCTGTTCTGCAAAAACAGCTTTCACTGTTTTTGAAACAGTGAAATTCAGTGCAGTTATGCACAGAGCTGAGACTCAGAAAAAGTATCACTTTTCTTTCGGGAATATGAAATGTTGGCATATTTTAGCACAAGGTAAAGTCAGGAAATAGAATAAAAACCTGTGATATTTTGGTCACACAGCTGTTTCTATGAAGGGAAAAGAAGAATTCTCACAGAGGAAACATACATACGCTTACAGGTTTTGTTTATTCTTCTGGAGGATATGATTTCCTAAAATATACAAAACCTGTAAGCCAAGGCTAATTTTTTCTTCACTGTAGAAAGCATGTGTATTATGGAGGATGCAACTAACTAACAAACTTTTTAAAAGTGACAGCTTCCATGGCTGTGGCTGAAAGGCTGCCTGCCAGTTTCCAAGTTAGGAAGAAAGATTAAAGACATAGAATAGTCTCATTAAAGTTCAGGGAAATGAAGGCAATTAAAACACAAAGGAATAATTTAAGCTATGGACTTTTTTTAACCTTCAATCCTTAAAATTTATTTCAAAAAGACAGAAAAATATCTTTAATTTTGTACATGACATTTAAACAGAGGTACAAGAGGGCTACCTTAGAGATCGACAATTGCAGTGAGACTACAGCAGCTGTATAAGCTTAAAAAAAACTTAACTGGATATAAATCTGGTAAGACTCCTTGAACAAAAAAAAAGTCCCAAGAATCAGACTTCTTAGGGAACAAATGTGTACATCTTCTCTAATACTGCTAAGGAAAGCCAGTTAATTGACCTGTTTACTAAAAAGTGTCTGCCATAAAAAACAACTTCCTCTCTCCCTACACGTGGCAGATTGCAAATCTTACTATCACACAATTGAAGCAGAAAGTTTATGGACACAGAAAATGACAGCATTTCTTCCATTCTGTTTTTGCTGAGATTATTTTTTTAGCAAGAGGGACTAAAACCAGTGCTTACTAATTCAAAAATGTTCTGCAAATTTGTGTTTTAGCAGAAAACCTGAAAAATCTCTGAAGTATTTTATTCTGGCGCTCTTTGAAGACGTGATTTTGTTGTACAAACCTGTTGTTTTAAAAAAACGTGTTCTGGCTCAATTGAAAACAATGGTTCTCAAATGCTGAAGTCTCCAAAACAATTCAGTAGTTGTAGAGTGGTGCTTTGCAGTTTTCATTATCAAAATTAACCAGATTCCTCAAGAACAATACCAAAATCAGAAGGTCTGAAATGGCTTTGCACCTATCTGTTTCAATGTGAAAGATTACACTGGACATTCCTCCCCTGGAACGTCCTTGGTCCTTTCTTTACCTTTTGAAACAGCCTGAGTTGTAACCATCACAGTGGGCAACAGGTATTTAACCTGCAAACCCTTTCTTTTACCTAGGCAGATAATCACAGCTCAGCTCATGTCCAGGATGGGGAAAAAGTCTTGATCTTGGTGGAGAGAAAGGCAATGCCATTTAGGGAAAAAACCCTACCCTTCTGAATAAAGTAAAATCTGATACCTAGGGCTACAAGTAGCTACATTATTTGAGACAGTATTTAAGACTCTAGAGCTCCATGAAGATGTGTTCCAGACAGGCCAAGCATTTCTCATAGCCCATGACATTTCAGTAAGTTCTGAATTGTTCAGGTTTAGTCTGACACTGGATTACAGTAAAATTAATGCTCACCATCCTTTGCAAAAGTAAAGAAAACAGCATTTGGAGGCAGGGGAAATAACCACACCACTGCTTATTACAATTATATGAAGAAAAGTATTTAGAGAACAATAGAAATAAGAAAATATTTGGCCTGTTTGTGCTTAATCACCCTGGTCACATACAGGTCTTTTCTAAGTGGCGTAACTTTCTTATTCATGGTCAAGGGCAGCAGAGTTGGGTGGCCCATGCCCAGTTAGGGCTACTGCTCTGAGGCACAGGTTGGGTTGCCTGAAGGAGGCTGTAATTCACAAAGGAAGCACACCCATGGCAAGTCTTTTATATTCTGTCCTCAGTCTCCATACTCTCCGCTCGGCAGAGGAAGATTCTAGCTCTTTTCTATAAAGGGAATCACTGCTCACCTGCAAAAAATCCTGCAATCCCACAAAAATGATAATGGAAAGGAGAAAAACAAAGAATAGAAGAAAATGCAAGCTTTCTCTTAAGTCCTGCTCTTTTCTCTCCTGGCAAGGCTAATCTTTCAGATTGACAGAGCTGAGAAACAACCCTGTATGCCAGAAGATCACTAAAGGGCTTGCTGCATCAAGTTCTCTCTCACTGAAGTGGCAGCTACACTTAAGTCACTGAACAGCAGTGACCATACATATCTAATTAACTTTGGCATCCTCAAAGTAAGAATCATGTCAAAAACAGTGAAATCAAACCCTAGCATAAGGGAAATTTAAAGACAGAAACTGATTTTAAATCCCCCCAAGTTGTAAGTTCTCTCAGAAGTTCAAGACTCAGCAGAGAGTCACAGGATGAACACACACAATAAGGGAAACTGGAAAGCAAGGAAAGAAGAAAATCAGGATCACCCAAGTAAGAATTTTTGAGAGGTTTCTGTATCTAAAAATGCATTTTCTTCCTGGAAATCTCACTCAAGTGACATTGGTCAAAAGACAATGAATCACAACCTTTAAGAGAAGCTAGGCAGAAGTTAGACGAACAGCAGACAAGCAAACATGCATGCAAACAGAAGAAATGTATTTCATTGCATCAGAAGACATATGTCTGTGGGAGAACTGGCAGGTCTGCTGGGCTACCATGGAGTAAAGGGGTGACAATCATTAAGGAAAGCTAAGTGATTTTTGTCTATCAGCTTATTTAACATCTCAGAACAGGAAAGATGCTAAAAAGTTTTAAAAAATCATCAGATGACTGTTTAAAGCACTTTATGCACACCATATAATTAATCAAGGGAATCTCTGTCACAAATATTATTGTAGCAAAGAGCCAGTAACAATAATAAAAATTGGCTTTCTGTACATATAAGAAGATCCAGAGTCAAGCAAGAAACAGCAGATAAAGAACATGCATCTGGCCCTAAATCAGCTGTTAAGTGACGCCATTACAAACATGTCTCAATTAGAAAAGAAAGCAATTACACAACACACAAAATTTCGGCCTTCCTTAACAACACCAGGGAGAGCAGAGAGAATGAACAGTTCCTTGGGTTTTGTCCCAGTACATCACTTTCCCTGTTGTAATCCATATACTAGCATACATTTTGCAAAATAAAAGAAGGAATTAGGATGCCTTCTCTCATTTATAAATATTTTATAGGAAGTAGAGAAAGGCTGAAGGATTTGTGGATTGAGTGCACCTTCAGCATCGAGCTGTGTATGATGCAGTGGACATGCTGGAGGGAAGGGATGCCATCCAAAGGGATCTGGACAGGCTTGAGAGGTGGGACTGTGCAAAACTCAGGGAGTTCAGCAAGGCCAAGTAAAAGCCTCCTACACCCAGATCATGGCAATTCCAGGTACACCCACAGGTTGGGCAGAGAAGTGATTGAGAGCAGCCCTGTGGGAGGGACTTGGGGGTGGTGGCTGTTGAAAAACTCACCGTGAGCCCTCAGTGAGTGCTCCCAGCCCAGAAAGCCCAGGAATGCTGGGCTGCATCCAAAGCAGCATTGGCCAGCAGATGGAGAGAGGGGTTCTACCCCTCTGCTCTGCTCTGCTGAGACCCCACCTGGAGCACTGCATCCAGCTTGAGCTCCCCAGCAGGATGACAAGGAGTTGTTTTAACAAGTCCAGAGGAGGGCCAGGGGCTTGGTAAGAGGGCTGGAGCACCCCCACTATGAGGACAGGCAGAGCAGTTGGGGCTGTTCAGCCTGGAGAAGAGAGGATTGTGTGGGGACCTCACAGACACCTTCCAGTATCTGAAGGGGCCTACAGGGAAGCTGGAGAGGGATTCTCTGACAGGAACTGGAGTGACAGGGCAGAGAGGAATGGGTACACACCAAAAGAGGGAGATTTAGGTTAAATATATGGAAGAAACTCTACTGTGAGGATGATGATACACTGGAACAGGTTGCCCAGGAAAGCTGTGGATGCCCCACCACTGGAAGTGTTTGAGGCCAGTTTGGATGGGGGTCTGAGCAACCTGGTCTAGTCAAAGCTGCCCATGCAGAGGGCAGTGGGGGTGGGACTAAATGATCTTCAAGGTCCTTTCCAATCCAAACCACTCTATGATTCTATGTGATGATGCCTGTAAGAAGACTACTGTGTCTAGCATATCTACATGTGTATTTGATTTTAAGATAGGCAGAGACACAAGTCACTGATACATGCACATAAGAGCAAGGAGAATCAATCCTCTTTCTTAGAATCAGGGTGCTTTTGCTCTCCTCCTGACTGTTGGAAGACAAGACTCTCATTTCCTTTCAGACAAGCAAGCTCCCACTGTTCAGCTTATGTCTATTGGGAAACCAGGGAGAAAAAAAGTTACATACTGTCTGTTTAAGCTTTTAAGTTTGAAGAGGCTGAGCTGCTTCATCACTCAAGACTATAAGTTATAGGATACACTATAGGTACACAGCAAAGAGTTGTAAATAGAAAAATAGCACTATGGAGTATCTAGAAAGCACAGGAAAAAAGAGATGAAAATCAAGTCCTCAGACAATAAAAGCACCCTTGAAGATGAGTATGTACTTTCTCATTATAATCCAGTTATAATCCATGGTTTAGCAGAAAAAAATAAGGTATTAACCATGATGTTTCTTTTGGCAGAATTTGCCTTTGATTAGATCAAAAATCTAGACTATAAATTGCAAAACAGCAAACTAATATCTTGGTGCTTTATTATAACCAGTGTCAGATAAAGAGAAAGGGGTAAACTAAGAAGTCAATCTTCTTATTGCCCAAGAGCTGTTAGCCCTGATTAATGAGGATTTTGAAAAAAGAATCCAACTATTTTCAACTATAAGTAGAGTGCTTATTTTCCTACACAAAAAGCTACAGAACTTAATATTTCCAAGTAGATTGTTCAGAGTGAATTAACAGGCTCTCCAGTAAGATATCAGTCCGTGTCAGTAAGAGCAACAGCTTCATACTTGTAAAACATTTCCCTACAAAAGCAGCTCTGGGGAAAACCAAAAATGCTGAAGTTTTTCCTAGGGAGGTGATAAAGTGCTACTAAAGGAGATTTGTCAGCTTAGGTGACTGGTGAGAACCAGTCATGAAGACACATTTCACAACCAGGTAGTAAATCTTTACTATCCTCCCAGAGACATGTTCTGTGCTTGCTGCCAGCCTTCAGTAAGTCTTCATTGCATAGAAAAAAACAAGGGCTAACCTTGTAAATGCACAGAGGCCAGAGCCTGAAGGTTAATTCAATGATTTTTCTGCTGTATTTGAGACACCTGGGATGCCAGAGAGCGAGAGAGAGCCCATCAGCCAGAATATGCTTCCTTATCACTACAGGTTGGAGAGACTTATATGGCTTCCTATAAACCATTTTTGACTTCTCAGAAGCTTTAAATACCTCACTATAAGGAGTCTTTAAAAAAAGTAAATTTAAAAATGAGTGAAGCTACCCACAGGACATCCTGGAGACGAGAATCAAGCAAGTATCTGCATCATCAAATTCGTCATACCATGAAGGCTCAAAACAGCAAGCTGGAATTAACCTGAGAAGAGACTGGCATAAAGCTGTAGGTTCTAGGAGAGCCCATGAGAGAAATGGAAAACATTTTGGTCAGAGAGTAACTAGAGGGAGGAGATAGGAAAAGGCACATCCACATAATATAAAGGACAAGACTATTTCCCAGTGGCTGTGAAATCCATCTTTAGCACTTAAATAAATGGCCTTGTTTCCAACAGTAACGTGCAGCAGTTCCTAAAAATTTCAACGTTGAACTGCATACAATTCAGAATCAAAAAAAGCAGGCACTTATTTCACTGCTTAATTTTAGGCATTCAGTTTCTAGAACCTATTTCAGGACTCAGAAGAAACCTGAAACTTGGAACAACATCTCTGCCGACCTGAACTGCTGATGCCACGGAGGAAATACACATTTCTTCCTGAGATTTTTTTTTTCCTTTCCTCCATCAACAGTAATTCACAATACAAAATAAGAAACTTGAAGATAAATGGCAACTTCTCAGCTGTGACAAATTCAGTACTCCAGTACTCCAAATATAAATGTCCTAGGTTTTATTTAAGAAACCAAACTAAAACTGAAATCAGCATCAGAGTACAGACACTGTACAAATGCAAGGGTGTGGCTCATCTCTGAAATTAGCATGTGAAAAGCTATTTTTATAAGCATAGCAGCAGCCCAGATAGCACAACTAACAACTCACTTAGCTATTAGCTCTGTTTAAAAACAGATGGATGATTACTAATCATGCACAATCAAAATAAAGATGGCATGCTGAAAGGTTAGTATCTGGAGTGTATGTTTTTCACAGCTTAAGGATTGCTAGATGAAATGCTCCTGGACTAAACAATTTTTTTTCCAGTACAACTTTTCTTTTGTCATATAATTGCATAACCCAAAAGGGACTGTGTTGACAAAATTACTATTTATTGATAAAATGAAGAGTTAAACTAAAAGAACCCCACCCACCCCACCCCCAAATCTGCTCTGGCAAACTGTTAACAGTCCTGAATAGGCAGGCAAAATAAACTTGTAGGCAAGTTTCTTTCGCGTGCCTACTCACTCCGACTGTACAAACTCTGTGAAACTAGCTAATGAAATGAACCTAATGTACAAAGAACATCCCCAAAAACCTAGCCAAACTTCTGACAACAGAAAGGCAGTTAAGCAGAGTTTGCCAAACTATTGTCAAGAAACAGACTTCTTACCTTGGGTAAGCATTTCCAAAAAACTGTCTTAATAGCTGAACTCGTGCCAGATAGCCCAACAGTGGATATACGGTCATCATTTGGAACAGCAGGAATATTCTTGCAACAAATGACATGATGTCATCACTGGGAAAGTTATCTAGAAAATTCTGAACATATAAGTAATGTTACACATCAATGGTGGCTGGTTTACATATATCTGCTGGTTTTTAATATCTATGTGACAGAAAGATTATGTCCCATTTTGGGACAAAAATCCAAACAACTACAATTCCTAAATGAACTCCATAACATTAAAAACCCTCTCTCTCTTTTACAACTGCCTTGCCACCAAATAACAACCAATTTTTGAATATTACTAAGCTGATGTCAGTCTTAATGTTAGTATTACCTAACAGATTGCCTTCTGGTCTAAACATCCTCAAACAATCCAGGCTGTGGAAAGGCCATCTGACCTTTTAGGCAGATGGATTCATATGCTCCTTTTATCTGTCATATCATACCTACTTATTAAAAACAGTTACTTAGTGAGAAAAACTGCATAACATACAAATGAGGAAGGAATTATACATTACTAGTGGGAACATCTGAAAAAGTATTGTAAGAGTTAAACATCACAGAAATATACAAACAGCTTCATAAGTACCTGAGATAGCTACAAAAAAAATAAATGGGAAGAAAATCACTCATTATCTCTTATTTAACTGTGGATTTCATCCTGTGACATTATTTCAGATGGTTAAAAGAATAATTTCATGGTGTAACAGTGGTACCAGTTCTAACTAATCCACAGTCAGAGGAAGCCTTTAAATGCTGCCTTATTGCTAAATATTATGCCAGAGCTATAGAACAACTGGCATAAAACGGATCCCTTGCTGATAATTGCTATCTCTGAAGCAATTTAAGGTGTGGAAATCAGCTTTGCCCAAAAGCAGATAAGAGTTTTTTGCCTTCACAGGGTATTTCATGTCGTGCTATTAACTGAAGAACTCTGCTGGCAAGGCTCACCAGAGTGTCAGACTCCAGAGTGTCAGACTTCAAACGTAATTGCAGTGAGGACTCCTGTCTAAACAAGCTTGCTTTCACATTCTATTTCTTCTGGAATCCCAATGAGTCACTGCACATACTTCTCGGGATTAAAGAGGCTAAAGAAATGAAAAGCTCAATTGTTCACTTGTTCATTTTGGTCCTTCAGCACTATCACAGAGTATTTATTAAATGTTTGTTTTTCACTGAAATATTGGGAACCATTTATGAATATAAATGAGATAACACAAGTATTACTCATCTGTTCGTGGTAGTGCCCACAAGGTGTCCCACCAACTGACCACAGTCAAGCGCAGATGCGCCTGCCAGGGTGAGTCATGAAGCAAGGAGCAGTAACTGGTTTTATTTTTTTGCATATTTGTTAAAATGTTAAGGACAAATATGGTATCTTGGCATGTATTAGGAAGAGCATTGCCAGCAGGTCGAGGTAGGTGACCCTGCCCCTCTACTCAGCCCTGGTGAGGCACATCTGGAGAGCTGTGTCCAGTTCTGGGCTCCTCTGCACAACAAAGACATGGAGCTCCTGGAGTGGGTCCAGCTCGTGGCTCCAAAGATGATCAAGGGAGACTGGAGCATCTCTCTTACAAGGAAAGGCTGAGGGAGCTGGGCCTGATCCTGTTGCACCTCATCAATGTATACAGGTATCTGAAAGGAGGGTGCCATGAGGATGGATCTGGCTCTTCTGGTGGTGCCAAGCACTAAGACAGGAGGCAATGGGCAGAAACTGATGCACAGAAAGTTCCAGCTGAACATGAAGAAGAACTCCTTCATTGTGAGTGACTGTGCACTGGAACAGGTTGTCCACAGAGGTTCTGGAGTCTCCCTCACTGAAGATATTCCAGAACCACCTGGATGCAATCATGTGCCATATGCTCTGGGATGGCCCTGCTTGAGCAGGGAGGTTGGACCAGATGACCCACTGCAGTCCCCCCCAAAAAACCCATTTTATGACTCCATTATATACATACTGCAGTAAAATATCTCACCTGTTCAATACATTCTTTGGATAATGGTGGAGAAGGAAAAGATGCAAAAATTATCACTCCAACATACAGGTATGTTAGTCCAACCAGGAAGTATGCAATAGAGAGGTCTCTCACCTGAGGAAAAACAAGATTTTATTTTGGCCAGCACTTACACACAAAACCAGATGAAATAAAATCCTCATAAGAAGACTTCTATTTCATGTATTACTTACTGTTACTTTTATATGCATTACTTTCTTATATTTACTACTATCACTTGTACATTTTTATTTTTACTTCCTACAACTTGGATGGAGACTTCAGAATTGGTTCTGATCAGATCAGAAAGCTGCATGGGAAATACCCCAAAGTGGAGCTTGACAAGTATTACTTTATCCCTCGACATACAAAAAAGGCACCATGAATGAGATATGCCAATAGATGTAGCATGTTATTCCTGATGCATAAGCATACACTAGTTATTAAAACAAACAAGAAATCCCTTCTACTTTCTTACATTCACCTATTCCTAATAAGACCCTTGGAACACAGACACACTTGTCTAAGATAGAAAGCCCAGAAAGCCCTATGTTAAATTTCTTGTCATGAATAAAATCTTGCAATCAAAGACATCAATCTACCTAACTGCAGATATAATACAAATGAATTTAATAAAAGGTTTTAAGGAAAGAGTGTTGAAGCTAGGGTCATAAATCCACACTTAACTACACTACATACACTTAAGTATGGATTTAAACCTAAACTTCAATATTCAGTTCTGAAAATTTTGGCTATCTTTTAAAGAAATATAATATATACAAGTATTTTCCACTACACAAAAATAATCACACATTTATTACAGGAAAATAACTGGCAAACCTAATTAAGTACTTTATGAAACTAGAGAATCCACATATACATCAGACTGATCTCACAGCAATGTACTTGTTGAGTTATTCTTCTACATAAATTTCTTCCTTTGGAAATAAAGAGGGAGACCATTTGTTTCTAGTTATTAGCTAACTAAATTCTTTATAAGCTTATGTTACAGTACAAAACACACATCACCTTACAGCAAACCATTTGTTCAGCTGTTGCTAATCATCAGCTTCTTAAAGGATTACTAATAATGTTTCAATACATGACCCTATTTTCCCAAGACTGAGAAGCAAGTCTTCTTCCTGCTAGCTCAGGCATAGCACCAAATTATTAGGATTATACTGGTTTCCAGACCAGGGTGATTATTATCACCTCCAGCCAGCTCACTGAGCATGAGCAAAGCTTCCTCACATCTGTGCATGGAAATGTTTCCCTAAGTGCTTCTTCACACTGTCTTATTGACAGAATAAGCATATCCCACACCACTCCAGGCTCTGCCAAGGGCAAGACAATCCCCAAGGAAAGTATAAAATACTAGATTATGAGTTGTTACATACAAGAAATTCAGATGGAAGCCAGTTTTTTGTGAAAGACATGGAATCTCCTATTCATTTTGACAGTGTTTTTGGTACTTTTGGTAGAAGATTGCTCTTTGATGAGGAATATTATTTGCCACTTAGAGACTGATGGGAAAAAGGCATCAGTATGATTTGAACATGTTCCAGGGTGGCCTTCAAGCTCCCACCAGCTGCACATTTCCAGCTGCAACCTCATCTCCTGCTGACCAGTTAAATGCGCAAGGAAGATGATTCCCTAGACTTCACTCTCCTCATACTGGCCATTGAGTAAGGACTATCAACTTGCATCAGAAGCTGGGCAGTAGCCTTTTCTTTAAATTATATGCAGAATTTCTCCTCCTTCAGCTCTCAGACATGAGAAGCTGTACAGGTTTTTAATAACAACTACATCTTCAAAAGCACTAGTGCCCACCCACCGTAAGAACTAATTTTAAGAATATTAAATATGAGCATCCAAATTTCTTACAGGTATTTATCAATAACTTCCATTAATTGCAGGACTCAGAGACATAGTAAGACAGTTTTGCAATGAGATACAGACTCTCATCTCTTGAGGACAGGACCTGGACAACTTTTCAAAGTACATCCAAGACCTTCTTAATGCACATCATCTGCCAAAACCTGCTTTAAATCTGGTATTTTAGGTGTAGTCCTAATGCATAAAACCAGTATAGTAACTCACAGTTGTTATTTGTCTCTGCCTACATATAAGTTCTAGAACCAACTGTAAACTATTTTTGCTGTGATGAGTTCATGTAGTTGTGAAGGCAAGAAATCTGAAATAAAATTCTTACTGCTTCCTTTGGACATGAAAAATGGTAGCTAGGTGGTGTGCTATTACCTCCAACAGGTACTTGCACCAGTTCTAACCAGTTCATGTTTCCAGAGTTCTTAAGGGTGTATGCTTTAATCTGCAGTGCTGAGATAATTTTGATAATTTATTAAGTGCTGAGATAATTTTGATAATTTATTTTCATAGCATGTAACACAACCGACTGTTTTCTCCAGGTGTTGTCACCACACAAAGAGTACCCAGATTTTGATCTGAATAAACTACTAAAAAAGAAATAGACAACTTGAAAACCTGGATTTTTTTTCTCAAACATCATCAGCTCCCTTCCAAATACATGCTTCTATGTATAAGATGGTTACCTTGGTACAACAACATGTGTTTACACAACAGGAACATCTTTTGATTAATGTTCATTATTCCTCAAGAGACCCGAGTTCACTCCCTAAAGACCTTGACATTACTGTTTAGACAGCATAATTCCAGATAAAATCAAAGAACACATGGGGTGAGATAAAAGGATTATTTTAAGTAAGAGCAATAACTACACTTTTTTGTTTTAAATTTGATACTTGAAGCATTTACATTCGAAGTGGACATTGCTGTGGTGAAAGCTGCCTAAGCATAAGAATAAAGCAATTCTTACAGCTACAGTTTAAAATCAAACTTGTAGAAAAAACAATGTTGGAAGCAGGAAATATTTGTAGAATCATGGTGGAAGTCTCAAAGTAAGTATCTAAGGTAACATGCAGGTCACAGTCCATAAGGATCACAGCCTGACACCTGCCAAACCCTTCTCAAATACGCCTGAACCAACAGGCAGATTTGCAGACAGAGCTTGAAGAGCATTTGTTAGCTGCAGTTACTGATGACAGGGAGCTCTCCTGGTCACATCCACAGAACAAAGTGTTAGAAGTGACACTGGAAGAAGAGAAAATTGGGTGATCAAGGCCAGCAGCAGCAGTAGAACAAAGGAAGAAATCAGCCTCCTAACAAAAGGATGAGTCTGATAAATCAGGTGGAGCTAACAAAGCCAAACTGAAAGTACAAGATATTGTATCACACCCACAGATCAGTCAGTACTCAGGTGCTGGCTGGACCTACAGCAAGGGATTTGACATGGCACAGAGAAGGCTCTGTGGCTCTATGGACATTGCTTATGTGGTGCTGCAAAGAATAGGCTACTTCCAGCCTTGATTTGCCTGTTGAATGACATGGAGAAAATAGTTCACGTCCCTCCTCAGTACCAGTGAAAGCTAGTTTGTAGAGTTGCTTCTTGGATGGAGAAGCCTGTATCAGTGCTTAGTAATGATTATCACATTTGAAATACCTTTCAATCATCCCATTTCAGATTAGTCTCTTCTCAAGAGAGATGCTGTTTCCATAATATCTCAATAGGACTTTCACCTATATCATAAACATAGACTTCATCTGCTCATGCATCAAGGGCAAGTGGTAACATTTAATTGGGTGACAAAAAATACATCACCAGGATGGATGATGCTGTGCATAATTTTGGCTGGAAAGAGAAACCAATGGTATGGCACCATCAATGGAAGCTCACTGTTTACAGGGAATAAAGTGTTTCAATACTGCAGAAAATAAGTACCATTTACAGCTCCATGCCTTCTGCAGTTAATACCTAGACAACAGACATCTCCCCACTCACAGCCTTTCCCCCAGGTACAAAACTGGAGACAGCATTAGTGTATTCATGCCTGTAGATCATGGTGGGCTTGTGTAGCATCTGTAGTGTTGCTCAGGGAAACTGATCACAAACATGAATCAGGAAAAGAACAACCAATCAAAACCCACACCTAAACTCTTTTTTGTGGGCGGATTGTGTTTCCTATGCAATTTGTTTTTGAACCATTTAACTGAGCACTGTACAAAAAACTTATGCTGATAAATTCAAGGAGGCAGCAGCAGTGGGAGATGGGACCAGGAAGCTTAATTCTGAACTGCAGGCTAAAAACCTGCTCACAGGGCTTCTCCAGGCTGTGCTGCTGACATGTGGCTTACTCTGGTGCACTGCTCTTCTCTTCTCACACCCACACCACTGTACGGGAATAGCGGCCAGAGCAAACCTCCCCCGTGTGTGTTTTAGCTTTGGGCTGTGATGCACGCCCGTGACCAGAATGGAAGCTGCTATTGTTTTGGATTTCTGACTCCATAAAAGGAATGTTATTGTTTGTCTTACTTTTTTCTACCTCCCCAAAGAGTTGTTCTGTGACCTCTAGTTTCAGTAAGTTTTGCTCAAGACTAAAACAGTGCTTTTCCAGCTTGCCAAGTGCTGTGCCTTTTAACAGAACACTGACGGAGGTGCCATGTTAACAGATCTATCAATAAAACAGTGATATAACTCCATGGAGTTATATCAGTATCATCCCATCAGATACTGAGAGAAGAAAGCATCTTGTAAATATATGGGAAAAAACCCCCATGACTTGTGAGGGCAAGACTTCTATACATATGGAAATCTCCCACTTAGTCCAGCAGCTTAGTGTCATAATCACAAAACAGCTCTTCAAGAGAATAGGTACTTTGTTAACATTTGCAAAGCACTTTTGAGACCTAAGTGAAAGGCTCCTGTACAACTACAAAGAGGAAAAGAAACCTCCCGCCAAATAAAACTACTACAAGAATTACACAGAGATTTGTTTTCCCACTAGAAATCTTTCCTGCCATACTTCAAAGCTGTCCTTTCGAAGCAATTTGAACATTCTTCAGGAATGCAGAATTTTGTCAAGGGCTTGAGATCCATGCTAGGGCTGGCTTGGAAATTCAACTTAAGCTCCAGGGAGGGTATTAGAAAAGCTGATTCAAATGCAGGCAAGCAGTTTCTTCCTCCTTCACACAGGAAAAGCAAGCTGGAGAACACTCCAGGTGCCATTCTTTGCATCTGATTACTTGCTCTAATGTAAACAGTGGGGAAAAATACACAGGAAAATCTTGAAGATGGAATGAGGGTATTAGGCCTCCTCTGCATATAGAGCTGATTGTTGGAGATCTAGCCTTTAGAATTTGAAAGCCACAGTTTAAGAGAAACCTTGCCCTCCTCCACATCATAAGATTTTCTTAAGGAAATTGAGAAAAAGCTTATTTAGCTTTATTTGTACAGACCTCCAGCTGTTAAACTAATGTCTGAGAAGCCCTTAAGCACCCAGAAGCGTTCCTGGAGGAGAATTCATGACTCCTTTGCAGATACATCATTCACAAGCTGGTCTTGATTCACAGGTAAAAGGAAGTAACTATGCAGACTTCTAAAGCCTAAGAGGTCATCTCATTGCATTGGCACATAATCTGGACTTCACTGTCAAATAATCAAATCTGATATATTTTGTCTGATGTGCTCTATAGGCATCTGGCTCTTAGTGGTGCTGATTCAGCAGGGGGAACAAGATGCCATCCAGAGGTTCCTTATGTTTTTCTTACAGCTAGTGTTTACAAATCTTTTTATGTTCTTGCAGGTACCTTTACAGCTAACATTTTAATGAAGCTGGACAAGAATCCTTGGAAGTAGGGAGGAAAAAATAAAAGAATAAAAATAATTAGAGTAAAAGTTACTCTCAGACTCTGTGTATTGTGCTTACTCCATTTGGTACTTTATAATGGGAAGATATTAACAAAGAATGCAGTTCCATCTGGAGGAGCAGTGCTTAACTTTTTCAAGTTAAAGTCCAAAGTCCAAACACTATATATCACAAAGCCTCCTGATCCAGGCTTCAACTTGCAGGATTTCCTAAATTCTGCCAAGTTTCTCTATGGACTTTGATCAGGATTGTGAGACAAAACTACTGAAGCAACTCTGAGAAAAGGTATTACCCCAAAACTACTGCTCAGGATTATGCTAAAATCAGTCAGGTACCAAACACTTTCCACCATTTTTCATTCTAAAACTGGTCAGTTTTCATTGAGTCCTACAACATTGTCAAGTCATCTGCCTCTTGTGTGCAATTTAATTAAACTTACAGCTTAATATCAGCTTGTAAGTTTGGGGCATTCCTCAGGGCTTTTACGTAAATGAATTTGTAATTTTTCTGTTACTCCCTCATAGCAAGGAAAAGAATATGTAACTTTTTTCTTATCAAATCACAGGAAAAAATTACTGTTTTCTGGCAATCTAGATATAAATGAGCAAAGTCTTATGAAATTACTTACATTGTTTTCTTGATTCCTGTTATTCTGAAGAAGTGTGATGACACAATTGTGGATGAAGAAGGCAAGTGTTAGAACTCCTGTGAGCTGAGGGAACAGAATTCTAAACTCTAAATGAAACAAAGAAAAAAAAAAGTGTTTTTAAATTACTTCTTTGAAACAAGCAATGACAAAATGCAGATGACATACAGTGCTCTGGAGGGTACTGGCAAACTCATGAACCTCCACCTTGAAATGGGACAATCTATCTCATAGTTGACCACAGCCAATGCAGATATTTAATCAGGAAGTACAAGATGCATGAGGACAGTAGTTACTATAGAATACATTTTCTATCAAGGCTTCTCTGATAGACTCCAACCATCAGTGATTACTAGGATAATTTAAGATTGGCACATACTAGGTTTTCTGCTCCTCAACAGCTTAACTGAAAATCATTTGTGAAATTGAAATTGACAGCAGTGAGGCTGTATATCTACAGGTTCCTGAAGAGGGAGATGGAGGGAAGGAATCATTTACCCCATGAACACTTTTAGTTATTAAGAAGTCACTTATGCTACCAGAAGAAAAATTACATCTGTAGATATTTAAGAGGTTCTGCTTACAAGCCAGGGCATAAAGAAAGGCAGAGCAATTTCTTATCATGCTTCACAGCACGTATGAAAAAGATTTCCTTCTTGTCTCCCTGGGAACAGCATTATTCTGCTTCTTTTAATACTTAAAAGATGTTCACAAGATGGTGGTTCTTGAGGTGCTGCAAATGGTCTAGGAATTCACCAATCCATAACATCATTAAAGCACCATCCTAGGTGGTGTTACCTAAGAAGGTATCTACTCTTTAGAGTGCTAACACTAATTAGAGAACCCTAAGATAGCTCAGCTTCTGAAAAGCATCCAGAAGAATAGCACAACACTCTTCAGAGGTTCATAAATCCCTACAGAACAAACCACAGAGAGCTCCATGCAAACATATTTAAAACAGACTTCTGTAAAGTGCTATGAAGTTAGGAAAGTAAACACACTCCAGGCAACTAATGGAGGGCTTATCCAAACTGAAAGAATAAGCTTTCCCTAGAGCTGGTTTCACTGTACCTTCAATACCTAATTAGCATGATGTGCTACTGACAGAATTGAGACTGCAAGGGCAGTCTTCTGGGCTCGACTTCTAGGCTCATTTTCCATCCATTACTTCAATCTCAATAACAAAAAGCAAACTAACAGTTTCAGAATCTCTCGTTAGCTGTATTTGTATGCATTAGCTACCTGCTTTTTCTATCTTCTAGCAGTACTAGGAGTTTTTGCCAAATTAATCAAACTGCTGGGTGCTCTACATCTCAGTGGCCTGTGGCATGTGTGTCACTACAACTCATTTTTTTAATTTGTTTCTAAGAACAGAAGAAGTGATACTATTCTAATGTATAGGACACAGCTCCCTAGAGCTAACTGGTCATAAAATTTTGCTTATTATAAAGGATGGGGAAAAACCAACTAGGACCTAACCCTCATTCTCTTATTCCAGGTTTCTTAAAAAAGAAACTTGATCTCTTTAGGCTAGTTGCTCAAGCACTACCAAATGCCACTTGTTTATGACTATTGCATCTCACAGAGTAATTTGTAACAGTAATTTGGAAAGAACAAATAGCCATCAAGCTTCCAAGAAAATAAAAACATACTGATGGGTACTGATAGGATAAAACCAGCTAATGGATGTTTGAAAGAGAAGAGCTACTAAGATTACGGCCTAAAACTTGAGGTAGACTGGGAAGTACAGGAAAACTGTACTTGCAAATTATGGTGAATGAGCTATTTCATTTAAGCCAGACAGTGTGTGGGGAACTTAAAGCACCCTTAACAGTCAGTCTGTCTACAGTTTGTCATTTGTATTTGCTACTGAAACAGGCATGATAAGAAACTGGTGCAACTAGAACTTAAAATAACATAGGTGAAACAGGACTATGGCAAGCTCTCTGTCACAAGATATATGTTGAAGATTATTCTGATAGGCAACCCTCTTCCCCACTGTTGATACTGTCAACTGTTAACTAAGGAACATCACTGGGAAAGGGATTCCTTGCCACTTGGTCCAGAGGGATCTTTCTTCTACTTGCAACATCAGACAGCATTTCCTCTATTTATGTCTCAGAGGTGTTAAAAGGTAAATGAGAAAAAAAAAAATATCTTAAACTCACCAAATATACACTTCACCACTGCATTTTAACTATCTTACCTGGTACAAAAAATTCATTCTCTGTAAACCAGCTGAATTCTAAGTGTATTCCCAGATGAGCAGCCTTTACTGTAACCAGAAAAACTAAGTAGACAACTGAAACTGTACCTGGAAAAAACAAGAGCCAAACAAATACCATGATATAGTATAAAGTATTTATGCAGGGTTTGATTTCTCCTCCATCCATCTAGTTACTAGGAGTCAAACAGTTATGGTCGGTATTCATTCCCAACAGAAGACTGGGTCTAAACTTCTCCTTTACTTCTCTTATAGGTCAGAGAGAAAAAATAATGCACATGCACACAATGTAAACTTCCAGCAAGTTTAATAAATCCCAGGTGCTGGTGACAGCAGAGCAAGTACCCTGTAATCCCTGTTGCTGGGCAGGTAGGAAGGTCTTTAGGCACAAATAGACCAGTTCCAGCTTCTACTGCCAGGATTTCAATTTAAGCAGAGACTGATCACAGCACTCCAGCTATTACAATTTTCATCTAGTCATTGACTTTTTGAACCAAACAGCTCAATGGAAATGAAACAGCTCAGTGAAATGGAAGGTCACTGCACTTGTGAACTTTACACTGGGAGCTAGAAGTTAATAATGACACTTCAATGCTACTGATTAAAACATTGTGTTAATTGTAACTCTGGATAATCTTTATTATAATACTGGATTTGCATTCCATCTCATTGGTTAAGAGGCATCCAGCAGGCCCCTGCACAGCTTAAGGACTACAAATGAGATCACAGATGGGTATAATACTTTGCTGTGTATACCTGTGGAAAGGATGGTATACAGTCTTGTGTCAGACCATTTGAAAGCAATACGAGCAGAATAGTAACTACCTAAAAATTGAAGGAACCTGAACAACAATAATTAAGGCTACTGCAATGAACCTCATGGCCAATAATGCTGCTAGTGAGCAGAGAACAGGCTGTAAGTGGAGACAAAACCCCAGCATTTTAACCCAGCAAGTTGAAAAAATAAACAGAAGGAATTATAATTTGATTACACAGGGCACAGTCAAGAAATTAGGAAAATAAAAGGTTCTGTATGTGAAGATCAGCTAAAATACTCTGTAGTTTCCTAATGACTTCTGTTTCCATGGGTATCAAAATAAGTAAAACTCTCCTGAGATAAACTTCATCATCTCAAAATTGCCTTCCATTTTTTCTTGTCCTATAAACTTCAAGTTTACAAAAATTAAGGCAATTTTGAACAGCTTCTGAATTACATAATAATCTACTGAAGCAATGAGTAATTAATATTCTGGTTTTAAATTTTTTTTCCATATAAAACCCACACCTTTTGCACAGAAGCAATATCAAGTACCCAAATTCCCGTGTGGTATTTCCATTTAGTGGTTTCAGCAAGAACAGATCCAAGCTCTGATAAAGTGTCACTATGGAACAGATGAACAAACCAGACCTTCAAATCCCTGTCCTCTACCTCCTTTACAATGAATATCCAACTTTTTCAGCCTCTGATCCACATCTAGTTTTCTCTTTCTCTTCATTGTGGGCTTCAGTGCTACCCGTCAGACATCACCTACTCCCTGAACTATGACCAGCTCCACCCATCATGCATATGCTTTACTCATTTACCAGCCCCACCTACCTTGGCCTTCTACCTCAGGACATGTAAGCAGGAAGTCACAATTGTTTCCTCTGCAGCACAGAAGAATCCACAATATTGGAAGGTGGGACACAGAACAGAAGCAAGTAATACTGACTAACTGATGCTGTGATTTATTCATCACCTGACTGGCAGAAAATTACTCCAGATCAGAAGCAACTGCTGGTTTGAAGTATTTACTAGAGGAGGAAAAGTATGCCTGACTATACCGAGATAATATCAAATGCTGCACAGTAGTATGTATAGAACCATTTGGGAAAATCTGTTGTAGATGTAATGGAATTTGTTTCACAGGATTATCAAGCAAGAAAAAGGAAGAAAAATGAACTCCCTATTACCTGTAAGATTCAAGCAAAGCAGCAGACAAAACCCTTGGGGTTAATCAAACAACCAACAACGCACTTCGAGGCACTATATGGGCTGCCACCAAAATACTGAAACAGTGGCTGGAAAGCTGAGTAATGGAAAAGGATCTGGAGGTGCTGATTGACAGAAGCTGAACATAGGGTGACAATGTGCTGACAGGTGGCCAAGAAGGCCAGTGGTATCCTGGTCTGGATCAGCAACAGTGTGGCCAGCAGGACCAGGGCAGGGATTGTCCCCCTGTACTCAGCACTGACGAGGCTGCCCTGTGACATGAATACTACCAGTTTTGGACCCCTCAAAACAAGAAGGACACTGAGATGCTGAAGTGTCTAGGGAAAGGAAATTAAGATAATGAAGGGTCAGGAGAACATGTTCTATGAGGAGCAGCTGGAGGAGCTGGGGGTGTTTATCCTGGAGAAAAAGAGGCTCACGGCTGACCTTATCACTCTCTACAACTGCCGGAAAGGAGGCTGTAGTCAGGGGAGGCTTGGTCTCTTCTACCAGGCAACCAGTGACAGGATGATGGATATGTGGCCTCAAGCTGCACCAGGGGTGTTCAGATTTGGAAAATGTTCTTCTCAGAAAGGGCTGTCAAGCTTTGGAATAGGCTGTCCAGAGAAATGACTGAGTCACCATCCCTAGATGTATTAAACAATGTGCAGGCATAGCACTTATGGACATGGTTTAGTGGTGGACTTGACAGTGTTGGGTTAACAGTTGCACTCAATAACCTTACAGACTTTTCCAACCTAAAAGATTTCATGATTCTATTCATGGAGTAGTTTTCACTGTCTTCTATGCACTTCAGTCACAGGGAACCAATGCTTTAATAGTATTTGTTACCTACCTAGGACATTAAACTTCGCAAAGAAGGACGGAGACTTCAGATTTAGCAGGGGTAGAAGAACTGCTATCAGGTAAAATGGTACTGTTTTTGATTTGTCCCACCATTCCTCAAAGAGTTCAAAACCTGTTCTGTTGCCAGAAGAGAACATCACACTCCTGTTCTGTGATGGGTGATCACTAGCAGCACTTGGACAAATGACTGGAGGAAAGGAAAAGAAAAATATAAATAAATATAATAAACCCTCAGATGAAAAGGGTTCTACTTGCACAGAATAGCCATAGCCAAGAGCCCACAACTGCTGGTGTGTTTTACCTACCTAGGACTGCTCAAGTGCAGTGATCAGCATCTCAGTTCCTAACTTCTGTTTGTTTTATTATCAGGAATTAATTGCTAAGATTCCACTGCTAGGCACCTTGCACTCTAATCTGACAGTGGTACAGTTCTTCCAGCTGAGCACAACAAGGATGATAATTTATCTGAAGCCCAAGTTGTGACACAGGATCATCCTTCAAAGTCACATACCTATAACGAGGCCTGTTCAGTGCTCATGTGCACCTGCTGGACTCAAGTCATAGCAATGCTCCCCGACACCTGGCTGCATATTTAGCATCCTAATCTGTCCCTGCACACTTCAGTAAGATCATATCAACCAAAATCCAAGTGCACTGAAGAGTATGAATTACTGTAAATTGCTGTAAAGACAAACTAAGGATTACAAGAAAGCTACTGTAACAACTGGCAGGTTAAAAACTCATACACTGAACAAAAACACTCTTGTCATCTTTGTGCCAGGACAGGGGCAAGTACATCACTGCCAGACAACACAACACAACAAATTTAAGATGTGCTCCAGAACAGTGCTAGAGGGAATGTCATGCTCCTCTTACATGGAGGTTGATCAATGGCAGCACCTGAACAAGGGACTGGGAAAAAATCAACCAAAAAGACCCTCTGAGGAACACATGTCTATGAAGCTCTGTGTTAAAATATAAAACTTATTGTTCTCATAATGTCTTATTTAAAATCTCGGCATCCCACAATAGTCAACAGCCACTATCCTACACTGTCTCCATTCCTGTTCTGTCAAAAAGGCAAAGGCATAAAGGGCATTCTGACAAATTTCTTGTTTAAAAGAGGATTGTTTCAAAAACCTTGAAAAATGCTTTTGTTCTTACTGAGCTCCTTGGTAGCCCTGAATGTCCTGTCAAGAGTCACTTGAACATCTGACAGCCCTTAATTTTGTGTAGCAGCTGCTTTAAATCTTCTAGTTGATGGAGGATAGTGTGGAATATTGTCTACTTTGCCTCCAAGTTATACCCCCTGCTGCATAAGCATGGGAGAGAACAGCAGAAGCAGGAGAGAGCGCAAACTGGTGCCTAGCTGGTAAGGACTGTTAGAGGAGCAGGATTCAACACTAGCTCAAACGCAAATCAACTGGTTTTCAGAATTATTTCTCAACTCCTCTGCCTGACTCCAAGATCTGTTCCCCAGAAACACAGCTGCAGCTAGTCTTACACACAGCTGCCCAGCTGGTAGTGATATGTTTCCCCATGCCTCATGCACTCAGGATAGAGAAATCTTTCTGCTTCCTAAAAATGCAGTTCGGATTCAGTCACTATGACAGAAGCCAAAAAGATTCAGGGGTTGACACCGCCTGCCTTGCTTTGCTCCTGCCTTCATTCTACATTATTCTGCCCACTTAAGAACTTGGAACAGATCTATGTTCATATTTGACTGCAGTTTCTTCCCTTAGTTGTGCAAATGTCACACTCTCCCAAAAGCACAAGCAGAGGTGTAAGTAGCCTGACACTTGCTTCTTTTTTTGCACTCAGCATCAAAGAAACACCTGTTCTTACCTAAGTTTTTTAAAAAATAATCTTGCTGCAGAACTTGTGAGTAGTAAAGTCAAGACTTTAAGCAGCAAACAGAACTAAGGCGCCTCAAATTTAGGGTGTGAAAGTTAAAATTCCTTAAGGCAATTCCTCATTGTGCAACTACTGTTAAAAAGTTAACAGTCAAGCTTTAAAGGAGGATGTATCCAGGCATACAGAAACTTGTAACTGGCTCTTTAATACTTATTCTCACCTCCACTTTTTAAACTTATTTTTCACTTCCCCAATTATTCAGATCTCTAAGTGTGTGGTTATGCGTCGAAGTACAAATCCCAGACAGAAAATTAGTATTTTAAGAAACACACAGTTACAACTTATAATATATACTTTTTAACTGGCATGCGGTTAGGCATTGAAACATGATGATTTGCCTTTAAACCCCCACCCAATACTAGTAACACAATACTATAAGTGCTTCTTACCTTTGTTACTTCCATTGGTGCCAGGAACAATATCTGTTACATTAATGTCATGAACAAAGTCTGCAAAGAAGAAAATCTCACTATTAATGTCCCATACCTGCTATTAGGTTTTCATCTGTTGACTTGACTGAAATTAAGTAAGAAAATGTTTTGGAAAATTATATCAGAGGAACAACACAGCAGCTTCCACTTCCTCCAGACTCAAGTGAAAAATTTCTAACTCCTGTAGAAGTGTTTTAAAGTAGCTCTACACTGTATTACCTTCTTCTCAGAAGCCCTGTCCATCTATAAATTTCCAAAGACTCCCCACTCCCAAGATTCCTGTTCCACAAGCACACCTCCATTTCTGCCAGCTACTCAGTAGTGTTGAACAGTAGGCCAGTGAGGAGATGCATCTGAAATCCAGCCTCTTTTGGGACAGAAAAAAAGAGGACATGCAAACATATCCCTAGTCCAGACAGTATTATACAGAAAAAGCTTCCCTTACACATTTTCTAGTATTTTCTTTCTCAGAAGAGGCTCTGTGGGATGTTTTTTCCATGCTTCCATGGGAAACTCTGGAAAAAGGTTAAAGCCTTACTGTTGCACAGGCATTTCTAGTAGTGTTTTATTTCCAGTACACTCCTGTGCTGCTTTACTGCTATACCACACCAGTTATTTCCAAGTTTCTGCAACCTCACCTTTATAAGGGTATTGTATAGCAATTTCATTACACTTATGTATTATGTGTATATATACACACAGAAAATGCTCCATCAGCTTGGAAACTGAATTAGTGTGTCACTGGTTAATTTTTGCTTCTGTTGAATGTGGGTATGTTATGCACAGAAAATCAATTGGGGCAGTTGGCTTCAGATTTTTTAAATGTAATTAAAAGCAACTTGTTTCTCATAAAGAAAGCAAAATGTCTTGTGAGAAGAAAACTGTTTTTCTTTGTTTTGATTTATGACACTCTGAATCACAAATAAGTTTCTCACACTTACTTCTACTAGTTCAGAGTATACAACAATCAGAAGATTTAATTAAAATCACAATTTTGTGTTCTCAATTTAAAAAAAGTACCTAGTGAGAAGCCATTAAAATTAATAGCTCTTACAGAATTAAAGCACTTTCAAATCTGTTATAGATGTCAACTTCTGTTTCTTCTGTATTTAAAAAGCAGTTTAGGACTAGCAATTTCATTTGTGGATTTTGTTTTTCCCATAAAACAGAAACTGAACAAGACCATGCAACACCATGTTAAAGACATGATATTGCACTCAGCTAACAATTCTTGCATTCTTTGTGTACTACAGATTTCTAGACCATCTTTCCGCAGAAAATAAATTTGTTCCCACCTAAAATGTACGTGCAGATGTTTTAAGAAGTCATCTGAATGTATTAGAATTAAACAAAGTATAAACTCCTGCTGAATACTTAGAATACTTACTGAATTCCTGCTTAGAATACTTAGAAACACGTGGCTGGAAGATGTCACTGTGTCAAACCTACATCCTATTGTGCATTTTATCACCTAGTAATTAAGTATGAAAGTTAGGACAAGAAGCCAGTGATTGTTATCTTAGACCAAACAGCTTAAATAAGAACTCCAAACAAATATAGGTAAGAGATAAAATAACATTCCAGTCCCATGGAAAAGCAGGACTTTTTCTTAAAAAATAAGATCTTTTCACTATTTTAAATTTTATTTATGCCATTTATAATAATAATGCCATTCATTAGAACTGGCATTATTTAATTTAGAATAATTTAAGATTAAAGTGTTAAACTTTATTAAAAAAAAAAAAAAAAAAGCCTAAAATGAAATGTCTGTAACAACATATAAAGTAGATCGGCTATAAAATTCATCAGGCATTAACCAATATGTAAAGTATGTCCTATAGGGATGGTGGGAATTCTAATTAAACACTGTTTAACAGGCTTAACTCTCTGTGCTGTTATTTGCCTCAGAGATAACCTTCCAAACAGAATAGTTTAAATCTTAGTCAACCTACTCAATGCTATGAGTGAGATTTTCAAAACTCTCAAAAAATTCCATCACCCATTCCCACAACTCTGCACTGATTACATGCACAAATGCTTGTGTGCCTGTGCACTTACCAGGGTATAAAAACCCAATTTGTTTTGTTTTGTAGCAATGCCACACTAAGAATAATTTTTACTGCAATGGAGTTCATTCCTTCCTCGTGGATGCTTGCAAAAACTTGCTATATGGCAATAATTTAAGTGTGTTTGTTGAAATCTATAATGCAACTGTGTTTTTTTCATTATACTGAATCATTTCAACAGTCTAGCCTGTTATATGGCAGCTCAAATAGATACACCCATGCAAACAAAGGGGAAGTGAAAATACATTGCAAACAAGCAGCCAGGTTTAGTTTGTTTAAACTACATCAAGAAAACTACACTTGGAGAGAGAAATTGAAAAAGTGGCTTTGAAAACACAGAGGACTTTGCCCGTACACCACACAGTTAATTACTCTCAACTGATTTTTCATGCATTATAGCAGGAAAATCAAGATTACGTAAAATGGAAAATCCTTTTTCAGTATAAGGCAGGCTTGATCTTTACAAAGGATTGCTGTAAAACTTAAACAAAAATATATACTTACTGTATATAAATTTCCCTGTGTTGAACAGAAAGTTGGACATAAGTACCCAATAAACAACCATGGCTCCAACAAGTGATACCATAGAAAATAAGAGGCTTGACCATTGACCAAAGGATCCAAAGTAATATTTGCAAACATCTGGGAATTCCCAGTTTGAGGTATCTGTTAAAGCTGAAAAAGACACAAAAATCAAAAATATATCTAAACAAAATATTACACTAGAGTCAGTAGAACTATTCAGGACAAAATGTTGGTTTTTCTAAGAATACTCTGACACACATTCACAGTGCTTTCAAGGACTAAGAAAATTGCCAGTAACTTTAAAATATAGCACTCAATGAGTGTTTGAATGAAGAAGCCTAAAGTAGACACTTTTATTGTGGCCATACTACTATTTTTGAATACTTTCAGAAGCACTGAAATAAGACATGGCAAAAATGCCACCATGCATTTGCAGCTAAAGCCTTGTGCAGAAGTTATGGCAAAGTAGGCCAGACTGTGAACTATTCCTTAATCTATTCCTCATGCCCTGAAATGAGTTCAGTCATTTCAAACTGACAAAAGTCTTAATGGCCTTTATTTGAGAAAATGAGATGTTAGTTTATGCACAAAAGCACCAACCAAAGAAGAACCCCAAGGTGAGTTTTTAACAATAGAAGTACATTCTAATTAGAGCAGCTGTCAGTGACTGCTTCAGCAGCTAATAGCACTTAGAGGGCTTTTAACACAAAATACACACAAATATTAGGGTAATACAGGCACACAATACCAGGGGATACAGCTACAGCCCATGCTGCTCCACTGCTCAAGTTGATCAGACGTGTAGAGAACCGGACAGTGCTTGTAGAGAAAAGATGCCTCTAACTCCCAAAGTCCCCAAAAACTTAGTAAGTGAACATCTGAAACCCTGCCTGTGAAGAGTCTGGGTTTGGCTATAATACTTAGGTCCCAAGAAACTGAAGGAATATCTAATGAGGGAAGACAGTCATTTAGCACACAAAGCTTAGACACAGACTACAAAAACAGAGATATTCAAAGAACAGCTTTTATTTGCAGGTTAGGTCTAACATATAGTAAAGACACATACAAACAGAATCTAATACATATTGGTATTTCACACTTAAAGTATTTGCATGATGAAGCTTTGGATTTCTTACGTATCATCTGCCGTGATTTCACAACTCTGTAACAGCAATAAAGAGTCAAAATGCCCATCAGTAAGATGAGAATAATTCCAGAAGTGAAGCCTGCCTGTTAAGAGGGAGAAACACAGTTCACTTTGTTTATGAATATACTACAAAAGAAGAAGAGTAAGCCATGTTGCCAAAAACATTTTCATATGCATACATTTTTCATATTTTACCTGTTTTATTCCCCATGGGATACTTAATATGGATGTACCCATCATGGTATTCCATATCATAAATCTAGGAAGAAAAAATCCAGTGAATATTTTAAGAACCATTCTTACTTCATATTGTCTTCTTACTTAACAACAGTTATGTTGTTAATATATATTTAATATTCATGAATATTGGATAATCAAATATATAGAATATAACAGAATAGAAAAAATATAATATAATATTCAAATCTAATAGAATATTCAATAATCATGCATTTTGTGGCTATTATATGGCAAGGTGTTTAACATACATTGTCACTAGACTGGAGTTTTTACCATAGCCATCTGTGCAACTGTCAACTTTAAAAGCAGTTCCTAATGGACTGTACACGTAGATTTCATCAGGAGCTGGGAGGACATGATCAGGAGCAATCTAACAAATGGATAAAAAACAAGTCTTATTAGTAGCACTAATGTATCTGATTGTCCCAAACACAGCAAGTCAACTATTCTAAGTCAGAGGAAATTACAATTAAAAAAAAAAAAAAAAAAAAAGAAAAAAAAAAAAGAGAGAGAGAAGGTTGTACTATGCTAATTCTCTTCCTGGGGGGAAAAGCCCAACAAACAGTTGATAGAATTTCTAGCGAGATAGCTAGAAAAATGCATTTTTCTTCTGCAAAATGTGTGTAAACACACTATGAACAGATCATGCTAGCTCAACAGTTCAATTACTGCAGCTGACCACTGCTTTAATCTTACAGGTGGGAGAAATCTGGGCAGCCTGGATCACTGTTATAAAATTAATGCTGTTTGTGTATTTTCTTTTAATGGTGAAGGCATTGCACATGAAGTAAAATACAGCTTGTGATAAAACAAAACCTTTCAAAGGCACTCAGCTACTACATACTTGATTCAAAGCAAGCTGCAGAACAATTCTCCCCCAGCCTTTATTTCTGCTGCTTATATAAATCCAGGCTGTGTAAGAGCCAACATGCCAGAGGCCACCCAGCTAATGAGGGCCTGTGTTTGCCTTACCAATGCCCTGTCTGTAGGGGATGTGAGCCTGCTGTAGTAATGAATCCGCTTATTCATTGCTGAAGCTTCATCAGTGACTCTTTGCATGTCATCATTCACACTGACTATGTTTGTGGGCTCCACGTGAAATGGTCTAAAGGAGGGGAAAAAAGGGAAGAAAGGAAACCCCTTAAAACCATGGAACACAAGATCTAATATTCAACTCAGAGAGCAACTCAGCAATACTCAGGATGGCTTTGTCATTCATTGACACAAGGCAAATGAAAAAATATCCATCAATACCATTGAGGGAAGCTGCCATCTGTGAAAGAACTGAGAGTTTATATCCACATTAAAATGGCCTCCAGGCCAGATTCTGTGGAGCAACTTAACATCAGACCTAATATCCAGCTGTTAGTTTTCAACAATGAATCACACACAGAAATACATGTTAATGAGCTTGGGCAAGCTTATTACTGCTTATAACTGGTGTTGCCAGAACTAGTGATGAGGAACAGAGGCAGAAACAGAAAGCATGAGAATGCAGAAGCAGAACGAAGAGAAAGAGGAATGAGAGATGGCAGTGAGGACCATATATTAAAAGAATAGGAACTACTAATCTAGCTGAAAACACTATATGGAATTGTGTTTAGTGGGGAAGGAACCAAGCCCAAATAAGTCCATGTGCTCATACTATTTTTAAGTCAAGGCAACGGGGAATGGACTATGTCTTCCTTTCCTCTACTCCACCTGAGCTAGACTGCAGGCACAGTCATGGCTGCTGAAGGAGCCAATGGGAACACCACATGCCCCTCATTTTCTCTGCAAACACAGAGGTACAGAGCAAGCACAGTGAAAGCTGCTCCTGAAGTTCACCGCCATACAAATGCAGCTTCATGCAAGGAGCACTACCAGACAAATGAGTCCAAATCATGATATTGCTGAGATTTTTTTTTTCTATCTCAAGTATAATTTACTTCCACATAGGCATATTATGCTCTTGCTAATAAATAACATTGACTCCTAGCACTGAGGCTAATTTCTCAAACGAGACAGAGGACACTGCTGGTCCTCTAAGCCTTAATATATCAGCATTTTTTTTTTCCTTTCAGCAGTGCTTTTAATGTCCAAAACTATCACAACAGCTTTCTGATCTTCCTCTTCCAGGCTGATGTTTAAATCACTCATATAAACCCATAGAAGCAGAGACCACAACAAACTTCCAACAACTATCAAGAGAAACTAGGTCAGCAATAAAGCCATGTCGTTTATTCTGTAATATGAGCAAAATCTATTTGAATTTACTGTTTTTCAATACCCATTTCAGTTGCAGACTACAAAGGAACTTGGGCAACCCAGCCAACCCCAGCTCTCAATAACATCCATAAAAAAGTTCCCATTGTTTTTCCCAATGAATCATTTACGCATTTGTACTATGACACCACATGTTATCTGTAAGGAAGATAAGAAATACTGAAGGAAGATAAGACTCTGTAAGGAAGATAAGAAAGTTCTGAAGTTCTTTGCTCTGTCATTGTAAGAGAGGAAGATAGGTTCCTATTCCTGTGTGCTTAAGGAGAGACAGTAGGTGGGAGTATCTATGAAAGTAAGAAAACCTGACTCACAAAAGGGGAAAACAGAGAATACAAACTTCCATTTCCACAAATTCATTCTTTCTTTTATCTTAAACTTAATTAATTCTTACATATTCCTTCATCATGGAAAAAAATGGCCTAGATTTGATAAGTTGTTTCCTACTTACTGAAATGAAAATGAACACTTCTAAATTTTTAAAACATTCTCAAATGACTCTTCCTCATATGATTATGACATAATGGGGGAAACATGTGTCTTATGTGTGCGCTTTTGTGGTGTTCTTATAAAAAATTTAGAAAGATATCTGAATTTAACAGAAATAAATTTTAAGCTTTACTACGCAAAACACAGGCACATGGGGCTAACTCACTCCACATGTAGGTAATATATAAAAACACTCATGGACTGTCAGTTGCAAAGGACTTCACTCGTTTCAGCTTAAGATTTATTAGGTTGAGCAAATCATTGGACACAGCTAAAAAATATTTCATTAGAAGACCTGTAAAATAAAGACAGTAGTCATGAAAACAGGAAAATGAACTTGTATAAACTTGTTTAAATGCTACCCCACCTCCAGTCAGCCCTCTGGTATTTTCTTTTTGGATTGCTGACATGCACTATATTTAGAACACTTACAAGTATGTGTTTTGCTAATTATACAGCAGCTGCGTAGTGTGAAGACCTTCCTCTCTTTCCTCATCTCCTTTTAATATTATTAGTACATCCCCATAAACTTCCACTGCAACTGTGGAAAGGTTACAGTGCGACAAAGTCCACATTTTGATTCAAAGTGAGTAGATCTGTGACAAAGATTTCTTTCAAAATGGTGTTCAACAATTGCTAGCATGGATGTCAAAGAAAATTCTTCCAGAGTGTAAGATAGTCAGAGATTATTTTTTAAAGCAATGCAGGTGAAAGCCCAAGGATTATTTTAAAATTGTAGTAACAGAAAACATGCATACAACATCCTATTTTGTGGGGAAAGCAGTGTTGTCAATGAACAAACAAATATAAAGCAAATAAATTATGCGTAGTAAAAATTTCTTACCAACCTATCTGCAGGTAAGAAATTGTTTAAAGAAAGACATTTCATCGTCTTCAGTATTATGAACAGAATCTGGATTAAACAAACAACTCATGGTCTAGCACAAAACAAAATGGTATGATCCAGAATCTAATCTATGGGTGAGGAAAATAAAATTAAACAATCCTTATGAAATTGTATGTAACTAATGTTTCTGCTTCCTGACTAGAGGAGTGCATATGTTTATTGTTGCCAGTAATTGGGCTACTTCCTCTCTTGATCCCTGCTACTGTGCATCTGTTGAGAATGAAAATTATGTAGAGCAGCAGTTAATTTGATTTCTCCCAGGGTACCACTGCAGCACTAGCCCTGCTGAGCGAGTGACTGCTAGAACATACTGACCACCAATCAATTTTATGTTATTAGCAGATCTCTTTGGAAACAGCAATCCGACTTAGAAGCTGTGTGAGCAGGCTGGGAGGCCTGCTACTTACCTACCCTGATCTCCACTAGGAGAGGGTAGCATCCTGTTCAGGATCAAGGTCAAGGTATTGCTCCCAGCAATACCCAGATCAAAGACTGGTTGAAGGCGATACTCAAATGGGAGCCTGAGAAGCTCTCTCAGGGACTCAAAGAAGTTCTCAAAGACTGAGATTTTCAAAACCCAAAGCAGGTAAGATACAGTCTGGGATATATTTTGAAAAACTCTATTTAGGGACCTTATGTCTAGCAGGCAAGAACTAGCAAGTATCAGCAAGCACATGCAAGTATTAGCAGCTACAACACATTCCTCTAAGAAAATATGATTTATACAGGCAATTGTATCCTATCTCTCACATGGCAAAATGCTTATGAAAAGAACATTGGACAATGTGATCTGGGGGAGAGAGATTACAGGAGACTATGATTATGATGAGAAACAATGCAGACAATTTCCATGCACTGAGATAAACTACAACATCCCTTGAATTTCATACACTGAAAGACACAATTACAATTACTGCTTCAGCAGCTAGCCAGAAAAACAGTGCTCTTTTACCAGGACAAACACACCAGTAAAACAGAGCTGTTTTCCACAGCACAATGAGAATGGACAACTTGAAGGACCTCATGCAGGAGGTCTACATCTTCCATACATTACACCCGGCAGGTGTATTTTTCAGAAACTATTCCCAGAAAACCTGCGGCTACACTCATCTTTTCTTGCTCACACAAAGGGACAGTTAAGAATAATTCTCTAGAGCTGGTCCAGGAAAAGAAAGAAGAGCGCTTCTGTCAATACTTCCTCACATTTTTAACTTCAGTAGCAATTTTCCAAGCAAAGAAAATGAAATAGATGTTCATGATTAACATTGTTCCTTTGTGATAAGCAAAGTTCAAGTGTTGGGTTTGGAGGGCTAGAGGGAACAGCATAACAAGAACACAAGTCAACTATGTAAAATTTTATATAAGGGTGCTACATTCATCTTATGTAGTTATCAGCAATGTACTACATCTTGTAAGGCAATGAAGGAGTAAGACTAATACATACCTCAAGAACTTTTAGACTAAATAATACTGCTTTTCAAGTACCTTTGCTGAAGTATTTTTAAACATCAAACAACTGGTTCTTGAGATTTGATCAAAAACATGGTAAGTATTGAGCTATTAGAGTATAATAGAGCTTTTTTTGTACCATTATGTCTTTTAGCTCTACAAGACAGTATTAATGACTTTAGATAAGCTTTTCATTTTTAAACAAATATGAAAAACCTTCTTTACAGGATGCTTTACAATTTCTTTCCTCCAAACAGACCACAAGGAGCAACTTTAGCTTACTGCAGAGATTTCTTTGACACTCCACATCAATCATTTACTTTTTAGGGATTAGATAGGATTGTTACAGAGAAATAAAGCTACGAAATTCCTACAGCTTTATTGCCTTACTGAGTCACCAAATTATTATAGGAATGCTGCAAATGGCATATGACAAATTAAGGAGTAAAACTGATTCACTGCACTGGAAATCAAGGAAAGGAGAAGAAGTAATAAGAATAGGTAGCTATTTCCTAATTGGCAACTATATATCTGGATAGGAATACCAGGCACTGTAACAGGCTCTCCAGGGAACTGGCCATGGTACCAAGCCTGTCAGAGTTCAAGAAGCATTTGGACAACAGTCTCTTGTACAAGATGTGGTTCTTGGGGTTGCCCTGTGAAAGGCCAGGAGTTGGATATGAGGATCTTTGTGGGCCTGTTCCAACTCAGGATTTTCTATGATTACAGACATCAGTGTGCTTCTCTTAAGGAAATCTATATAAAAAAATTCCACAAGTGGCTTGGTTTTTACTTTCTAAGCTGTCTGAATTTACTGAAGCATTAAACAGTGTACTTTACAGATATTTTGTAAGATCTTCATTCTCTTCTCAATACACTTCACATAAATTTTTCTGCATTTATATCACCATTATAGTAATTACAGCATCATCACACAAGTTTCTTAAAATGTTCGATGCAGAACTAAAATAACCTTTTGAAGCATAATGTCATTGCCTGCACATTTTGACAAATTAGGAATCATAAGCTTTACCACACCACACTTCAATCACGATCCCTCTTCCCTGTCAAAGACAAAAACTCGTCACTTACCGAGAAATAGGAAGGTTCTTAACTAAGGTCACAGTTCTTTCCAATCAGTAAGAAGCAATACTAGGAATTCACAAAAATATTGGCAAAATAGAAAAACAGAGAAAAATAGGGAAAGCAAGCAATGGTGTAAAAAGATCACGTTGGTGTGGAGTGGTAAAGGTGTAATGAATGCAGAAAGGATAAATTTGCAAAGGTTGCCACCTTCTCCTAAGTTAAAAGAAATCTGAAAATAAAGGGAATCAACCACTTTTGCATTAAAAAGGCTTCTCTGACGGCCATCTACAGACACTGTTTAATTTACAGCTGTTTAATTTCACTTACTGATGCCTCCTACATTCTGGAAACCTGTGGGACTTCAAAAAGAACAGGGAAAAAAGGCAGAAGACTTGAACCCTCCTTATCAGGAGACATTGCCAAGTTTTTTCATATGCAAAAGAACCAGCACAAAACATCAATTGCTTCTTTGAAGGTTCAAGTATTCCTGACTGACAACGGCAGTATCTGTTGACAATGAACAGATTTAAAAAGCAGTTTGAAGAAAACAAGAAACGCCTTCTTTTCCATACAATAATCACCAATAAGCCACTGCAGCACTGATATTATAGTTTTTGAAGGGAGCTATAAAATGGGAAAAACACTATGAATACGGTGAAGAGAGAAGAGCAATAACATTCTCTTTAGAAGGATTAAAAGTGTCTTTATATTTCCCTCAAATTAGCAAAACAATACTACACAAATTAATTCACAACTCTAAAAAACGATTAGTTTATTGTTCTTATGTAAACACTGAAAAGCATTCCTTTCAAAAATCCCAAATCCTCCAAGCTGTTAAGAAAACCAAATAACTATGCAAATTCCTCAAATCTCAAACAACCCAAACTAAAGTATAGAACAGCACTAAGACAGACAAACAGTAATTACCACAAATCACACACAGCACTTGAAGAGCTATCTCAATCAAAGCAAAGTTATGAGGAACTCACTCCGGATCCAATTTCTGAACACCAAGTTAAAAAACAGGAACAAAGTAAGAGCAAAAGCACACTGCGTTGTACTACTGCATTTTCACTGTTAGATACTTTAATGCCTAACAATCCTCCTTCCCAGGAGCCACTATTCCTTGAAGGTTTAATGAAGAAACCCTGCAAACTATCCCCTCGCTCTGTCCATGACTGACACAGACTCCAATGGCCTCTTCTTCCTTATTTCTTCTTTTAAAGTGTGGGGGTTGCCTGTTCTAGTACAGAAGTGGAGTTCAAACTTGTTTGACCCCTCTATTATTTCCAGGCCTTTCTGATATCCCAGGACTCATACCCTTCATCCTTGTGCCTCCTGGAAGGCAAAAGGCTAGGTTGTGGAAAATGGGAGAAAGAATTCAAGAGAGGAGCAGTAAGGACATTTAGGCAGATCTGCAGAACTGGAGGCCGTGAATGTGGGCACACAATCTAAACACACACTTCTGCTTTTAGGAAGGGAACCAAAAGCCACAGGCTATGACCTTTTATGAAGTTGAGTCTCCAGACTTGAGAAATTACAGGGAAAAAACCCAACCACACAATATGGAAACAATACCTAACCTCACTTAGAAAAGTGAGTCTTAACATTTAGGTGTTTCAAAAAACCTCTCTTATTGCTACTGCATCAGCACAACATCTGAAACACACTGCTCCTCAAACAGAACACTGCTGAGAACAATCTATCAGTTATAAGAGCCCACTGTTTCACTAAATTACTTCAAACTTTGCAGCAGACATCTATGCAGTTTATTCTAGTTCCAGTATATTTCCCAAAATAAGGGTCAGATTATTGCAGCCTACTGTGTCCAGGTCTTTTGAATAAATACTTCCTCTAAAACAAGTTGCTCCTGAAAATCATAAATACAAATTAACAGTCTTCTTATGACAGGAAGGAATCAGATACTCCACAAAAAGAGAAAGATTTCATTTACATTCATTCACAGTTGCCACCTGAAAGTACTCTAGCATTTCGTAACCTTTACAAACACAATTATGTATGCTTCTAGACCTGTACTCCCATAGTTCCCCTGGATTCACTCAGACCCTTCTCCTCCTTCCTTTACTTGCAGAGAAGAGGATGTACACAGACTCTCACAGCTTTCCAAATATGGAGGCTGACAGCATCAAAGCACTATGCTCAGGAACTCTCTTTTTGCTGAAGTGGCCTCTGACAACAGGATTTTGTATGCAACAGTGCCATCTTCAGTTCCTTGAGGAAAACTGCTTTACTGAGATATGATGAATGCAAATAGGAAAAAAATGAACCATAAATTGGTCCAAGAGGTGCTACGGTGCTATTCCTAATATAGCGCCTAGAGCATGCTTAGCTGGGGCCAAAGAGCCCCAGCTCTAAAAATGTAAAGGTGATGCCTTCAGCTAGTATGAGGAGGGCAGGTCCCACTCTGATCTCAGTTTTGGTTCCACAACCAGCCCACAAAAATCTTAACTGCAGCAGAGGAAGTCTCTCATTCCAAACCCCTTTGTGAAGATGTTAAACTCTTAAGAAAACATGAAAAATAACAACTTCACTGGAGGTATTATTTTTGAAGGCACAGTAATAAGGCTGGAATGATGAATTTTTCACATTTGCTCACTCTCAGAAAGCACTACACTGTTATTCTTGATAGGCAGTAAAGGTCACTCAGCTCACTTAATACTAGCAAATAATGTATTTTTCCAGCATGACCCGCAGAATGCATACAGCACCATCTAGACATACTGATAGCAACATCAGGCAAACTTGCTTGTATAGTCTCAACATTTCAGTCAGTTGTTCTAAATAAAAAAAATCACGCTCCACTATACACACAGACATGCTGTTCCATGTTTGAAGAGCACTTTAAAAGTCCCATGATGAGTTCTTAATGGAGAACTCTCTCTGCAATGATAGCAATAGAAAAACCTCATCCTTATAAACAAAATATAGGAAGAACATCTGTTCACCCAGTGCTTGGAAAAAAAAATACCATCATATAGTGACAAAGTAGGAACTGTTTGTACAGAGATCCTGGCTTCCGAATTTTAATCTTCTGTCTTTGTAGGATTCTGTTGTCAAAAGCAAAGATTAAACAACTCTTTGCCTCACAGTAACTCTGTAGGCTCATCTTTCTTCATACCTTTTGCACTTATAGTCTTCTGGATTAAACTGTATATTCATGATTCCATAATTGCTTTCATCACCACCCACAGGAACCAAGATAGGTTTGGTATCCTCTTCCATATTTGGTGAATATGTCTCCTTTTAGATTCTGTCAGTTACTCTATCCTGAAAAAAAAAGGAAAAAAAAATTAATTCACTGAGTTAAGCAAAACTATGTCCCTGCTATGAATTTAATTTTAGAGTCCCACAGTTTCACAAGTTCCTGGGCTGAAGAGCATCAGCAAAAAACTTCAACATGCCACTTGAGAATTCTCATTCCATAATGCAAACACCATGAGGCATGTACGGTAGGGACAGCATTTTTTTAAAACACTCTATCCAGCCCTTAATCTCTTTTAGCACCACAACAAGGCAGTACAAATTAAATATAAATTTCTAAATGAGCTGTATTTCTAATGTGTAATGGTACTGCTGAGAACAATCTATCAGTTATAAGAGCCCACTGTTTCACTAAATTACTTCAAACTTTGCAGCAGACATCTATGCAGTTTATTCTAGTTCCAGTATATTTCCCAAAATAAGGGTCAGATTATTGCAGCCTACTGTGTCCAGGTCTTTTGAATAAAAGGTAATAAATGGTTTAATAACACATTAATAACTATTATATGCATTTAGACCACTCCTGACCAAAGAATGGGGAGAAGATCACTTTTAAATGATCTTCTACTACTGAGTATTTCTACTCAGATTGAATTACAGGCCTCACATGGAACTTTCTGTGCTCTTCAGCAGAACAAACATAATGGCTTAAGAGCTCTCATTTCTGCTATCTCCTGAAGAACTCCTCAGGCAGGACTCCTTCAAATAAAAATGTCAGAAGCCAGGACACTTTCAAACAACAATGGTAGAAGTATCTGCTCTTCCATCATTTCAGAATGCTTTAAAATGTTAGGCTGATGGAAAGACAGATGACAACCAGAGCTGGCACAAGACAAGGAAGGGTAGTGCTGGCTGTTTGAAACCTGGAATGGCAATGGAAGAAGACAGAAAGAATAAGGCGTGTATCATCCTTCTGCATCCTCATGGAAATACACCATAAAGCCCCAATCTCAGAAATCACACCAAACCAAGTTAAGCAGACACAGTTCTATCCCTTCCTAGATGCATATTGTCAATCTTCTTCCATTAGCTTATCCTGCTAATACCTCTGGCAAAAAATCAAATCAAATCAAATCAAAACAAAACAAAGAATATGAAGGAGAGGATGAAAAATGAAAGTTATTGGTTTTCAACCACATCTACTCTCCTGGGTTGAAAAAACTGCTGAAGGATGCACGGGAAAACACTGATGGACAATGTGGCAGCAACAGCAGCAGCATTAAGACTGGCTCAACCTGCCAAGGAAGTGCTTTTTAGAAGACAGACACAGGTAATAACTCTCTGCTCTCAAGGGGAGGGGATCAGTAAAGGACCCACTTTATGAAAATTGTACTGCAAGTTCAAATCCTGCTTTGACAGGTCAATGGCATTTATGTGATCCCATACTGAACTGGACAAGGACGACTGACACAGATGAAAATTAGCCATTCTTTCCTTTGCTTGAAACTCACATCAGTGTTGAGTTTGGGGGTTGTAATCTGTATGCTTGCATGCCTTTGCAAGGGAGAGGATAGTGCCATAGAAGCCATTTCATCTTGCAGTGCTGACAGATTCCTCTTAGTTTCAACATCCACAAGAGATTTGAACAGTTACTAAGTTTAAAAGCATGATTTTGGGTTTAAAGAAATGATTGTATCTTGGTCACTTTAGCTCTCTGAGAGCATACAATATGCAAGTGGTAATAATTAAGGCAATCTTAAGAGACTTATTTGCACTCGCTGACAGCGCTTTCTCCTACACTTAGTTTTTGCTGTTACACTCCCTAAAGCTGTATTCCTCTACCTTTTTCAGACCCTTTCCAAAGGATCCTCTTACCACCCTTAACTTACTGCTTTCTCTGTTCTGCCACTCCAGCCTTCTAGAAAACATCAGTTTTGATTCTTTACCCTGAAGTCCTTCTTATCCACAATACTGCTTCTGGCTCTTTGGCCCCAGCTAAGCATGCTCTCATCCTTATCAGCTCCTCTGGTGATGCTTAGCGAATGGATTTCTGCTCCTCATGTTCTTTCTATTTTCTGTCTCTCCTATACACTGTCAAAACTGCTTTCCCAACCCACCTTTACTAAGCACTACTCACAAAGCGTTCACACCAATATTTTTACCTCTTTTCACGTGACATGCTGTTTCTCTCCAAACTCTGTTTACAGATACCCTTTCACACACTTCTTTTCTACTGCCTCCTCTTATTTTTCTACAGCTCTAGGCTTTCTGTTTTTTCCCTACTTATGCCCTTCCAGTTAAAATTTATCCTGGTGTACATGAGCTTCCTGCAACAGTTAAATACTTCTGAAACAAAAACACAAGCCCAGGAGATTTCACACACTGTTACAGACATCCATCCAGTCCTCTGCCACTCCAATTAAGATATGCTATTACCTTCTTTTAGTCTATTCTATTCTTTCTCAACTGAACATCCTGTGTTCATTTTGTAAACAGACAAACCTAGGTGTCAAACATGATCCCCCTCACTTGTTCTGCATTTTGCATCTCTCTTAGGAATTTAAATCATACTTCAGATCTAGCCATAAAAATGCAGATAAAAATTTTAATTCCTAATGTCTGAATTGAAAATTTAAATAAATTAAAATCCCAAACAGTCAGTGGTTTTAGCCAGAATCTTCCATAAGACCACAGTGTAGACATCCCTTCCTTCCACAGGCTATGGTTTATAAGACAGATTACGCAGACATCAAATGCACATCCTTTCCTTAAAACCTGTTAATACTTGTGCTTTACCAGTCAGCCTGATAAATGCTGACAACAGTGATCACCAGTTTGATTTTTTCTGCACTACTGCTGTAAAGAAAGAACACAGATTTTATAGTATTCCATGAAGAATCCTTCCAAAATATATCACGTACTAAGTTTGGCTTGACAGCATGATTTGAGGTTTATGGAGCTGCTGCTCATTTGACTCATTACGGTCAATTAGAAGCTGGGTCTGCAAAGACAGCTTATTTTTTAAGTACCTATTGCTGATAACAATTGAGTTCATGACCAGCAAGCTTATGACCAGCAAACTGGCTACTCTACAAATAAATGCAACTATGACACATGTAAAGGCTGGAGCTGGAGCCAGTACAGTTTAAAGGACAACCGTCAGCAGAAAACCAAAATGAAGAAGAATTAACCAGGTCAATCTCTCTTTTATCTATGCCTATAGAACACTGTATTGTTCTGCAAGCTGAAGCACTACCATCAGAAGGGCAGCAAAAAGAAACAAGTGGGTCAGAATTTAATAATCCAGGTTTCCTGTTAGTGGCCATAAACTGTGAAGCAACACCTAAGTCTGTGCAAGTTATTTTTCCCCAGTCTCATTCTGGGCTACACACCATGTGACTTTTAGATGGTAATCTTAAGAGGACTGGACCTTCATTAATCCTCACTGGCTTAGCCCTATGAGCTTCTGCTTTCACTGTCTTCAGGTTCTCTCAACCTGGTTTCAAAGTCTAAAAAACATGAAGGAGTGGACACAGTAGATTTAGAAACCTCACTGTAGCCTGTGATCGAATAATGTTAACACTGGACAGCAAAACCCTATTAGTTGGCTTCCACTGTGAATTTAACAACAGCAGTTTATGGCTCAGTTGTACCTGTGTGTGACAAAGCTTTAAGACGAGACAGATCATTCAGAGTTACAGCCCAGGCCATGCAAGAGAGCTACCAAACAGGTTTACCCCGGCAGGAACAAAACTGTGTTCAGTTAGTCAATCATCCCAACCACCCCATAAACACGGACTGTACTTAGCTGGTATTTATCAGAGAACCTCCCACAGTGGGCAGGAGCAGAAAGGCTGAGAGAATCACTACTCCCACAGCCTCCACCATGCCATCATGGTGCTGCACAAACAGCAGCTGGAGCACTGAGAGCTATTTATACTTAATTTCTTATTCAAAGTCACTATTTCTAAAAAGCACTTAACACTCATGGTTTAAATACCAGAATCTGCTAATCAAAGTATTTAGTTCAAACAAGGAAATTACTTTTTAAAAGTGCCACTTGTCTAGTCTTCTCTTAAATTCTGAGCATGAAAGGAATACAGTTCAAGGCATAATACTCAAGTAAGCTGCAGGCCATGCACCTATGAGAAATAAGCACAGTCTACACTGAAGGATGAGAACTTCAACACAGGACAGCAGAGTTCCTCAGTTCCTGGAGTGAATCCTCAGTCAGAAGGGACTGAAGGATGCTATACTGGTCATGAAAGTAGCAGCATCCATTAGGAGCTCCTTAAAACGGGGACAGCATGCAGTCTCTTGTGGCACCTTATAGACACCGCAGCTTGTCCTTACTCTCCTACAGCTGCATTGGTTAAAGGCGATTAAAAGTGTATAAGCAACCTAAGTTAGCAACTTTTCGAGTTAAAAAAACCTTTTGAATATACAAGCTAAACCTCTGCCAAGCTTTCGTGTAGCTCTGACTTAACGAACAGGTACATCATCAATGCCAAATGATAAATCTAAGTAAAATTAAAAAGAAATAGCATGTTCAACTAGATTTGTCTTCGACAGATAAAGCTTGTATAATTTACGTATTTGTGGGCACTGCAGATAAATACTTACAGAAACGAAACACTATCACCTTAGGCTAAGTCACATTTTAAACACGATTTTTGTTTTTAACTTAACGGGTTCTCCCTCAGGCCCGTGAAAACCGATGTAAACGTTTCCCTGCTTCACGGACCGCCCGAAGAGCTCCCATGCACCTGTACCTCCTGTACCTCCGCCCCCGCCTCGACGATCTGCCCGTGCTCCCACGAACACGGCGTGGCCGGTCAGCGTCTGCGGCTGGTCAGCGCCTGTGCCCGGCCCCTCCGCCCCGCAGGTCGCACCCCCGAGCCGGGCGGGCGGCGGGGAGCACGGAGGACACGGAGGAGGACACGGCGGCGCCGCCTCCCCGCGCTCCGGGGCCGCCC
>VZRH01004410.1:177487-216043 GCA_013397555.1 Urocynchramus pylzowi
CGTGTCGGCGAGCCTCGGTGCGGGGCGCCATTTTCTCTTCTTTCACGGTACGCTCCGAAGCCTGGCGGGCGGGCGCTGATGTGTTCTGTCTCTTGCAAGCAGGTCTGGCAGGGCGCAGCATGATGGAAGAAGACTGGAATGCAGAGATAGGGGACGAGGCGTTACTCCCATCCCTTGAGAAGGTATGAGTGGGAGGGGCGGCTGTGGCGATGGAGTATGCTTGTGTCTTTTCCCATTCCTTCCTCCAATCCCTGTGTCCGTGTAGCCTGAATGGCTGCTGGGCAGTGGTGTTCCCTGTTCTCGTGATGTTAGGAAATATAGTAGACAGGCATAGGAGTTCACTGTTAACGAAGAGAGGGGTTATTCTCTGCACTATAGATATTTACTTGCTAGATAAGTTGCTCTGCACTCTAGATATTTACTTGCTGCTGTTTTGTTCAGCTGTTGGTGATTACTGTATGCTTAAGTGGGCTTCACGGGTCATCTGTGTATGATGTCATTTTTGGTAACATTCAGATGCAAGTAGTATGCCATTTACTATACTGAAACACATCTTTCGGAAGATGCAGAAAGCAACTTCTTTCAAGTGCATTACTTAATAGGTGTGTTTGTATTTACATGCTTTGCTAGGCTTAAAGTCGTCATGTTGTTGTGCCTTTTTTCTTTCTGCAGGTTAGCTTGCTTGAGAGACCAAATGACCCCTCATCTGTCTTTAATTCAAGTGTAGACTCATTTGGTATGTGAAAGGCACTTTTGACTTTACTGATGTTTGGAAGAGTTGGTCTCTTGACATTGTACAAGATTAAAGGAAAATACAATATTATAGTGATATTTTCATGGGACCCCCATGGAATAGCAGCATCAGATTATATAGAGAACATAATGAGTAGGCTTTCTTTTTGATTGTCAGTGTTTCCTTATTTATTACAATTATATAGTACCATATAACTACTAGTGAGTCGAAGATAGGTTTGAATTTTAACTTAATTATTTTTTTATTATAGGTGCTGATGAATTTGTGAACTCACAGCATCAGCCAGTGAGTAGTTTTGGTAGAGGAAGGAATTTTGCAGCCAAAGGTAACTTACAGTAGTGGTTGTATTTCTAATGGCTAGTTGTGTATGATACATTAAATTTTGCCATTCATCGTTTTCAATCAGCAGGCAGGTTTAGCTCCATGAATGTAGAGCTCTGTCACGTGTTACCATGGCTTGGGAAATCAAACACTCCAAAGCCCTCCTCTTCCTCCTTCTTTTCTCTGGATTTATATGCTATGCTTAATGCCACATGGGATGGGACCAACTTTCCTGGCTCTGTCCCATCTTGTGCTCTCTCACGCCCTCTTGCTGGTGTGGTGGGGTGAGGAGCAGAAAAGATCCCAATTCAGTGTGAACGTTGCTCAGCACTAACTAAAAACATCCCTTTATTAGCAATACTGTTTCCAGCAAATCCAAGGCACAGCCTGGTGCCAGCTGCTGGTGAAGGAAATTGACTCAATCCGAGTCAAACACAGCACAGCTGATTATTTGAAAAAGTTCTATACCATTTCTGCATCCTTTTTGTTGAACCCTGTTATAGTGGGTGAGTGCTAGGCTTATTTAGTGCAGGGCACTAATGTCAAGCAGTTTTGCTGTAGACTCTCCAGCAGCAATTATGAAGTAACTTGCGGGCTCTATTTAAGGTCTGGTGTATTTATGGGTACCTAGAATGCTGTTATTTGCATAAAAGCTCTTGAGATACAATTTTTATCTCTAACTGATGTGGAAAAACCAAACTGACTGATATATACGCAGCAAGCTTTGCTGGTGAAGGAGCCACAGATGCTGTGCTAGGAGAACTTCATGGTGTCCTGTATCAGATGATGCTCTTTGTCATTACAATATGGTAGAACAGGTCTTCAGCTGAAAAATAAGGACTGAGGAGTCAATTATGATATAGGCTGATTGTTTGGACCTTAGATAACACCTGAAACCTGAATCTAAATTGAGGTATACCTTGGTTATACATATGATTTCTGTTTATGCATATGTTTATTTTCTTTCTCTTCTTCTTAAAAGAGTGACTAAGGAAAGACATTAGAAATAATAAATACACTACATACTTACTACTGACTGAACAAGCAGTTCTGAGTAATAAAAAAATAGAACTCTGTAGATCTAAAAGACATGTTTTCAAGTCCTCCCTTCATAGCAGGCAGCAACTGGCATTGCCACCTTACTCTATAGTACCAGTTAAGAAAACTGCAAAGGGACAAATGCTGTCAGTTGCCCTTGAACCAGAAGTCTTAATTGATCTGCATCCTTACTGAAGGGTTGAAGTTTGTGGCTTGATTAGCATGCACACATGTAAAGTCAAATACTTAAAGACAGTGTTTGGTTTACTTTTTGAAATTGTACAGGAGAGCAGTACTGTTTTCTGTCAGACTTCTTGGCAAAAAGTACTTCCTGTCTTCATTTTTTTAATATGTTTAGGCAAATCACTCCATTGTATATTGAAGTTCTTATGAAATCATTAAACAAGGAGTGAGAAGAACAGTTGCTAAATATAAGGGGCTTGACCTGCCCATCAGAATTAGGCAGACTCCATTGATTGTGTGCTATGCTGTGCTACAGGCTTTCAAGAAGGAATTGAAGAAGATGCTGTCACACAAAACAGAGGGTTTAAAGGATTTCGACAAGGTGAGTGTAAGTTTTTTGCATTGAGTGGTTTGTTTGATGCCAGCATACACTGGCCATTCTTTCTGGCTTTTCTCGTTCCCTGAGAGTGAGCAGTCAAGAGTGAAAGTGTTGAAATGACTTCTTCAACCAGATAAAAGGCACTTGATGTGCTGATGCAAAAGTGAGCAAAGTGGGTTACTGTGTGCCATGCTGTATTATTGCAGGTTTTCAAGAACGAAACGCTGTAGATGGTGCTAATACACAAAACAGAGGGTTTAAAGGATTTCGTGGTGGCTTTGGACAAGGTGAGAGTAAGTTTGATGGTTTGGTCTGTTTTGCCTACTACTGAGTGGTTTGTATGTGTACAGCATATGGCTGGTGATCTTCCCATGTTTTTTGCTCCCTGAGATCTATCCGTACAAGGGTGAAATCAGTAAAATGGCTTTTGTTCTTCAGCCAGCTAAATAGCATTTGATCTGTATATGCAAAATTGAGCAAACTGTATTACTTGGTGTTATGTTGTGCTGCAGGATTTCAAGAAGGAAATGGAGAAGATGCTGTCACACAAAACAGAGGGTTTAAAGGATTTCATGGCGGCTTTGGACAAGGTAAGTTTGTTGCATTGAGTGGTTTGATTGATGCCAGCATACACTGGCCATTCTTCCTTTTCTTGTTCCCTGAGAGTGAGCAGTCAAGAGTGAAAGTGTTGAAATGACTTCTTTTCTTCAACCAGATAAAAGGCACTTGATGTGCTGATGCAAAAGTGAGCAAAGTGGGTTACTGTGTGCCATGCTGTATTATTGCAGGTTTTCAAGAACGAAACGCTGTAGATGGTGCTAATACACAAAACAGAGGGTTTAAAGGATTTCGTGGTGGCTTTGGACAAGGTGAGAGTAAGTTTGATGGTTTGGTCTGTTTTGCCTACTACTGAGTGGTTTGTATGTGTACAGCATATGGCTGGTGATCTTCCCATGTTTTTTTGCTCCCTGAGAACTACCATGGAGAACTGAGAACTCCTCCTAGTAGTTCTGTTCTTCAGCTGTGTTGTGGAATATGGATTGTGTCTCTTTGAAAAATGAGTATTGCTGGGTATAATATGGTATAGGTTGGAGTTAATGAGCTCCAGCTGGAGTTAACTGTTGCTCTGCAGATGTGTTGGAATAAATAGCTGGCTTTAGTTGTAGTATTTCATGATACTAATTGTGTATGTGATTTAGAAGAGCGGCTCAAGCAGCTCTCTCCCCCTGCCATGCCAGCCATTCAGGTGAGCGAGGGGCACTGTTTGGGCCATTTGCATGCGATTTAAAATGCTCTAGGAGCACTAGTGACCAGGAGTGGGCAACCTGGGGTGTGGCGTGGTAACAGGTGTGGGGAAATGGGCATGGGAGGGCAGGTGATGAGGGTTGTGGCACAACAGGGACCTGTGATATGTCAGTTTGTGGCAGTTAGTGCCAGTGGGGCACAGCCGTCCTCCTCATGGTGGGTTGTGTGGTAGGTTGGTGTGGTATTTCGGCTGTGTTTTTTTTGTTGTTGTTCCCCTTACCCCCTGTTTACTAGATCCATTACTGATTTACAAATGGTCAAAAGCTATTGCTGTTGCTGCTGCCAGCAAGGGTTTGCTAACCATTCTCCCAAGAGGGAAGCAGGTGTCCTGGCCACTGGCTGCAGGGAGTGTCTGAGCCTGGTGTTACCAGGTGTACCAGTGGATGGTGCAGAAAAAACCTGCTTATGGTGTAAGGAGGTGAGTGATTTGCTCTGTCTGAGTGCAGAGCTTAAGGAAGAGGTAGAAGGGCCTAAGGAGTACTAGAGGAAGCAAAAGAGAAATAGACTAGGGGAGTAACACCCTTCCAACTGTAAGAGAAGCTCAGCAGATGTCAGAAGAGCTCTGCCCCTCTTGCTACCAGGCAGGAGGAGGAGACCTAGTAGATGGAGGGGAATAAAGAGGTCCCTCCCAACCCCCATTGCCTTCCCAGGTGCCCTTACAGAATAGGTATAAGACCCTGGATCCAGACGGTCAGGCAGATGATACTAAAGAGAAAAATCCATCTGGAGAGTCTTCTGGTAGTACTTAATTCTGTTAGATGGATCACAGCCTTGGGTCTTAAGAAGAAAGGAAGGGTGGTTGTAGTAGGTGATGCTTTTCTAAGGGGAACTGGGGGCACTGTCTGTTGACTGGACCCACCTCACAGGGGAAGTCTGCTGCCTCCCTGGGGCCCAGCTACAGAATATCACCAGGAGACTCATTGAACTAATTTAGCCCTCTGATTATTACCCACTGCTGGTTGTTCAAGTCTGTGGTGATGAGGTTGGCAGGAAGGACACCAGAGCAATTTAAAAGGACTTCAAGGCTCTGGTTCAGTTGGCTCATGGGACAAGAGTGCAGGTGATGTTCTGCTCTGTTCCTTTAGTAACAGAGATGAATGATGAAAGGAACAGTAGAACCCATATTATCAGTAACTGGTTTAAGGGCTGGTGCCATCGGTGAGTTTTGGTTTTTCTGATCATGTGGTAATTTTCACAGCATCAGGCCTGTTTGAGTTAGGTGGGCTCCATCTGTCTAACAAGGATTCTAGGCCAGAGTTGGCAGGGCTGATTGGGAGGGCTTTAAGATAGGTTTGAAGGGGGAAGGAGATGGAACCAAGCTTTCTAGAGAGGAGGCTAAGGGTGATAAGCCAGTGTCAGCAGTGAAATCAGCCCAGCTGAAATGCATGCACACAGATGCATGCAGCATTGGTAACAAGAGGAGCTGGAAGCCATTGTACAGAAGGAAAACTGTGATGCAGTAGCCGTCATGGAAGTGTGGTGGGATGACTTACATGACTGAAGTGCTGCACTGGATGTCTGCTTGCTCTTCAGAAGGGACTGGCAAGAGAGAAGAGATGGAGGGGTTACTTTTTATTTTAGGGAAATAAACTACTTTTTATTTTAGGGAAATAATAAACTACGGAACATATGATTAATAAGGTTGTGTGCCTATGGGCAAGGATCAGCAAAGGGCCAACAAAGCTGACATCCTGGTGGATGTTTTACAGACCACCTAACCAGGATGAAGACATGGATGAAGTATTGTGTAAGCAGCTGGAGGATGTTTCAAGGTCTTTAAGCCCTTGTTCATGTAGGAGAGTTTAACCTGCCAAGTAATCTGCTGGGAACTCAACACAGTGGAGAAGATGCAGTCTAGAAGCTTCTTGGAGTGCATGGAGGACAGCTTGTTGTTGCATCTGGGGAACTACAGGCCTGTCAGCCTGCCCTTGGTGCCCAGCAAGATTATGGAACAGATCCTCTTGAGTGTGGTCACATGGCATACCTACAATATGGCCAAGGGATCAGACCCAGCTAGCGTGGATTTTGGAATGGCATGTCCTGCCTGACCAATGTGATCTCCTTTTTTGACCAAGTGACCCACCTAGTGGATGAGGGGAATGCTGTGGATGTTGTCTACCTGGCCTTTAGCAAAGCCTTTGATACCATCTCCCATAGCATATACTGGGAAAAGTGTCAGCTTATAGCTTGTACCATGTGCTGGGTTAAGAACTGGCTAGGCAGCTGGGCCCAGAGAGTTGTGAATGGTGCTGCATCCAGTTGGTAAGCAGTCACTTGTAGTGTTCCCCAGGGATCTGTGATTGGCCCAGTCCTGTTTAATATCTTTACTAGTGATCTTGATGAGGGGATTAATCTACCATTAGCAAATTTGCAGATGACACTAAGTTGGGTGTATGTGTTGATCTGCTGGAGTGCAGGAAGGCTCTGCAGAGGGACCCAGACAGGCTGGATTGATGTGCTGAATCCAGTCCAAGTCCAAGTGCTGGGTCCTACCCTTGTGGTCACATCAATGCCCTGCAGCACTACAGGATGAAGCAAAGTGGCTGGACAGCAGACAGGCAGAAAGAGAGCTGAGGGTACTGAACAGCCAGCTAAACATCAACCAATGTGGTCAAGAAGACATCCTGATCTGGATCAGCAATAGTGTGTCCAGGAGGGCCAGGACAGTGATTGTCCCCCGTGCTTGGTACTGTCTAGGCTGCACCTTGAGTACTGTGTCCAGTTCTGGGCCCCTCAGTTTAGGAAGGACCTTGAGATGCTGGAGCAAGTCTAAGAGGGCTGATGAAAGGTCTGGAGCACAGGTCCTTTTGGGAGCAGTGGAGGGAGATTGGGGGTGTTTAACCTGGAGAAAAGGAGGCTCAGGGGAGACCTTATCACTCTCTACAACTGTCTGAAAGGAGGTTGTATCCAGGTGGGGGTCAGCCTGTTTTCCCAGGTAACTAGTGACTAGAGAAGAGGAAATAGTCTAAAGGTGCACCAGGGAAGGTGTAGGCTGGACATCACAAAGAAGTTCTTCACAAAAAGGGTGATTTAGGCATTGAAATGGGCTGATCAGGGAGGTGGTGGAGTAACTGTCCCTGGAGGTGTTTAGGAACAGCCTGCACGTGGCACTCAGTGCCGTGGTTTTGTTGATGAGGTTGTGTTCAGTCATAGGTTAAACTTGATCTCAAAGGTCTTTTCCAACCTAGTTGATTCTGTGATTTCTGTAGTTTCATATTCTATATGCACTACACTGGGTGTTACAGGTACTAAAGATGGACAAAGGGGTATACCTCAGTCTGGAACTCTCAGCTTCAGAGAAAGAGGAACTCTTGCAGATGGTGCAGGTGAGACTTGTTAGTAGTGAGGGTGAACTGTACAGATTTCCTCATTGGAGTTGTGGGATTGTAGCAAATTGTTAGCTTGGTTGGGACTTTGAGCAACCTGATGTAGTGGGTGGCAACCCTGCCAGAGCAGGGAGGTTGTAACTAGGTGACCTTTAAGGTCCCTTCCAACCCAAGCTGTTTATTATGCATTTTCAGAAGTGCTCCTTAATATCTGAAGAAGGATTCATTTGTTCTTCAGAACAAATCATAAATGATCATAAATGATTTTTAGTAAGTGTTGCAGGGGCATCATGGTAATACTCATTGAGGACATAAACAGCATCCTTAATACATGATAGCAGTTTATTTCTGCTAAAAGACAAGTTGCTTTTTTACAAAACCAGCACAGTTTCTGTTCTTTAGAAAAAAATTAAGACCATTTTCCGCCCTTTTGGACTGAATCCCCCATTATGGTAGGGGAATGCTAGACTTGACTAAGCAAGACAACAGCACTTTAATGCAGGGCATTGATGACAAGCAGTCAATTTTGCTGTAGACTCTAGCAGCAATTGTGAAGTAACTTGCAAGCCATATTTAATGTCTCTTGTATTTATGGATACTTAGGATGCTGTCTTGCATGTCAACCTTTAAGATGTAGTTTTTATTTGTTGATGTGAAAAACCATACTGGCTGACATACTGGTGTACACCAGGTGTTGGTTGAGAGGAAGCCACAGATGCTGTGCTAGGAGAACTTCATGGTGTCCTGTACCAGATGGTGCTCTTTATTTTGACAGTAAGATAGAACAGCTGAATACTTTCTGGCAAAAAAGTGTCTCTTGTCTTTATTTTTTGATATATTTAAGAAAATCACTTTGTTATATTGTACTTTTTATATGAATAAAATAAAGAGTGAGAAGAACAGTTACCATATATGAATGGCTTGACCTGCCCATCAGAACTAGGCAAACTCCAGTGATTGTGTGCTATGCTGTACTACAGGCTTTCAAGAAGGAATTGAAGAAGATGCTGTCACACAAAACAGAGGGTTTAAAGGATTTCGACAAGGTGAGTGTAAGTTTTTTGCATTGAGTGGTTTGTTTGATGCCAGCATACACTGGCCATTCTTTCTGGCTTTTCTCATTCCCTGAGAGTGAGCAGTCAAGAGTGAAAGTGTTGAAATGACTTCTTCAACCAGATAAAAGGCACTTGATGTGCTGATGCAAAAGTGAGCAAAGTGGGTTACTGTGTGCCATGCTGTATTATTGCAGGTTTTCAAGAACGAAACGCTGTAGATGGTGCTAATACACAAAACAGAGGGTTTAAAGGATTTCGTGGTGGCTTTGGACAAGGTGAGAGTAAGTTTGATGGTTTGGTCTGTTTTGCCTACTACTGAGTGGTTTGTATGTGTACAGCATATGGCTGGTGATCTTCCCATGTTTTTTAGCTCCCTGAGAACTACCATGGAGAACTGAGAACTCCTCCTAGTAGTTCTGTTCTTCAGCTGTGTTGTGGAATATGGATTGTGTCTCTTTGAAAAATGAGTATTGCTGGGTATAATATGGTATAGGTTGGAGTTAATGAGCTCCAGCTGGAGTTAACTGTTGCTCTGCAGATGTGTTGGAATAAATAGCTGGCTTTAGTTGTAGTATTTCATGATACTAATTTTGTACCCTCTGTGTGCTACATATCTGTTACTTGCAGGTGGTAGAGGTAGGCAAAGGGATATACCTCAGTCTGCAACTCCTGATTCTAGAGAAAAAGGAATACTCACAGATGGTGCAGGTGAGGCTTTCTAGTGGCAGGGTTGAACTGTACGGATTTCCTCATTGGTGACCAATGATAAAGCATTGGTCCTTTTTCTGGCAAATACTATCACTGATTTTTCTCCCTATTAAGAACCTTGTGCAAATGCTAGGTATCTTGGTTGTATGCCTGGAAAAGGCATGTTTATAACTCATTTGAATCTTAGTTATTGGCTTTTCAAAGCTGTAGTGTTACATAATTTTATTTCTTTGTTGTGCTGAGGCTGGTTTACATAATGCACAGTGAAGCAGGTGCTAACCCCAAAAGTGAAAGCAAGCCTTAAAGAACTTGATAAATTTTGAAAGAGTTCATCTAGACTTTTACCCTTGTATCCTCTGTAAGAGGAAATATTTTGTCAGTGATGACAAGTAATGTGTATGGATCTGACAGGCCACTTACTCCTGACTTAATTTTGTTTTCATTTTGGGGATTTTTTGTTGTTTGCTAGGGATTTTTCCCCCCATAGTCCTGCTGTATTCTTCTGTCACTGATGCTACTGTACCTGTCTATGTATATGTTGTCCTACCTAGAGCATAGTAATATATTATTGACAGAACTGCCATAATTCAAATTAGGCGTGGAATTAAACCAGTGGATGGCTGATACTGTGCTGATGGCTGATATGTTTTCCATGTAAGAACATTTTGTGTGGTGATCATAAAAAACTTCATTGTAGAAAAGATGGCTAAATGGCTCTTTACTCAGAGGATGAGTTGCATTGAAGCATTGGAATTGACCAGAGAGCTTGTGGATGCCTCATCCTTGGAAGTGTTCAAGGCCACATTCACTTGGGCTTTGAGCAGTGTGGTCTAGTGGAAGATGTCCATCCTGTGGCATGGGGGTTGGAAATGGATGATCTTTAAGGTTCCTTCCAACTCAAACCATTCTTGTGATCCAGTGATTAGTATACATGTTCAGAAGTGATACTTAATATCTGGAGAACAATTGATTTGCCTCTATTTGACTCAGTTCAACTAATTTCTTTCAGATTTTTAGTTCAAATAATGATTTTTAAGAATTGAAGTCTTTATAGAGGCAATATGCTAGTGTTTATAGTGGATATAATTGCATCCTTAACACCGAATAGTAATTATTTTTTCATGACTGTAGTGTAAAGTATTAGTATGTTAAAAACTGTTGTGGGTACTGGTATGTGACAGTTGCATCTATCTGCATGGAATTTCATGTGGAAAGAGTTGTTCAGAAAGAGTAATTTGTTCTGTGGGAAGCATGTCATTGCTTGTGTCATAAGAGTATGTGTCTGTCTGGATGATGAAGAGCCTAATTTATTTTTTGTGAGTATCTCTTGAAAGTGGGGTCCATGAGTGAATGTGAAACACAAATGCTTGATGAGTCTGACTTCATATGGAGGTAAATTAAAGGTCTCGTAGTATAAAATTAGGTTCTGATAGAATGAATGTATGGAATTTTGATACCTTCCTGAAAAATTGAGGGAAATCAGATGACATCTTACTGAACTTAACTTCAATAGCTTCATACTTAAAATAGTTTTATTTTAACTTCTCTTTATATTGTTTGTGAACTTAAGTGGTTGTGTTCTTAAGGTCCAAAGGTAACTTATGTGCCCCCTCCTCCACCTGATGATGAACAAGCCATCTTTGCACGTTATCAGACAGGAATGAATTTTGATAAGTATGATGAAAACATTGTTGAAGTGTCAGGACTGGACCCTCCAGCAGCATTAATGGTTAGTGAACTGGTTATTCTCACAGTTTATGTGAAGCGTGATTTACAGGGATGTGTAGTGGGTTCATTCTTTGCAGCTAATGAAAATACTAATAAAAAATATAAAATCTTGCAGATAGTGTGATGTTGGAAAGAGGTGCTCCCCATTTGAAAGATAAAAATTTGAATTCACAGTAACTAACGAACTACATAAGTGGTCCAGAGAAAGTAATACTGGATGTATAGGAAGAACAGTCATTAAATTGTGGAAGAATAGCAGTTTAGATATTGAAAGAAAGAGGTCTTTGGCAGCAATTTCTGGGCAGGCTGGTATAATTACCTTGTTGGAGTCAATTACTGGGGGATTTTCAAAAAAGTAAATGAACACCTGTTGGGCTAGTATTTGTTTAGACAGAGGGGTGTTTTAAAGTAATTTGTAGCCCTGTTCTCCATGGTTGCAGTTCATTATTTAACATATAACTTAGTTTTTAATATATAATGGGTGGCCAGTTTAAAAAAAAAAAAAGGCGCTTTTTAGGGAAAAGAATGAAGAGAGAATTGGAGAGGGGTTAGTTGTACCTGTGTTGAAAAAGAAGATGAAGAGGTGTTCTCCCCATCCATCCTGTGAAAGGTGTTCTCTCTGAACTAAACAGATTTTTGTCACCTGTGTTGCTTTTTGGTCCTGACTAGGAATGTTGTTTTAGCTGTCCTTACTGGTTTTAGTACAGAGACCATGGGGAGCTCCTACATGAAATGAAACTGCAGAGTTTCAGGTTTTTTTCATAGCATGCTATGTGAGTTTACTTGCTTGAATCCAGGTATAAGACTTCTGAGCAATTCTCTCCTAAAACTAGTAAGACCAGCTGGAAGCGTTTACAGCGCTCACTGTCCTGTATACAATGTTACTTGAAGGGTATGAGCAGATTTTAGGGACCTTTTGGGGCTTTTACTTTAGGAGCCTTGGCAGCATAAATGACTGGTGAGACTACCTCTAAAGTTAACATTCTTTAATATTTGGATGTCTGTATCATACGGTAAGCATTTGAGGCTTTAAACTTTTTACCTTCTCTGCTTGTGTGATAACTGTTAGTAATTTTTTCTCTTCCAGAGTTTTGCAGACACTAACATGTGTCATACTTTAACTGTGAACATTGCTAAAGCTGGATACTCTAAACCTACTCCAGTGCAGAAGTACAGCATTCCTATTATACTGGCAGGACGGGATTTAATGGCATGTGCCCAGACAGGATCAGGAAAAACTGTAAGCATTTTGTGCATATTTATTCTACTGGTAGTATTTGACTGTGAGCTTTCAGGGGAATGCCTCACTCTTCCAAATGTCCCATGCTTGACTGCTTGTTGTCCAATAATTTCACTTGCACAGCAGTGGCAGGTATCAGGTACAGATACGAGTGATGATAGGGTTGTCACATTTTGGGCTTTATTCTTTATTTCAGTAAACTTGTATGTTGGTACAGCAGGCCAGCCTTTAGAGATACAGCTGTGGATTCAGAAGTGTAGGCAGGCAGTCCTAGAAACTGCTGATGACAGGACTCAGCAGTTGAAAGTAAGGACTTCTGCGTTGTGTGGAGTTTAGTGGGGTTTTTTTTGTTTGAGGGGTTTTGTTTGTTGGCCATAATTTTTGGTGGTTATTTGTGGTTATGGTTTTCTGTCTTGTTTTTGTTTAGTATGTGTGTTTGTTTCTTTATTTTTCTGTTGTGTGTGTTTTGGCTTTGGGGTTTTTTTTCAAATGTATGCCAGAGTGTCACTGTGGTGTGCTGGTTTGTCATACTGGGTTTGATGAAATCTGATGTGCACCTGTCTTGGTTTTAGGTGATTCACTTTTAATCATGGAACAGGATTGAGAGTTGATACTAAGCAGAAAATTGTCTCAGCTTTTTAGACTAACGATTGACAGCTGGTGGATGTGGATGTTTGGTTATGAAGTGTAGCTTTTTGCTGTTTAGTTTAGTGTGGAATCCTCGTTTTGTTTTAATGTAGCTTGCTAGTTCTTTTGAAAGACCTCTTCTGTTTGCAGAAGTGGAAACATCCAAAGTCTGTGCTTTAAATATTCTGAATTCTTTTGGGACTGCTGGACAGATGCAGGTTTGTGGGTATCTAGGCTTATGTGGAAGTAAGTGTGCTGGTGTGGTGCAGTTGTGTTGCAAACTGATCTGCCATTCTTGTACCAAGACCGTTTGGTCTTGGGTTACTTAATTATCAGGGTAAGACATGAGTGTACGGAGCTGTATGGAAAGTTAGCCACTGCATGACTGTGTTCCTGTGTTACTAGACTGTTAAGATCCAGAGATATAGTTTCATACTGGTTAACAAGGAGAAATAAGCTTAAATGTTTTCCTGTGCATTCAGGTCAATCCTTCTACAGTCTGATGTCCTTGATCATTGTGCATGCTATCATTCAAGCTGTAAGATTGATACACAGATTTTAATGGGACTGATGAAAGCTTTTAAGATTAAACAGCCCAAATACTGCTGTGTTTTTTTTCCCCTCAGGCAGCGTTTCTTGTACCAGTTGTGGCCCAAATGATGAGGGATGGTGTAACTGCCAGTAGCTTTAAAGAGCAGCAAGAACCAGAATGTATTATTACTGCCCCAACTAGAGAACTGATAAATCAGATCTTCCTAGAAGCAAGAAAATTTGTGTATGGGTAAGCTTATGCACTGTTGTCTGGTATTGATAGTTGCTTTGCTTGAATCAGCAGTGCTTAATTTTTTTTCATAAATACTTGCAAATTTTTTTTGTGCCTATTTAATTACAAACACTTGCATTTAGATTATAATGAGTTCAGATTATAGTACTGTTTAGCGAGTTTCTTACTATATGACTAGGGATTTAAGTGCCTAATCTTTCTGATAATGGGGTGGGTGAAGGGAAGGCTTACTCCAGCTTGAAGAGGAGATAAGTGTTCACTTTTCTTATCACTGATGAGAAAAGTGAAATTTCTTAGAAGACTTGCTAAGAAAGTTGTCCTGTCTGACTATCCACTCTGGCAGTCACACTGACACCACCAGGTACTTCAGCTGACCAAAGTCCCTGTGCAGCAGGTGGCTCTAGTGAGCTGCTTGCTGCCTGACTTAACGTCCTACACACACCACTTGGAGAGTCAGATGAGGTTTCCTCACTGACTTGATCCCAGATTTCCCATAGCAGAATCTCAGACCTCTGTGTCCTTCAAGTTATTACGTGTAACAGCTCAAACAGGTCCTGAAGGGACCCCTGAACAGTGGAATCACTGGGCTTTTATAAACTCACAGTTTATGTACCTAGTATTTTGAGGTCTTTTTACTAAGTTACTTGCTCCTGCAGAGTCTGAGAGTCAGGTGACCTGAGTAGCAATGCAGGTCCGTGTGCCCTTTGTTAAGTAAAGGGTCAGCACCAGTTCATGGTCTTTTGCCACCCAGAGGTCAGTCTGCAGCTTGTGCTGCAGCTGCACACTGAGCTACCTGCACTAGATATATTCAATATGAAGAAACTTACTAGCTTGTCTTACGTAATTTATACTTGCTTTACTTTAATTTTAGCAAAATAGAGGTGAGTATTGGCAGGTTTTAGTTAATTTCCAGTGATGGTTTGTAATTACTCCCTGGTGTTTCTGGTCTTGGACATGTCACAGCTCAAAGAAACTCTTCAAGCTTTCAAAACAGAACAAGAGATCTAAACTTTTCACTAATCCTTGAATGTTGTGTAAGAGTACATTTGTACTAGATTTGTCATTAATCTTTTTACTAAGTAATAGGTTTTACCATTGTACAGAAGAGAACTAAATCTATATTAGATAATGGTGTATTACTGTTCGGAGGTGAAATGCAGAACATCATCGCTGCAGAATCTGGTGGGATAAATAAATCATACTTGCCTTTATTCAAGCAAACTTATACTTGGAGGCTGTCTTCAGGAGGAATGATCATGTTTGCATATCTGCTTTCTAAATAGGTTCTTAAGAACAGCTTCTTAAAACTGTTATATAACTTTGTAGCCGATTATGTTTGTTATGCTATTTTAAACTAGATACAGATGTTTTCATCATAAAACAACATTTAAATGTAGAAAGTTTCTCTTACAGCTGGCTTGTAGTAGAAATGAAAATGAGTTAAACAGTATCAGGATATGAATCTGTAGTGTCTAAAAAGGAACTTACATATTGATCAGTTGAGATTTGTGATCTTAGGCTCTTTGATCTAATCCACAAATAGGAATATGAAATATGTATATATACTAATCATAGATAAATACTGAATTTGTGGGATAACAGAGGGAATTTCTATTCTTGACTAACGGTTTCTGAAAAGTTGTGTTTGGTAAAAATTTACTGGATTTATTTGATGGCTGTTGTTGCATATGAAGGTGAATTAGTATCTTCAGTAAAAGACTATTTGAATTTGGGTGTGAAAATACTCATTGCATGCATGTAAAAATCTTACCAGAAGGTTGTTAAGTTGAGCTTGTAAGCATGATTCAGAGCTGCATAAGGTAGTTCTTGCTTAGAGAAGTGATTTTCTACATAAGAGTATCTGATGTAGCTACTTGGCAGATCTAACCAAAAAGCATGGTGGGAAGAGCACAGAGCGGTATAGTCTTTGGGTGGATTTGCTGTCTAATCCTTGAGTCACACACTGTATGGCCAGTGTGATTAGCAGCTTTACAAAGATGCCATGTGTATTATTTTGCCTCTTTTAAGGTCTGCAAAGGTTACTTCTGAAGCTCTAGAGGCATGTATGTAGTGGTTCGGCTTTTTCTGAGGATACTGTATAAAAGAGGACAAAGGCTTAACACACTTTTGACTGTTACTGTTTGTAGGTTTCAGTTGAAGAGAGGGGAGAATGCAGGTGAAATCAAGTGTTTGTTCCTAGCAAGCCACTTGGGCAGCCTCTGTTAGGTAGTATGTGGGGAGCTTTAAGCTTACTCGGAGTGGGTTTCTGGTTTTGAGCGCTGTTTTTGGACTGCGCTGTATGCTGAAGGAGTTAAACCACTCTTAAACTGATTTGTGGTAGATGTGATTATTTTATATGAACTTCATGAAACAATACTGTTTACATACTTACATAATCAATCCAAACCTTTTTGCACATAACAGAACTTGTATAAGGCCTGTTGTCATCTATGGAGGTACACAAACAGACTATTCGATTCGTCAGATAAAGCAAGGCTGTAATATACTGTGTGCCACTCCAGGAAGGCTTCTAGACATCATTGGAAGAGGAAAGGTAATATCTTTAAACTTCATCTGAATTCCCTAAATACTCTTACCTAAAAGGCAAAATTATATTTTTTTTTCTTTAAAATTAGTAGAAGAAGGGATTGGTTTTCAGTGGCTCTATCAGTATGCTGCCTTTGTACAGGCACTGAAATACAATGAGGTTTTCTTAGACCGTCTAAATTCCATGAGGTTTTTGAAGGAGTAGCCTGAGTTTAGATCTCTTCAGTTCCTTTCAGAGACCACTGGATAATACCAGTCTAAATCAAAGTGGCTGCAGTGGTCATGGCAATAAAATTTTATAGCTTAAATACCTGGAACACTTTCACATAGTCCTTGTGGCATATTCTGTAGTAGATCTTCACTTGGTATCCTGTTTGTTTTGCTGCAGTGGCTTTTTATCTGGCTGGCACTATATTTTCACACTGATCCAAAATACAAAAAACTCCAGGTTATACAGTACAATATTTGAGTTTTTATTTTCCCCAGTCATTACAAATTAAAATTTTATGTGTTAGTGTGGTGACTTGGTGATACTCACTGAACAAATGAAGTTTGGAAAAATGCTTGGTAGTAAACTAGAGATCAGTTTTCTGTAGTTGCCAGGCTTTTAGTCAAAAGTGATAGTCTTGGTCAGCAGTGGTGAAGTTGTAATATTCTTAATAATGCTTTCTGACATAATTCTTTTTCAGAAAAATAAAAAAGGTTTTTGATAATGTTTGAGGGTTATGAGAGAACCTTTCTAAAACTCAAGGCATAATTCCAAAATAGATGAGCTAAATTATGGTTGGTCTCTAAACTGTGCTTACATTGCTGCACCAAGTTCTAAAGCACTATGGTGTGTGTATTTGTGCAAATTAGAAGGCTAAGTAGAGGTTGAGATGTAAACAACTCATAATACTTTCACTTTTTATTAACTTGAAAGAAGTAAGTAAAAGGTTGATTTTGGCAATTAGGGTATTTTGTAAGTGCATACTGTCAGTGAACCAATAGTATTTTTCTTTGACTGAAATACTTGCAGATTGGTTTGCATAATGTGAAGTATTTGGTGCTAGATGAAGCAGACCGCATGCTTGATATGGGTTTTGGTGCAGATATGAAGAAGTTGGTATCTTTCCCAGACATGCCACAAAAAGACAAACGCCAGACACTAATGTTTAGTGCCACTTTCCCTGAAGAAGTTCAGAGGTGAGTAGAATAAAAATAGAAATAAATCTGAAAATGTACTTGCATAGAACTAAATATCTGAAGAGTTAAGAAGACTCCTTATTTTTAAAAGCTTGGAAATACTAAAATCTATGATATTAAAGTTTGTTGCTTAATTTAAGCAGGTACTCTAAAACATTAACTGATTAATTTAGGTGGGGACTCCCAAGCCATTTAGAAAGTTGCCTGAAGGCTTTAAAGTTCTGCTTCTGCAGAAGTCCTCATGTTCCCCCTTTTGGTTTTTCATTCCTCCCCCACCACATCTGTGCAAGCTCAAAGCCAGTGATGTTGCTGATAACACCATCTTTGACTAATGAGACATAGCAATTGTTGCTCAACTTAACAGCATTTATAGTACTCAATTCTTATGTAGATAATTGGTATTTATTTTCAGTAGTTTTAAAGCTTCTGTAGATGGGTTTATGATACATCTTACATGTTTACTACTCATTACCTTTAAAGTTCCTCTCACTTAAGGGAACAGTCTTCAACAGATGGTAAGTATGGTTGCTGAGTTAACAGAATAAAACAACTAATTCCCAGCAAATGGAAACTTTTTAGTATTTCTTCTGCTTTTCAAGACATCAACATCTAAATACTCGCTCTCAAATCAGAAGAGTCTCTAAACTTCAGTTGATGACTTCTGTGGTTTCTGACAGGGATACTGTCAGAAAGAGTGTTGGTAATTCAGTGAGTCAAGTCCTGATAACTTCCTTTGGTCTCAAAAAATCTGAAAGATCTTTTTTGAGGCAGGGAGAAAATACTTCTCAGTAGTTTGCTGTTCTGAATAAAAGAGGGGAATGGGCTGCTTTCTTCTGTTCAGTCACATAAGTGCTGACCACTGATGTGGAAATCTATCACCTTTCTTAAAGCAGGACTCGCCTGTTGTGGCTTTGGTGCCTTGTCCAGACTTTTTTCATAGGGTTCTTTGTGTGGAAAGATAATCTTTTAGTGAACTAAAAGTAACTTTATTTACTCAGCTGGTAATCAAGCATTCAGATGATACTGTACACAAGTACAGTTTGTGTTCATTCAATATGTTTACCTGTTTCTGCAAGAATGTGGTCTCACTTCTCAGTGTATCTCCCTGTAAGATACACAATGTGCTCTTATTCACTCAGATTTTGGGTTTGAAAGAAGAATCTTTGGGTCCCTTTAGATCTGTTTTTATTGTTGTGATTTTGCTCATGCTTTTGCTATGTATTTTTCTTGCATACCGGGAGATGAATCAAGAGTACTGTAAGTACCAGCAACTGAAAAGAGATTCCTTCAACTGTTACAGATATTTACTGTCTGCTTCTGTTTAATGAAAAAACCCCAACAGACCTACCTTTCTACTGTCAGTCCTGCAGGATTTACAAGTGCTGGTGGAAGACTTCAGAAACCTGAGTGCTTGGATCATGGTTTGGAAGTGCATAATAACATTAGAGTCCTAGAAACATTAGAGTCCATTTAGGTTGGAAAAGACCTATAAGCTAACCATTAACCCAGGACCAGCAAGTGAACCACTAAACCAATGCCCCAATTGCCACATATGCCCATCTTTTAAGTACCTTCTGGGGTGGTGGTGCCACTGCTTTCCTGGCCAGCCTGGTCCAATGCTTGAAAACTCTTGCAGTGAAGATTTTTTTCTAATAGTTGGTCTAAGCCTCCCCTGGTGCAACTTAGAGGCAATTTTCTTTTGCCCCTGTCTTTTTTGTAACCTTTTGAAACTGAAATGCCTAAAGGTAAAGTTCACATTTTAGAGTGTGAAAACCCTTGTTTTTTGGAGTCAGTTCATTCCTGGATTTAATGCTTTTCTGGTGCTGAAGTCAGGAAAGCTAATGATTTCCCCATACTGTGCTACCAGGAGAACTTGAAACAGTATACTATTTTGGTAGTGTTGGACACAAAGGTGCTTTCTTTGGACCTCTTGGGTTCAGATCATCCTGCACTTCTGTTAAGTCAATATAATCAGTTTTAGTTTTAACAACGTTTGGTTTTATACCTGAACTTGTTTCTGCTGTTACAAAGACCTTTGATCTGATAGTTGGAGCTCTTTCTGTGCATGTGAGTTGAGAGAACCATGCTTTTTTCCAGTTGACTGGAGACCTTTAATTTAGCATTTGAGGCTTTATATCTTCCACTAAAAGGCTGTGGTTTAATCCCACCTAGCAACTAAGTACCGGACAGCTGCTTACCCTAGAAGGCTACTCCAGGGTCTCCCTAAAGCCTTCTCTTCCCCAGGCTGAACAACCCCACCTCTTGCAGTCTGTCTTCATAGGAGAGAGTTCTCCAGCTCTGTTATGAGGATAGTGGCTTCCATGAACTCATTCCAACAGGTCCACATCTTTCTTATACTGGGGACCCCAGAGCTGAACACAGGTGGGGTCTGACAGTATCAGAGTAGGGTGGCAGAACTGCCTCCCTGGCCCTGCTGGCCATTGCTTTGGATGCAGCCCAGGGCACTGTTGGCTTTCGGAGTCATGTCCAGCCCCTCATCCACCACCACCCCCAGGTCTTTCCCTCCAAGTCTAGTCTGGATCCATTCTCGGTCCAGTCTGTACTTGTCGTATCCTATCACCTTGTGTGAAAAGTTTCTCTGTCTTTTTTGTAAACCCCCTTTAGGTACTGGAAGGCTGCAATAAGGTCATTCCAGGCTTAATAATCCTCACTCCTCCACTCTCTCCTCTGAAGCTTGTCTTCAGAGGAGAGGAGCTCCAGCCCTCTGACCATCATTGTGGCCTCTCTGAATCTTTTCTGACATGTCTGTCTCCTTCTGAAGATGCCACAGCTGGATGCAGTACTCTAGCTGAGGTCTTACCAAGGTAGAGGTAGAATCCTTTGACTTGCTGGTCACACTTGACACAGCCCAGGATGTGGTTTGTGTGCTGGACCAAACTATGCAGACTCTTCTGGCTTTTAAAAAATGTATGTAAGACTACTTGTCTTGTTCCTCACAAAATGGAGGTTAAAAATATTTTTTCTAAGTGTTGCTTAAACATAAATGAAAATATGTGCTTTTAAATCGAAAATAATTACATAATGTTTTCCACGTTGCTCAATTTTGTCTCTTTCAGGCTAGCTTGTGAATTTTTGAAAACTGATTTTTTATTCGTTGTTGTTGGACATGCGGGTGGAGCATGCAGTGATGTTCAGCAAAATATTCTTCAAGTTTCTCAGTATTTCAAGAGGGATAAACTGATAGAAATTCTACACAGCATAGGTAACTTTACTTAATGCTAGTTGTTCACCAGAGAAGTCATACTTTCTTGGCTTTAAACTTGTGTTTGAAAGGTCATGGCTATATGATTTTGTTGTGTGTTTCATGCTTTAAAGACTGTTGATGAAGCTTGAAGCAGAACTTGGAGAGCTGCAGGTTTTTTAGGCATATTTGTGTAGGGGTATTTCATAGAGTCATAGGATAGTTTGGGTTGGAAGGGACTTGTAAGTGTCATTGAATCTAGTCTAATGCCCAGTATTTGTCAGTGATTCATCTGTGTTAGGTGCTATCAGACAACCTTACTAGATGGCTTTCTACTTTATATGGTCAGTTACAATACTTCAGCATCTGGGAGTGTTATCTCATGATTAAAGGTGTGTTAAAATTATCGTGTGAATGTTTGGACCTGTGTTTTATTAGTGTCTAGGATTTTTCTGTATTTGTTCTGTATGTCTTAATTTTTGATGCTGAAGACTGAATGTGAGTTTGGAATTAAAAAATGGTCTGTGGAATCTTGCTGTTCAGTTCTCAGGATAATGTACTACTTTGAGCCACATACTGTAGAAAGAATGCATGCATGTTGCAGGGAACAATGTTTGTTTTCTCTTTTTATTGAGAAGAAAAACAGTGTATGTATCTTCACTCAGTTTCTGTATTGATACAGAAATTGATGGATTGAATTTAATTAGCTCAGAATAGGCAAGAAATTACAGTCGTACTTTAAAGACTTTATTCAAAATGTGTGCCTGTATTAGGTGTTAATATACATAAGACTACTCTAAATAGTGAAAATGGCATCATGTTTCAAACTGAAATGGCTCTAAACCTTTGTTCAATGTAGGTGACGAACGAACCCTGGTCTTTGTGGACACAAAGAAAAAAGCAGACTTCATTGCATGCTTTCTTTGTCAAGAAAACATACCAGCCACTAGTATCCATGGGTAAGTATTTTTAAAGTGAAAGTCACCTGTGTTTTTAAGAACTTCTGTTGAGAACTCATGTTTGGCCATATCTGTGTAGTTTAGCTTGCCATGTGTTCTAACAGACACCAGAATATCAAGGTTGAAGAAGGGCTAAAATGGTCTTAGCATGCAGATGCAGGATGTTTGTGTATGTCCTGTGGCTGTTGGATTTGTAAGTGTGTGAAAGCCGTGTAGCTTTTGAGAAGATCTGGCCTTCCATTCCTGGCGAGTCTGAATTGCTAACCCACAGCCTCCTTGTGGGGGGAGGTTCTTAATACATTTCTGTAGAATTACTGTAGTGTGAATTGAGGTATATGTAGAATAACTGGTTCAATGGAAGCTGTTAAACTGTCATGAATGTTACTGGTTTCTGATTCATTTTACCTTTATGAATTGAAGTTAGGATAGTTATTCTTCTCTGGAGTAGTGGTCATACCAGGCTTCACTAAATATCTCATGTTAAAATCCTAAAGAGCACTGGTTAGCTTTCTAATTTGTTTTCTTACTTGGACAGTAAAGAACATGAGTGATTTTCTCACCCACTCTAGTTCAGTACTGGATAATCTGTAAATATTCTTCAAACATGGAAACACCAGAGCAAATCTAGTTTTCTTGTCATGATGATAAACAGAAGACAAATTCTGTACTGTTGACTGGCCACAGTTTTTTTAGTATATCTGAAAAATGGTCTGTGCATGGGTCTGTGTGGACTTGGTCTTTGCTATTCTGGCTCCCTGCCACAAAGCTGTAGGAAATGGTAATCAATTAAGCAAGTGGGTTTTCTTAGAGAGGTAGTGAGTTTGATGAATTATAATATTGATAATTCTCTCCAGTTCTTTTAAAAAATCTCAATTTCTCTAGGAACTTAAGTTTAAACAGTTGCTCTGTCTTGCTGCTTTTCAGTTAAAAATTCAGAAAACCTAAACTGGGCAGCGTATGAGTTGTTTGGGTATTTTTTTTTTGTTTTGCATCCATTGTTCCCCCCCCTGCCAAGAGCTTCTTTCCTGAAACATGGCATTTAAATTAGATCTTAAATAATGCTGTAAATTTTAGACATCCATTCTCACCCTTGCTTTCTTTATAGAGATAGAGAACAGAGAGAGAGAGAAATAGCACTTCGGGATTTTCGATCTGGAAAATGTCCAGTTCTTGTGGCAACCTCAGTGGCAGCAAGAGGTCTGGACATTGAAAACGTTCAGCATGTTATTAATTTTGATCTTCCTTCCACCATTGAAGAGTATGTACACCGAATTGGGCGAACTGGTCGTTGTGGAAATACAGGGAAGGCGGTTGGCTTCTTTGATAACAATTCAGATGGTCATCTTGCACAACCTCTAATTAAAGTGCTTTCAGATGTAAGTTTCACATCTTAGTGCTGAACTTCTTCTGTTCATTGAGATTTCACTTGAATGTACTGAACAATTGTGACATTTTTGGAACAGTTATGGACTCTTAATCTGAATTAGTAAAGCAGTCAAAGTCTCTGAATTGATTTTCCTAATTGCATAGGCTCAGCAGGAAGTTCCTGTTTGGTTGACGGAAGTTGCTTTTGAGGCTGAAGGAGGACGACTCCCAGTTAAAACCCAAAAGGTAGGTCTGGAAATTAACAGAAAGTCTTGGCTATTAGAACTGTGTCTCAGTTTAAAACTGTCTTTAGTTGTATATGTCCAGAGTAATGCCACTGAAACAGTTCTGACTGTAATTGTATCCCTTTTCTTGGTTGTGTATATTTAAAGAATTCAGTATTACTGAAACTAATTTCAGACAAGTTGCTTGACTTGGGCTCTTACGGTGTCGTCCCTTACTAGCTGCTGTAGTCTTGATCTATAAAGTCAGGATTCCTCTGAAAGAAAACATTCATGCAAACATAAACAAAAGCTGTAGTTCAGAAATTTCTGTGCTGCACATGTAGGGTGGGAGCAAATAGTTCCTGATTATACAGTTACTGCTTGTTATGAATCACCTAGTCAAGCAACTCAGTTGACTGAAAACTTCAGCTAACTGTAGTTAGATAAATGCCCCAGTCTGGTCTTGGTCAAAATTCTTAGTGTCTGTGACAGGGAGAAGCCTTCTAGTCTTACTGTTGGTAATTTTAGATTCTGTGCTTACTCCTATTTGCAAGCCTTTTCCTTCATGTCTTGATTCCATAAGAATTTTGTCACAGATCAGTTGCTTCCAAATGTTACAAATGTACTTCCTTTGAGACCATAGTAGAAATAACTGCTCTCAGTGCTTAAACAATGTCTGAAGCTTCACTTCAAGCTCTCACGTTCCTTTTATTAATTATCTTTCCCCAAGTTATTGAAAGCTTTGGGTAGTTTGGGTGTTTTTACCTGGCTGGCTTGTCCCCTTATTAGATCTGAATAATTTTTCTGGGGGGTGGGGGACTTCATGAGATGTCAGTTACACAAATGTTGCTTCCTTCCTTCACAGCCTCACATTACAGCTGTTGTGTATGTTTGCACAAACCTTTTCTTGCAGAGTAATTCTTGACTCAGTGGATCTTTCTTGTATAGTCTAGTTTAAGGACACTTCGCTTTTTTACTAGATTGCTTTCAGAGGTGGATCTCACTAGATTTGCTTCCAAATGCATGTCTCCAGCCTTTGTGTAGTGTCTCCCAGCATTTCATGAAATCCACCATTTCTATATCCAAGTCTGTCCATGTCCTTCACAACCTCTGAGTAACCAAATTTGTCTGTGACTCTTTGTCCAGAGTAGAATAGATTTTCCTGTGAGATCTGTCTGCTTGCATTGGGAATAGTGCCCTTAATATCACATACATACAGTCCACCTGCTCCTTGAGTTTAAGAATGTGAGGTTCTAATTATTATGAGACCTTCTCATGTCAGTTTGACAGAAACTCTTCATTTGTAATCAGCCCAATTTTTCATGATGTGTCTGTTTGATAATCAAATAATGAATTTGAAGGAGGAATCTGTTGGAAGATCTTACATGATTATTTTGAGGCAGTCTTAGAGATTACTGAGTTTTTTTCTTTTTCCTTTTAAAGGAAAAGGATTACTGGGAAGGTAATGCAGACATTCATTCTTTAGTATGTAGTGGAGAAAGTTTTTTTCCCACAATTGTATGAACTGATTTGTGTTGGGTAAGAAAAGAAGTTGGGATGTGAACTGTGGGAAGTGTTATTCCCACACATGATAAAATCTGAAGTTGACTAAACTGTGGTAATTTCACGCCAGGGTAAAAAACCCCTTGTGTATAGGAGATTGATGAGGAAAACTTCCTGAGTGTTCAGATTACACTGCAATAGATGCATGCAGAAGGCTGAAATTGTTTTGTGGTGGCTTACCATTAAATGGTTGAGAGTGTTAATAATTCTAAACTAGGACCTGTTGTGTTTCCTAGAATTACAGAGGCAACGTGAATGCAGGAGAAGTAAAGATGGACTGTTCTGCAAGAGAAATTGAGTCATGGGATTAAACTGCTTTATACCAAACTAGTTTGTACTGTGTTTTGCTGTAAGTGAAATGTTACATGAGAAGATAGTCTTAAAGACCCGGTTTGGGAAGGAGCTTTATGTAAGGGTTCACCTGAACTTTGTTCTTTTTTGTAACATGTCAGTTAAAAAGTTTGGATCTTGTGTTATGATGTAAGGATCTGTTAAACAGCTCTGAAGCAGTTAATAAAAGTTTGAGAAGTGCACTTGGATTGTTGCCTCTGTGTCAGCTGTATGTTATTGCGGTTTCACGAACTGGATCTAAAGGTCAGTGGCTATACCCACAACTTACTGAAAATACATGTTTTTTACAGAGACACCTTCAGAGAAGGATGGAGCCCTGTGTTGCATCTAGTAGCATGTTTTTAGCTTTGATAGAAATACACTTCTGCTATCTCTTGTGGAAAAGTTTGCTTTAGAACAAGCTTGGTGCCTTATATCCAACAATTTTCCCAGTCTTGCAGAAGCTGTAGGAGGTAATCAGTCACTAGCAGTTCTAGATTTCTGTAAAGTTTTTTCATAGACATTTTTTTCCGTATCAAGACAGTATGCTACAAAGATGTATATCATTGGGTCCCCAAGGAAAAGAGCAAGGTCATTATGTTTTCCACAGCTGAACAGGCTTACAGGCTTCTCATGGCTTGCTATTTAGTACACAGTGCTGAGCAGTGTGTCTGGTACAGTCATCCCACTAAATCCAGGGAGGTAATACTTCTAACATCTGCTTACAGGATAGGAGCCTTAGTGCCCAAGTTAATGGGAATTAGAACTGACAGGGCAATACTAGGGAATCTCTCATTGTGGAAAAGTGGGCTGTCATTCCTTGTATGAATATCTTTGCAAAACTACTGAAGTATCTACTTTGAGAAATATTGTCAATTTTATAGACTGTAATTTTACTGCTATGTATTATGTAAAAAGAGTAAAGTCTTAATTGTGTACTTGAAAGTGAGCTGAATGGAGAGTATACTTAAATGGCAGCTCCTAAGTAGCAGATATATTTAAGCGTTCTGTTAATAATTCAGAGTAAAACACTCTGGGCAGTATGGCTCCTTCTCCTGAGAAGTATCCTTGAAGGTTTTTGCATCCATTCTGAATTTCAGGTAAATGGAGAGTGCTTTTGTGGTCTGGCTGCATTTAAGTGCAGGTGAACTGTAACTGTTGGAAGAAGCTGTGAGCTGATAAAACTTGCCCATTTCTGTGAAGTGGAAGAAGAGTCCCTTGTAACCTAGAGTAAACATTGTAAGGGAACCTGGTTTAGCATTGTTTTAAGGACCATTTAGTGTTTCTTGCTTTGTCTCCCATCATACAACTTGTGAGTTATGGTTAGGCAACAGAGGGAGTTGTGCAATTGTTACATTTTCTCTGAAACAACTGTTCTGGCCCCATTCTTCGTTATCCTTTACACAGAAAGGTGATAAATAAATGATGGCTGTTCTAGCATAGAGCTCAAGCTCTCATTAAAAAATGGAGCCAACAAACCAGTCCCTCGAATAGTATTGAAATAACTCACAGATGAAAAGTCATCTTTACTACTTTTTATGAGGGTGAGAGTTGGAAGGACCAAGTCTGCTGGAAAGGAGAAATAAAAACTTAAAGAGCAATATTTGCAGAAAGATACGATACTCAATTTTGGTTTAAGCTTTGTGATTCTTTAAATAAATATTTAATCTGCAGGGAAATATTTCAGTGTGATTTTCAGCTGGAGAAAAATGCTGGCAAGGGAAGTTGGGGTGGGGAGTGAAGTGCACTGTCTGCTGCCTTTTTATTTTATTTTTGTGCTCAAGTAGTCTTACATGGAGAACGTATTGAAAAACATACTGGAAAATTCCATGTTAATACCTTCTTCATTCAGGAGAATCTAGTTGTCCTGATGGCAAGTCAGGGTAAGTGTTCTTAAAAGCTTTTGTGGTACTGATTTTAACCTGAGAAGAGTGTAACCACATATCTGTGATTCCATTTGGGTGATTCTACTACCTGTAGTTTGTACTTAAACTGGGGTCACTGAATTTTTTTTCCTCCATTGTCTACCTCCGGGTTTATGTGAAGATATTTGTATAGGGACCTCATTTCAAGATTAGGTTGAAGATTCTTGACAGATCAATGTTGAGAAATGACATAAAACCTTTCATTGAACAATGAACATGGATCTTTTTCCAAGCTAAATTCCATTTTTATGGGATGTATAAAACAACATTGATAGTGTGTTTTCTTTTAATGCCAGTTTGAGCAAAAATTATGTCCAGTTCTTGTCACTAATTTGTTTTCCATTAATGTTCTGGTTTTGCATGGCCTGGTTTTTGGTAGTGGCAGAGCCACAAAGGTGGCTTATGTGATAAGCTGCTCCAAGCTTCCACAATCAGCAGAACCAGTCCCTGATGGCTCTGAAAATGGATGTGCTGCTGGTAAAGGCTGGGCAAGTTATAGGTGGTGGTAATGCCTCTCTGAATTAAGAAGAAAATCAAAACAAAGTGCGTGCACAGGTTCTTTTTCCCAGTCAGTGAAGAGGAGGTGAGAACATGTGATGGAAACAACATGGCAACGCTGAGGTCAGTGGGGAAGGAAGGGCAGGAGGTGCTCCAGGCATTGGAGCTGAGATTCCTCTTCAGGCTGTGATGAGACCGTGGTGAAGCAGCTGTGCCCTGCAGCCCATGGAGATCAGTCGGGGATGCAGAGATCCACTCACAGCCTGTGGGGATCAGTGGGGGATGCAGAGATCCACTCACAGCCTGTGGGGATCAGTGGGGGATGCAGAGATCCACTCANGCCTTAGTGCCCAAGTTAATGGGAATTAGAACTGACAGGGCAATACTAGGGAATCTCTCATTGTGGAAAAGTGGGCTGTCATTCCTTGTATGAATATCTTTGCAAAACTACTGAAGTATCTACTTTGAGAAATATTGTCAATTTTATAGACTGTAATTTTACTGCTATGTATTATGTAAAAAGAGTAAAGTCTTAATTGTGTACTTGAAAGTGAGCTGAATGGAGAGTATACTTAAATGGCAGCTCCTAAGTAGCAGATATATTTAAGCGTTCTGTTAATAATTCAGAGTAAAACACTCTGGGCAGTATGGCTCCTTCTCCTGAGAAGTATCCTTGAAGGTTTTTGCGTCCATTCTGAATTTCAGGTAAATGGAGAGTGCTTTTGTGGTCTGGCTGCAGTTAAGTGCAGGTGAACTGTAACTGTTGGAAGAAGCTGTGAGCTGATAAAACTTGCCCATTTCTGTGAAGTGGAAGAAGAGTCCCTTGTAACCTAGAGTAAACATTGTAAGGGAACCTGGTTTAGCATTGTTTTAAGGACCATTGAGTGTTTCTTGCTTTGTCTCCCATCATACAACTTGTGAGTTATGGTTAGGCAACAGAGGGAGTTGTGCAATTGTTACATTTTCTCTGAAACAACTGTTCTGGCCCCATTCTTCGTTATCCTTTACACAGAAAGGTGATAAATAAATGATGGCTGTTCTAGCATAGAGCTCAAGCTCTCATTAAAAAATGGAGCCAACAAACCAGTCCCTCGAATAGTATTGAAATAACTCACAGATGAAAAGTCATCTTTACTACTTTTTATGAGGGTGAGAGTTGGAAGGACCAAGTCTGCTGGAAAGGAGAAATAAAAACTTAAAGAGCAATATTTGCAGAAAGATACGATACTCAATTTTGGTTTAAGCTTTGTGATTCTTTAAATAAATATTTAATCTGCAGGGAAATATTTCAGTGTGATTTTCAGCTGGAGAAAAATGCTGGCAAGGGAAGTTGGGGTGGGGAGTGAAGTGCACTGTCTGCTGCCTTTTTATTTTATTTTTGTGCTCAAGTAGTCTTACATGGAGAACGTATTGAAAAACATACTGGAAAATTCCATGTTAATACCTTCTTCATTCAGGAGAATCTAGTTGTCCTGATGGCAAGTCAGGGTAAGTGTTCTTAAAAGCTTTTGTGGTACTGATTTTAACCTGAGAAGAGTGTAACCACATATCTGTGATTCCATTTGGGTGATTCTACTACCTGTAGTTTGTACTTAAACTGGGGTCACTGAATTTTTTTTCCTCCATTGTCTACCTCCGGGTTTATGTGAAGATATTTGTATAGGGACCTCATTTCAAGATTAGGTTGAAGATTCTTGACAGATCAATGTTGAGAAATGACATAAAACCTTTCATTGAACAATGAACATGGATCTTTTTCCAAGCTAAATTCCATTTTTATGGGATGTATAAAACAACATTGATAGTGTGTTTTCTTTTAATGCCAGTTTGAGCAAAAATTATGTCCAGTTCTTGTCACTAATTTGTTTTCCATTAATGTTCTGGTTTTGCATGGCCTGGTTTTTGGTAGTGGCAGAGCCACAAAGGTGGCTTATGTGATAAGCTGCTCCAAGCTTCCACAATCAGCAGAACCAGTCCCTGATGGCTCTGAAAATGGATGTGCTGCTGGTAAAGGCTGGGCAAGTTATAGGTGGTGGTAATGCCTCTCTGAATTAAGAAGAAAATCAAAACAAAGTGCGTGCACAGGTTCTTTTTCCCAGTCAGTGAAGAGGAGGTGAGAACATGTGATGGAAACAACATGGCAACGCTGAGGTCAGTGGGGAAGGAAGGGCAGGAGGTGCTCCAGGCATTGGAGCTGAGATTCCTCTTCAGGCTGTGATGAGACCGTGGTGAAGCAGCTGTGCCCTGCAGCCCATGGAGATCAGTCGGGGATGCAGAGATCCACTCACAGCCTGTGGGGATCAGTGGGGGATGCAGAGATCCACTCACAGCCTGTGGGGATCAGTGGGGGATGCAGAGATCCACTCACAGCCTGTGGGGATCAGTGGGGGATGCAGAGATCCACTCAGCCCGTGGGGGTCAGTGGGGGATGCAGAGATCCACCACAGCCCATGGGGACCAATGGGGGATGCTGTGATTGAATCACAGCCCATGGGGGAGATGCCCATGCCAGAGCAGGTGGATGGCTGGAGGAGGCTGTGATTCAGTGGGAGACCCGGTGGAGAGAGAGGGCCCAGCTTCCAGGCTGGAGCAGTCTGTCCTTGGAAGGCTGCATCCCATGGAAAGAGTGACCCTTGCCACAGCAGTTTTGGGAGGACTCTGTGCCCATGGGTTGGACTCATGGTGCAGCAGTTTTGGCAGGACTGCTCTTGTGAGAATGGACCCACACCAGAGAATTTCACAGAGAACTGTCTCCCATAGTAGGGGAAGGACTCCTCTTCCACAGCAGCAGAATAAAATCCTTGGTGATGAACTGACCAAGACCTCCATGCCCTGTCCCCTGCACTGTCAGTGGGAGGGAGGGAGGGGTTAGGAGGAGGAAAGGTGTTTTTAAGGGCTAACTTCTCATTATCCTCCTCTGATTTTTTAGTAATAAATTCACTTTGTACCTCTAAATCAAGCCTGTTATGCCCTTGGAGTGTTTTCTCCTGGTCTGTATCTCAACTCATGAAACCTGCATTAATTTTTCCCTCTCATCTTCCCAGCTGTGGCTGAGGAGGATAAGTGAGCAACTTTCTTGGGTTCCTGGTGTTTGTCTGATGTCAAACCATAGCAATGAGTAATTTACAACCTTTGGTCTGGAGCTGTTCGTGTGCTATGGACAAGTTGTAAGGAATCTTCAGGCAGTAGTTGAATAAAGCAAAGCTTTCACAGAATGCTGAACTTTTCTAAAAGATTAAGGGCTGCATCCCAACTCAAAAATTATGGCCATAAGAATTGAAGGACTGTAAACAAGAGCGCTGAAAAACAGAAAATAGAATGTCTGCAAAACTAATATGTTCATTAAAATCCTCCAGAGTATTTTGGCAGATAGGAAAGCAGACTATAGTCTGCTGAAGACATAAAGTCTATTCTGAAAACATCTCTTTCATTGTTGATAATGCTCATAGGAGTTTACATTGACCTACAAATTAGCTTTAAGAATGCCAAAGAATGGACCTGTCTCTCTTCACTGTCCTCAGTTGAAGAACTGGAAACAAAAAGCAAGCTTGCTGAATATTTTCAGTGTTTCAGCTGGCTTTATGCAAAACCTGTATTCCCCTTTGATTTAAGACAAAGTGTAAGGTTTCAATGTTAGGTAATAATAAGGAGGTTTTTTTCTGTTAGCCAAATTTAGTAATATTAATGTGCTGTCCAGCAGTTCCAGGAATTCCGTAGTGACTCAGGAGGAGGATGTTTGACACCTGTCACAACTTCTTCAGTGACACCATAATTGGACAGGTCTTGGTCAAATATGGATGTCTGTATATTGTCCTGCACTTCAGAAATTGTGGAAGGTAAAAATAGTACACTGTCATTGCCAATTTTACTTTTTTTGTGTGACTTCCACTGTGTGTGGTTAGTGTCATTCTTTGGCAATAACATTTCTTACAAACCTTCAGTTATCTGAGGGTTTTATGGTATGACTGTCTCCATGTCTTAACTCCCTTAAGTTACTAATAAGTAACAGTAGATTAAATCACTTGACTGTGGAGTTTGGACTAAGGAATCTTGTGGGAATCTTACATTTTAGCACATTCTCTTCAAATTTGTCTGATACTTGTATTTTTTTTCTAGCTAGCTTAAGGAAAACGTTGAAATTAGTGGAAGCTAATTCGGGACAATAGTTCAGTAGTGCTTGAAATATAAACTTTAAGTGTTTTTTATTTTATGCTGTTTTTTTCCTTCAAAGTAACTATGGTACAGCCTTTGGCACTTCTGAAGGTAATGACTTTGGCTTTTATTTCTTTTTATTAAGCAGAAAAAAAATAATCTGTTGCCAAAGGACACTTAGAGGAACTACTTTGTATTCAAGACTGGGGAGTCATCTCTTTGTTCATTGTTGACAAATTATTTAGGAGCCAAACTGCTGAAATTATGCTTCTAAAGCCTCTTTATGCTTCTAAATAAATCTGACTTGCCTTTCAGAACCTGATATTCATATATAAGTAAGAATAATATTTTATTTTCTCACTGCAAATATACATGTTGCCTTCTGACACTGTTTTAGAATACTATGGACAATGGCTGTAATTAGCTAATTTCAGTGTTACATGAAATTGTCATTCTTCCTGCAGTGCAATACTATCAAGCAGGATTTCTTTGCACAGTTTCTTTTCCCTCCTACTTTAACCAAGTCAGCTGAAATAGTTTTCAATACTGAATCCTTACATATCTCCCAACTTTAAAGAATGCTGTGCTTCACTCATTCTCCACTGTTCAAAATGAAATAGGCATGGTCATAGAAGATGGGATGGTTGTTGACAAAGACTTTGTGTCCTGGAAAGATGAATGAGGTTTATACTGAAAGAGGTTGACTCAACTTTGGCCTCTTAGTGCCTTTCCCTTTACCACTAGTAGCAGGGAGATGAAAACAGGTAGATGATTTGTCAATAATGCTTTCTCAATAATTCTCTGTCTTCATCAACTCTGCTCCTCCACTCCCACTGCTTAAAAATACTGGGCTTCTTCTTTAGGATTGTTATCATGAATCAGTTGAAACTGTAAAGCTATTCCTGTAGCAGTATTTTGTGTGATTCTTGGTCTAAATATGCTAGTCAAGTTAAATGATATTGAAGACCTATTTTCTTAAGAGGTTCTGTAATTATAAGGTCATATGCAGCATATACAAATGTACTAAGCGAAGGAACATTCTTTACCAGAACAAATGAATTTCTGAGCTTGCAAAAGAAACTTTTTTGTAGTAGTTGATCAGCTCATTTAGAGATCACTTCTAGAAAATTAACATACTTGCTTTATTAACATTTGCTGTCTAGAGTGGTGAATATGCAATCCGCCCTCTCTGAACCACTTAGAGATTTTTTGTGCGTGTAGACTGCTAGTACAATATATACAATTTAAGAATACCAAGCAGTGGTTTATTAGAAGGTGTAGATAACTGTTAACATGTTTGTCTTGACTAAATACTAGTGTACCCTTCATAAGACATCTGAGTGGTTATAAGGAAAAATCTGACTTCAGACCACAGTAACAAAAAAGCCCAGCCTTACCAAGTGAAGACTTGGTCTCTTGATTCCTTGGAAGGTACAATTGTAAGTAGGCAGGTAGAAAAGAGAGAAGCTCAAATAATTCTATGAATCTTCATAGGAATTTCAGAGACTTGTAAACAAGTCATGTGTCTAAAACAGTTCCTGAAGTGTTTTTCCTATTCCAGAAATGTGGTGCCCTAGTGAGTACCTTCAATGTCTAAATTCAGGTTGCTTGTACTTTGTAACTCATCTCCAAGCTATGCATATTTCATTTTATAAAAAGCAGTTGTGCTTCCATATTGTGTTCTTCAGTCATCAAGATTTACCTCAGATTTGCAGGTTAGAGTTGTGTTAGTGAAGTGTTTCACCTCTCACTGTTTTCCACTCTGAACAGTTTCACAAAGACCTTAGTATCGTGAAGCCCCTGACACAGTTTACCACAGCATTTTCATGGAAAATCTGGCAACCCAGGCTTGGACAGGTGCACTGTTCACAGGGTACAAACTTTCAGGATGTCCTGGCCTTGAGAGTGGTGGTGAGTGGAGTAATTTCCAGCTGGTGGCCAGTCACAGGTGGGGTTCCCCTGGGCTCAGTCAGTACTGGGAGCACTTCTGTTTAATATCTTTAGTAATGACCTGGATGAGGGGATTGATGTACCCTCAGTCAGTTCATAGATGAAACCAAACTGTATGAGAGTGCTGATCTGCTGGAGGGCAGGAAGGCTCTGCAGAGGGATCTGGACAGGCTGCATCGCTGGGCTGAGGCCGATGGTGTGAGGTTCAACAAGGCCAAGTGCCAGGTCCTGCCCTTGGGTCACAACAGCCCCAGGCAGTGCCACAGGCTGGGACAGAGTGGCTGGAAAGGACCTGGGGGTGCTGGTGACAGCAGCTGAGCATGAGCCAGGGTGTGCCCAGGTGGCCAAGGGGGCCAGTGGCATCCTGGCCTGGATCAGCAATGGTGTGGGCAGCAGGGCCAGGGCAGGGATTGTCCCCTGTCCTGGGCACTGGTGAGGCCACACCTCGAGTGCTGTGTCCAGTGCTGGGCCCTCACTGCAAGAAAGGCACTGAGGGGCTGGAGTGAGTCCAGAGAAGGGCAGTGGAGGTGGAGAAGGTTTAGGAGCACAAATTCTGTGAGGAGCAGCTGAGGGAGCTGGGGTTGCTTATCCTGGAGAAAAGGAGGCTCAGGGGTGACCTAAAAAGAGGTTATGTTCAGGTGGGGGTCGGTCTCTTCTCCCAGGCAGCCACTCACAGGATGAGAGGAAGTGGCCTTAATACCAGGGGGCGTTCAGGCTGAGTATCAGGGAGAAATTCTTCACAGAAAGGGTGATTAGGCATTGGAATGTGCTGCCTAGGGAGATGATGGAGTCACCATCCATGGAAGATTTCAAAAACCTGGAGTTGGCCCTTAGTGCTGTAGTTTAGTTGACAGAGTGGTATTTGATCAAAGGTTGGACTTAATGTTGGAGGTATTTTCCAATGTTATTACTCTGTTCTTCTGAGTTTCTCCAAGCCTTCTGATATTTACATTCTTGAAATGGAGTTTCTCACGCATTTTCATGTAAATAATAATTNATGGAAGATTTCAAAAACCTGGAGTTGGCCCTTAGTGCTGTAGTTTAGTTGACAGAGTGGTATTTGATCAAAGGTTGGACTTAATGTTGGAGGTATTTTCCAATGTTATTACTCTGTTCTTCTGAGTTTCTCCAAGCCTTCTGATATTTACATTCTTGAAATGGAGTTTCTCACGCATTTTCATGTAAATAATAATTGTTTTATATTCTTCTCTGTAGGAGGAGAATTTTGGTGGATTATTAGTTTGACCAGTGTGGTTGGAGAGGTGACAATGTCCTTCTCCAATCTACTGTTACTTTTGGAATTCTATAAATGTTGAGGTCTAAAAAATAAAATTCTCTTTTCCTATTCCTATTCAGATGCTAGAACACCTTGCATGAGTTTTATTATTTCTTGTTGTGATGGTGACACAATGTTACTAATTCTATGGTTCTGTGACAAGTGGAAAAGGCCTTAGGTTGCATTAGGAGAGGTTTATCTTGGATATTAGGAAGAACTTAAGAAACAAGTTGTTAAGAATTGGATCTGGCTCCCCAAGTGGGCGAGTTGCAATCCCTGGCATTGTTCAAAAAATGAGTCAACATGGCACTTTGTAATGCATATGATTTAGTAGGCAGTGGTAGGTGTAAGAGAAGAAAATCTGTATGATAAGCTGTTCTCATCTATATAGCCTCTTTTTGTGTTCTTTGTTAAAGTGTATGTGAGAAACTTGCTTCATTGCAGGTGGTTACTAAACTACTGCAGCTCTGCCTTCACAGTGACTCTCTGCCAACAGTAACTCATGCTGATTGAAGTTGTCTTAAAGAGTCTGTTCACTATGGTCTTGGGGTGGAAAATTACAGGAAATGGCATTTTGTCATCCAGCTATTAAAGCCACATGGGATTTTCAATAATTCCTTCGCCTGTTAGTACAAATGGGTTTAATTATGTTTAGCTGCTTTTGCAATTGTAGTAAAAGGCTTGTGAATCTTAAATTACCATAGGATGAGAACATGTAAAAAAATTCTGTAATAAACCACTAAAGACCTTACTCTGGGAATAATGCATCCCTTCTTTGCCAGCACTTTATCGGATTGCAATTACAGCTGTTGTGATGTCGAAATGCTGTCAAGGAGGATGTGACAGGAAGTATTGCATGGTGCTCTATTCTGAAATTGATAACGGCTTTGTGGCCTTCTTAGCAAAACACCTGATGCTTTTCCTGAGGAATAAATCTTCTCTAGAGTACAGATGAAAAAGATGCTCATATAATTGCACTTAGGCATTAAAACCTTTCTGTGTGTATTAAATGTTGGTAATTGCACACTGTGCAACATAGTAATTGGTACATTTCTTATGCCTTTTTTTGGGTTTGAGCAGTTTGTAGTCTGCCTCTGACTCTAATTTGACAGCCTATTGTAGAGATGCTGACTTCAGGCACACAATGGATTGTGGTGGTCCTTTCTCTCTCCCCCTACACCTTTGTCAAAAACCCAGTGCTGTGTGCTTATATAGTAGGTCCGGGACTAGCACCAATCTCCATGCCAAATGCGTAATTTACTAAAAAAACTTTCTGATTGATGTTGTACCCTTTGACTTGTTCCTTTTGACCAGTGAGCATTTATAAATCTTAGGTGCTTCCTTCCCCTTAACAGTGGGTTGTCACAGCTGTTATTGTTGCTAATTCAGTGATATGTTACATAAGCTTGGACAATGCGTTGCATTTAAACTAAGGCTTTAGTCATAAACCAGTAATTTAAGAGCATGGTTTTCAGGGTAGTGCTGTTGTTGAATTTGTTACACTAAAATGAAATTTAAGAACGGCATAGTTAATTTTTTACCTGTTGAATGCAGCCTTGCATGGAGGTTGATGCTAGAAGATTTCTAAGGACAAGCTACTCACTGAAAATGGAATTGTGCATATTTGGAAATTGACATCAAAATCAGACTGGTTTCACGGGATTTTTCTTCCCCACGAGTGAAATTGGTAGGGAATAAAAGGGCACTCATGGTTTTTGTGTTTTGCAATGCCATCAGTCAATTAAATTCTGTTGTCATGCCTTCCTCTTTATGTTTAGAGGAATGAAGTGATTCGAGTCATTGGCACAGGTGGAAATCAGCCTAATGAGTTTCTTGGTTAAAATAAACTCTGCAGCTTTCTGAGGTAAAATTCAGTATATGTTTTCCATTGAACTTGCTTTTGCTAAAACTACACGATTAAATGCTGCAAGGTCAGTTTGCAGACTGGTCAATGATAATGCACCTAATTCTTCCACTGGCTACAAAATGCTGTATTCTGTGCCAGTTTTAACTAATACAGGCTCACTGTAATTATACAGTGGTCAGTAATTTTATAGGGTGTGGTCATACATAATACGGAAGATAAATGTTTTTCAAAACTGAACTACTACGGGTAACAAAGCAATTTGCAATGAGGGTCAGATTTTTAGCAGAAGTTCTGCAGTCTCCTGTCTCACCCTGCCAACAGAGAGAGTGGAAATGCTTCTCTTCAAGAAGGGGTACCATCTGGAATCAACCAATCTCTGGAGCAGTTACCCCTCAATCACCAGCCCAAACAATAGAGAGGCATCAGCAATGAAAACAGTCAAGTCTTTCTGTGGAAGGCACTTCCTTCCTTGTGTTTCAGGAACAGTAACTTCACTTTGCTCCCACCCTCAGGACGGAAAAGTTAGTTCTTCTAGAGCATTCATGTGCAAAGTGGATGAAAGTGTCTGTAAATGTGGATATGGAACACATTTTTTGGCAGGATTTCTATTGTACTCTAAAGGTTTTCCATCTTCTGTGCCAAATCACTTTTGGTAAATTGTATTACTTTTGTAAGATGTTTTTCTCTTCACTATTAACTTGCTACAAATGGTAGTAGCTGAAACAGTACTGATGCTATCATTAAGTGCTCTCTGCATCCTGGAATCTCCTAAGTGCTACTGTCCAGTCCACAACCAAACATTTAAGACTGTGAAAGTCTTAATGTAAGCGTGTACATAGCCCTGATGCAGGCAGAGGCATGACTCAAGGTTTTTGAAAGTTAAACAAATGTTTAACTAGTCTGTTAGGTCTGGTGCAGCTTTTCATGATTTTGAAAGATTGAGCAGTCAACTTTCAGTGTGTCAGTGAAATCCATGAATTAATGTGTGAGAACAGGCACCTACTCAGACCAAGTCTAGAATAGAGGTTCAATAATTAAACATAATTAAGCGTCTGGTCCTGCCCTTTCTTATGTTCTCCCTAAAGAAAAAAAAACAAAATCTGGTCTACCAAAGAGCACTCAGGTTACAGTTTAAGCTTGCTTCTTTGGAACCACATTTCTGTTCCATCTATTACCTCATAGTAAAACAAATACAAGTTTTCAAAATACCACTATGCACGCTAATGTATACTTCTAAATAGCAAGGGGAATTGAAAAACATTAAAGCAATTTACAATGCAGCCTCACATGGAGGTTATGGGTGATAGGGAGATGGTACATCGTTCAAAAATAAAAAGGGAAGCAAATGGGCTAACTGGCTGAAGCTGATGATTAGGTAATGAGTGGTTTGGAAGTTGGAGTGGGTGTTGAGCTTGCATATTAAAATAGCCTGAAAAAACCCGAGCTGCACAAGTCATGGACGTTGAAACGAGTCAATCTAAAGCTTCTGTTGTGTGTGACACTAGGGCGGGATAAACAACTTGCTGTCTGTAATGGATCTCTTCCTGAATTGAGACCAAGACCTCTTGATGTACTGGTTGCGTTATTAAAATTCAGTGTCTGCTTAGCAAGGACTGTCAGCACTTAGTAGGAGGCACATTAACTAGGGACTTTGGATTTCCATTTGCTAACTTCACAGCATCTTAATTGTGAAGTTCCTCCTCATTTTCAGTCCTCTTGCCCCAATCAGTTATGATGCTGATGGCTGCAGTTTTCTTCCAAGCCATTCAGTGGAATACATTCGTTACTTTTAAAAGGGATCACCACTTGATTTATTCCCCCGCCTGTGTCCTAAATGATGCATGAGGCGCTTATGCGTGAGTGCTCCTCGGCGGTGGCTGTTACCCATCTCCCTTGTTTCGCTGCGCGTGTTTATGCGATTTGAAGACGCTCTTGACTTGATTCATCGGCACCAACATCTCGCTGCGTACACTGCCGCCCGGCCGGCGGAGAGAGCGGCGAGGCTGCGGCGGCCGCGCAGCCCTCACAGCCCGTGCGGCGGCGAGGCTGCGGCCCGGCTCCGCCC
>VZRH01004412.1:7089-17427 GCA_013397555.1 Urocynchramus pylzowi
AAAAAAAAAAAACCAAAAAAAACCCCACCAAAAACCAAGGCAGAAAGGAGTATCTGGGAAAGGACCAGATGGTCAGACTCAATTCAGTGCCTGGGAAAATTATGAAGCAAGTCCTGAGGGACTCTATGTCCACCTCATGAAGGACAGGAGAGTAACTATGAATGGCCAGCATGGGTTCTCCAAGGGTAAAGTGTGCCTGACCAGCCTGCCTGCCCTGCTGGTGGAATATGGGCCCTGATCTGCAGGGATGAGGAGGGCAGTGGATGCCTCTTTCCTTGGCTTTAGCAAGGTTTCCACCACAGTCTGCCATTGCATCCTTGTAGCCAAACTAAGGCAATATGGGCTACATGGACAGACTAGAAAGCAGGTGAAAAACTGTCTGGATGCTTAGGTTCTGGAGGGAGTGGTCATGGATTCAGAGTCCATCAGGCAGTCCATAAGAGAGTTTTGGGGTCCATACTGAGGCTATAATTGGTTTACACCAATGTCACACACAACCTGCACACTGAGGGATAACACCTCCTCAACAAGCTGAGAGACAATGTCAAAACAGGAGGAGGTCAATACCCCAGAGAGCAGGGCTGCTGTTCAGGACAAGATGGAGAAATGGGGCAATGGGCACCTCATGAAGTTCAGCATGGGCAGATGGAAAGTCCTGCACCTCATCTAGAATAACTCCCTGCATTAATGGGGACCTACTGGGGACCTGGGCAGCAGCTCTGCAGAAAAGGACCTGAGGGTCCCTGTGAGCAATGACCTGAACATGAGACAGCAGAGTGAAGCCTAATTCCAGACTGGGTTTGCTCAGCAAGTGCATAACCAGCAGGTGAAGGAAAGTGATCCTTGTTTTCAGCAGCAGTGAAATTGCACCTGTGCTACTGTGTCCCATTTGGGCTTCCCAGTGCAAGAGAGCTATGAGTATGATGAAGGAGGTGCTGGAGAGGAGCACTAAGATGGTTGGAAGACTGGGGTGTGATGTGTAAAAAAAAGCTAAGAAAACTGGGTTAATTTAGCCTGAGAAGGCTGGGAGGACAAGAGGCAGCAGTCAGGAATTGCAGCAAGGAAAATCCCACCTGGACTAAAGGAAAAGTCTTTGTTGTGATGGGTGGGTCAGACACAGGAGCAGGGTCACAGAGAGGCTGGGGAACCTCCACCCCTGAAGATTTTCAAAACCACCCTGGTAGTGATTTTTTGTGCCTGCTACCAATGCAACAGTCACTCTCACAGGGGCTACAATAAATAAACATTTTTACCTGACTTATTTTTGAATTCCTACCAGAAGAGTGACAAAAAGTACCATTTACTCAGTGGAGGCTTGAATGTCTTTTAGGAACAGAGATGCTGTGACTGGCCCATGGCAGTGTAAGGGCAGGAAGGTGAGTGCCTGGGGCTTGGGCAGCACTTGGTCTCATCACCTTGGTATGGGACTCCATGGAATGATTGAAAAATCTGCTATGGCCACAGTTTAGCTGGAATTTGGCCTGGAGTGAAGTCAAGAAGAAAGAAAAAAGCCTCTAACATCAAAGCTTTCCTTTCAGGGTCAATTTACACCCTCAAATTGTCTGTTGTCTGAGTCAATCTAACAGCTCACTGCTGAACAGGGAAGGTTTACTTACCTCCAAGGACCCCCGACCTCCTGGTGCTCCAGCTCCCCATCCCATCACCTCCTCTGCTCGAGCACTCATCAGACCCAGCTGTCAGCTGCCTGGGGTGTCCACTGATGAGCAGCAAAGAGCAGGAGCTGGAGGGAAGGAGCAGGACTTGCCCCTTTCTGATGTGTTGAGCTGTTAGATCGGCTCAGCCACCTCCTGTCACCTCCTGCCAAAGGGCTGGGTGGGAGGAAGAAGGAGCTGACGGAGCTGTCTGTCTGCAAAAGAAAATGCTACCGCTGGAAATGCACAAAAACAAATTTCCCTAACCTAGTGCTGGCAAGGTCACTTGAACAGGCTCTTTGTGGAAGAGGTTCCCTGGGATGTAGTGGCAGCAGACAGAGGAGTGGTCCTCTCAGAGTGCCACTGGCAATGGCAGGACAGGCGCTGGCTGCTCTGCTTGGTCTCTGCACAGGGGATTGCAGGGTGCATTTACCACTTACAGAGGGGAGGTCACCGACTCTGTCCCCTCAAGTGCCCTCAAGGCCAGAACAATTCCCAGATGGATGCTTTTCTTCATCTACCCAAGGCCAAGAAAGCAGGCTATCTCATATTGCCTGGCATAGGGTTTGGTGAGAGGAGATAACTGACTAACCACTAATTTTTACATAAAAGAAGCTGGCAACACGTGTGGGTCAGATTGTCTTTCTGCTTCGTGCATCACAACCTAGAAGACTGTTCCCTACCACTGCTGCAAATCAATCAGTCAAAAGTTGCCTGGCTTGGTCTCCAAATAAGTTGCCTTTGATAATTTCTAGTTCCTCTGTATAGTCTTGAGGCCATGGGACAAAAGCCAGGAGTCCTATAGTGCAACTGCTCTCTTAATTCCTTGGGTGTCTTCCCTGCTGATACATAGCAGAGATTGGCAACTAATCTATATATAGTACAGCACTGCAGCCGAGACACAATGCCTGCATTCAGCGTGCATACATGATGATGTCAGCAATGGCTCTTTAATTGCATCATGGGAAGTGAAGGGAGAAAAGAATTGGAAGGGAAAAAAAAATAAGAAAGGGGGCCCCTGGCCCCTCCACTTTACATAATTTCCTTCACCTCCAGATGGGAAAGCATGGGAATGCCGGCCCTGCATCTCAGGAGCTCCCTCCCCAAAGCCTGGCATCGCCACATCTGTTTCCCTGATTTCCTACTCTTCTGATCTTCTTCACCTGCCCTGCACCCCACCACCTTGGGCGAGCTTCCTGAGATGCTGCTACCGCCATTTGATTTGGCTTCCTGAGGCTCGCTCCCTCCTTCCTTATTTTTACTTCTCCAGCTTGCAGTAGCATCCAAAGGCCTGTAGTTGTGAAACACACTGGAAGGGTAGGGTCTGCATGCAGAGACCACACAAGCCCCCTGGCTGCTTTTATTTAAATAAAGGAGCATCTGTACTGCCAGGCAGTGGTTCACAAAGGGGGCTGTCAGGCTCAGCCCAACTCCACTGCTCTGCAGCTAGCAGAGAACAGAAGATATACAAACTCCTCTTCCCAGCAGACATCCATCACCGTAAATGTACTTGGGTTTTATTTGAAAGCAGAGGCAACGCCCTCCCTGCTTTACTACAGCAAAAAGGGGAAAAGATCCTCAGAGTGACAGCATTCCCCTTGCTAAGACCTACAGTGTCAGCCAAATCAACAGCTTTAAAACTTCCCTATAAAGTTCCCACTCCTGCAAACAGGACCTGTGGTATCCTCCATTTTAAGAAAGCTTTCCTTTGTCTTATCCCCCAGCCTATTTATAGCTGCTGTGGTGGAGGTATACTGGGAAGGCTTTACACCAGCAGGCGCAGGGCCCTTCCGTGCTCAGCGAGGTGGCACGTGCAAAGGGACATTTAATAGCCTCCAAGAAATGTGTGGCTCCTTGGGGCTCATTTTCTGGGAGGAGACTCTCACCCAAAGGGTTTTAGCTGCCTTTTTTTCCCAGTGGCATGCGACGGGGGCTTTGGGCTGCAACGTGAGTCATCGGCTGTTTTCGTGGGCCCACTTTTACAAAGGACTGTAGGGATGCCACTGGGGTCTCATGTAGGAGAGGAGGCAGCTGCCTTCTCCCACTTCCAGAGAGAGCTGGCCAGGCCAAGAACTTCTTCCTTCTAGGCTCCCTGGCAGAGCAGTGAGGAGGGGAAAGGCCTCTTCACAGGTCACTTCTTGTTCCCAGAGTCTTTGCAGAGAAGCCAAGACAGGAGACTCCAACCTCCAACCTCTTGCATGTCTGTGAGTGCACAAAAGCCTCAATCTGTAACCTGAGCCTGGAGGAATAGCATGCTGCAAGGTAGCAGAAGCTTGCTCTGAGTCCACCTTATAGCTTTCCCTACAGGAAACACAATTATAACCACAATAAATACTCACATGAACCAGAAAGTTTGATTAGCACCATGCCTGGCTGCTTGCCTTTTCATTCAGTCTCGCAAAGGAGCGCATTGCCTTTGTATGCACTGTCTCTGACCAGTGTTGGCTTTAATACATAAAACCCTAAATATTTCAAGTCCAAATTAGCTCCAAGCATGTTTCCTGCTAAGGACAACACAGAAATAGCACTGCTTTTCCCTCTCAGCATTCAATTGATACCTTTGGAACGGATCTGTCTTGACCAGAGCAGCTGCAGGAGAGAGCAGCACCTGAATGTGGGTCAGGATTAGTGCTGTATGTTCCATGGAATCATCTGAGGGAGCCTGCCACTGGCTGAGGTTCACGGTTTGCCAGTGCTCAGGGAATTACACTGCATGGCCCTGAGGGAGAAGTGATCTGTCCACACTCCCCAGGGAATAATGATGAGGAGGCAGAAGGGGAGAGGCAGTGCTTGGATGCAGGCAGTCCTAAGATGCAGAAAGATGTAGGTGACCTTCACAACCATCCAAAGAGATGGGAGACACTCTTGTCCCTCAGAGCCCAGCGCACAAGCACTTCACCCTTCCCAGCACAAGGTCAGCCCTGGCAGTGCTGCAGCCTGTTAGGGGACACTCACAGCTCCCACTTTGTGGGCTGGTAATGAATAGCTGAGGGTGCCAGGCTTCCCAGCTCCCACCGCCAGATCTGGAGGGGAACAGCTGCCTGCGCCCAGAGTTTACACAGCTGTGGGGAAGCGTTAGCAGCTGACAAGCCACTCTCCCTTAAGTGTCAGCATACACCACCACCTCTCGCTGCTAGGGGCACTCCCCCAGCCGAGTAAAAGGATCTTGCAGATGTGGACAAGAGAGGTGAGGAGAACTTCTGAGTTACAGCCGAGTTAACCGTGCGGAGAGGATAAATGCGGAGTGAGGTATCGGAGCAGGAGCAGTCAGGAAACAGGAGGCTAATAACAAAACTTTTGCAGTTATTAGCCCATAATGTTGGCACCTGTTTTCTACCTCCAGCTGCTCAGAGCTTGCATTTCTTGACCTGCAGAGCATGTTTGCAAGGTATGTCTATTTTGCCAAGCTTTTCCTGAAAGGGAAAAGTGATCTGATGGGACGTTTTGTTGAAGGTGAGTTTGAGAACCTTCAAGACTACTCCAGCATCAGTTTTCACTCCCAGTCAGTGAAGTCGCTTCTTGTGATTGAGACATGGATTTATACCATTCTTAATTGTACACATCACATTTGAAAGCTGTTTAGAACAGAATCAGGGTGAGAAGAACCAGACATTTGCATCTTCTGGCCTTGAGCCCATCCTTGGGGGGCAATAGTTGAGCTGTCATCATCAAAGATTAAAGCCAACACAGGTACTTAGCCTAACAAGAAATCTGATTGAACAGATGGTGAATAGGGAGAGATTTGAGAAGTCTGGAAGAGGAAACTGGCTTTAGAGATACAGTCATTGGGAGGTAAAAGTGCTAAAAGTCCTTGTGATGCTAAATCCCATTATGTGGTTAGAAATGGATGATTTTCAGCCAGAATTTCTGAAAAGATTAAGGAATTTATCAGAATGCACAGGGGGAAAAAAAAAAAAAAAAAAAGAAAGGTGATTTAGTTTTGTCTCAGATGCGTACTGTGCAGTAGGAAAGCTAGAGCAAGGCCTAAGCATAAAGGTACTCTTGGAGACATTATAATAGAAGTGAAAAAAGCCAAAACTTTCTATAGCACATTGAAAAATAACATCTTTGCATCAGTTGCCCGCAGAGCTTAGTGCTGTAAAGGAAGACAGTAGGTGCTTGCTTCTTTCTGGGAACAGGGGACTGATGCCTAAACCTGTTAGTGTCTCTGGGGTTAAAAGTAATGTCAGCTGCTTGAGTGCAAGATCCCTGCTTCCCAAAGCCAGCCCTTGAAGACTGTAGAGATGCAAAGATGCACACCAACAAGATCTATAGATTTCACTTGTGCATGTGCACAGAGGAGGCTCTCTCTGTTCCTTTCTGGATCCCATCACACCCTAACAAGCACATCTTTAAACTCAAGGTGACCCTGCTTGTGGGGGAGATGGATGGGTGGAGGAGGGGGTGTCAAGAGCTTGAATTAATATGCTGAGCAAGCCAGTTTCCAATGATTTATACCATGGGGACAACACTTACTGCTTCTTTTCTCCCCAACCCTCCACCCTGCTCAAGATCCAGCATACCCTACAGGAAGCTCAGCAACACATGCAGAAAGTTGAGCTTACTACTGTACTTACTAATGGATCCAATGACAGATATATGGTTGAGAGAGAGTCAGTGTGCAGGAGCAGGCATGGCAAATTTGGAATCTGAGGCAAATTTAGAAGTTTGTGCTTGCAAGAGGAAAAATGAGGGAAGGAAGAAAAAAAAACCCAGCACAAATCAGAGCTAAAGTGGCTGAACTTAAGTGGCACAGTTGTCCATGGACCACAGTTGTGGTGAAAACCTAAAAAAAGATGGGTATTCCTCTGAGCGTAATGAATAAGTCAATAACAGTGAGCTAAAAACCAACAACAAAACCTTCCATTTTCATTTGTCTGGCTCTATTTGACAAATGTGAAATCTCTGAAGGCTACACCAGCATCAAGATCTTGCTAAAGACTTTCTTTGTGAGTAGAACTGTTGTAAGTGATGTTTTTGTATATTGATTTACTAGATGAATTCTTGAGTAGGAGAGGCAAAGATCCAAGCAGGTTATAATGCTGTGTCTCTTGTTTCTTTGTTAACAGATAAACAAGGAAGGGGATTCTCAGGGGCAGCAGGACAGGGAGAGTTTTAGATCTTGGTAATACCTAGGAAAGACTGTGCAGAATTTGAAGCTATGAACTACTGTATTGGCTTTTTATGGTTGTGGTATAGCAATATTGCAGTTGGAAATGCTTTCTGGGTCCATAGGTGCAAAACAGCAACAATGATAACAGGAGCTCTGTTTACCATTACCTGTGCACATTCAGGGACTTGCACCAGCTCCTCAGCTACTCCTGCTCACAAGACCTGCTGAGCTCTGAGCTCACAGCACTGCCTTGGCACTCAGCACAGCAAGGCAAACCACATCAGGCTGCTGGACCACTTCATGCAGGTGACATAGGGGAGAGCTCTTTCTGTGAATGTTTGCCTCTAAAATTACAGTAAAACATCCCCAAACTCACGATTACTTTACCTGGTTCTATTTAACAAAGCTTTTAACCTCCAGACCCCTGGGTTTTCCAGCTGCATTGCTTTTGGCAGGAGCACCATTCTGTTTGTCCTATAGTGCTGCTGGCAGAAGGCAGATGCTTTCCTTCAAGAAAACGGAGCTTCCAAGTGGAAAGCACATCCTGGTATTCTAAGCAGATGCCAGAGAATGACTCAGGTGCAGTCTCTTTTCCACTAAAATTTTAGGGAAAAAAAGGGGGGGGAAAAAAAGCATTTTTAATGCATCCTTTAGCTGCAGTGGCTGGGCAGTTAGTCAAGGACAGAAAAATGTTGCCAAATAGAGATTTTTCAACTAGGTAGAAGCTGGCCCAGATCTTCAGAGCTATTTAGATTCTTGTTAAGTGTCTCTGAAGATCTGACCATTCATGCCTACGTTTCAGCATTGTTAGAATGTTTTAATGGTTAATGTTTTAACACAGTTCTGACGTGATCATGACACAGTTATCATTTCAACACAGTTTAAAAGATGGGTTTGCCTTTAGTACAAACCACATCATTTCAAATTCAGACCAGCAACAGTGTATGAATGGAGGACAAAAGAAAGACGAGAGAAATGGGTTGAAAAAGACTGGAAAAAGGGGGATGAAATGCGAGAAACCTCAGCAGAGTGACACAAAGGAGAACTAGCAGAATGCAGAGAAATGTCTCAGACGCTCACGTAAGCAGGGAGATTTCATTTATTTGGCACGGAGGGACAATAGCCCTGCTAACCAGGGTAGCTATTGTTCTTTTGTTTTTAACAAACAAAAAGGGAAAATGCAAAGCACTAGCTTCCCAGGGAAAAATCATAAAAATAAGTTCTCATCCTGCTGTCCAACAAGGAATGAGAAGCCTCCCGCACTTCACCTATCGCCCCCACGCTGTTACTCACTCACGGTGTTTGTCGGCTTAGAAAACAAATGAAATATATTGAGGCCTCGCTCTGAGGAGAGCTGAGGGCGTTTTTATAGCAGAACAACTTAATTGAATCGAAAACCACTGAGTCAATGCATTAAGCAGAAAAATGCAGGGTGCTATCTGCTGTGAAGCCGAGCGCACAAGTGCTCCAGCAGCCAATGTTTCAGAAGGATTATAATGCTGGTGTGCTCCCTTCAGCTTTATTTCAGCATTTTTCAGAGTGAAGATAGTAAGCCATCCATAATTGGAGGAAGCCTCAAAATGTTGCATTCCTTCAGTGGTGGAAGTGGAGAGAGAAGAAAAGGAGGACTTTGATTCAGCAAGACAGAGGTGCTCCAATTCGAGGGTGACAGCTGGAGAATAAGGACCCTCTGTTCAGGGACAGTGAATTGCTTAAAGCCTTTTACAAGGGAGGGTGTAAGACATAAACGAGCTTGGGGAGCCTTGGCACAAACACAGTGGATCCTGTCAGCAAAAAGGACCTTCCACAGCACATAGGTAGCATGGTGAGCCCGTTAAGGACCATTTGAAGCATCGATGTGCAGAATTGCCCCCTTCAGCCGGCTTGCTGGAAAGCAAACAGCTGTCACTGAGGGAGGCAGGGGTGTCAGATATGCCTGGAGACACGCATCTGGGAATTTCTGCCCAATTAAAATATTTCTGAACACAAAAGATGACAGTTTCCATCGAGGGAGCTGCTGCAAAGCGTTATCTGGGAAACCCAAACAGATCAACCGTGTGCTTGTTGTTCGGGGAATTCCCGCTCTTCACAACTGACTTCATTGGGGAAAGGACAAGCTCTGCAGCATCACAACTCTCTGCAGCATCCACAGGACAAATAAACAGAGCTGAGGCAAGGCTCAATGATTTTTTTTAATCTCTAGATAGTCAAAGCCGTGGTGGATTTCACCTGCATGCTGAAATGTGAACATATGGATATGCAATATAAAGAACACAGCCCTGGAGCTGAATCCTTTGGTGATACATAGGGCAAGTTCTCAGCAGAATGTCCTACTGAGGGGCATAATAAATATTAGTGCTTGTTTACAACTTAATGGCACCTGTCTTGCCCCATGGACTTCATAAACGATTCCCATTGCCTGATCTTGCATAAGGGTGTTAGCACTCCTGAATTTCTCAGTTCTCTGAGGCCTTTTTGAGATCCCTACAGGCATGGCTTGCGCTGTGTTTAGTACCTACCAGCAGAAGACAAAAGGCATTTTTAAGTAGACAGTTTGAGTTAGTGTTATTTGTGTGTCTAAGGCCTAAATAGCACTAGTTGTTTGTACATCTAAGGGCTAAACAAGGCAGAAACATAACTGAATATATTTTAATAACCAGTTTTCCTGTTCTGTGATGGCTCTGAGAATTTATTATCATTACTGAACAGTAATTAGTTTTGAGTTTATTTTGGTTATTTACAGATGCTTCCATTCACCAATCTGTATATTTTCCCATTTTTATCCCTTTTCCTGGTTTTTTTTTTGATTTTCCAATCTCTAAGCCAGTTCCACGTTTTAAAATTTCTCAGATCTCCAGTTTCCTTGTTAAGGGTGCAACGCCATGCATCCTCTCTCGCTACCGCAAGCCCCGCTAACCAAGAGGGTGGCCACTCGGTCGTGCTGCAGAGCCGAAACTTTCCACCCACACGTTGCTGGTGGCGGGGCATTTCATTAAAACCAAAATAATTGTTGCGGATTTTTATTTAAGTGCGGTCTCGCAGCAGCGCAAATGGCATCCCCGCTAATTTTCGCTAACTTCATCGCGTCACTTTGAAGGAGAGGAAGCGCCTGCCCCTGCCCAGCATCAAACCCCCCCAGGTTCGCCCGCCCGTGCGCGGCAGACCCGGCGGCAACCGCAAGAGCGCGGAGAGGAGCCCGTCACCTCTAGACTGGGCGTCAGGAAACAATTTCTCGAGAGACTTAATGTTTAAAGCTGCATTAACGCCTCGGTGCTTTCAAAGAACGGCCCCGAAGCCCCGCTCGCATCCCAAACCCAAAAAGGGCGCGAGGGTCTGGCGACCGCCCGAGCCGCGGCGCGTCAGACCACGGTGATAGGGGGGTCCCCTGCGCCGAAGCCGGCCGTATTAAAAGATGGGGGGTGGGCGAAGGGGGCTGGATGCGGGCGGATGGGGGCAGGTCGGGCCGGAGGAGGGCGAATGTTTCCTGCCCGTCGCCGCCGCCCCCCGGCCGCCCCCCGCAGCCGGGCGGAAGTCAGCCCGCGCCGTCGGAGCTTAAAAGGCTCCCGCACGCCG
>VZRH01004412.1:20665-37281 GCA_013397555.1 Urocynchramus pylzowi
GGTGTTGGAGGTAGTTTCCTCCCAGGATGAAATTGGACAGCACAACAAGGGGCTTCAGGGGAAAACCTGCCTGAGGACAGGGGTAGTACAAGAGTTTCCTGTGGGATGCTTGCTTAACTGATACACAAGGCATTTAGCCTAGGGAAATGTGGTGATGCCTTTGTCTTCAGATTTCAGGGACACTTCTTCTATCTCTTCTAACGTTGCTATAGCTATGAAATAATTCTAGAAAGGTCTGGCATTTTGTGTTTCTTAAAGTTATTAGTGGCAGAGGACAGACCGTAAGAATTCTGTGGGGGGAAAAAAAAACTTTAAATGGTATTTGGGGGACATGAAGTGTGAGTGAGGAACAAACAAGTTTTTAACAAAAAAAAAAAAAAAAGGCAACCCAGAAACGTTATGGCAGCTGGGCTGCTTACAGCTTCTTGTGGTGTCTCAGTATCTCCCTAAGAGTGGGCTTCCTAAAGCACTTGTGTAATACTGAATGCTAGACTGAAATGAGGCATGATGTTTTTAAGACACTAGGAAAAAAACCATCTTTCTGCATTCATTTTGGAGTATAACTTTGGTCTTGTGGTAGCTTCTAGGCTAGAAAGCTTCTAGCTTTTGTGTTCTCAGTAGGATGAAAGTTCTTTTTGAAGTGTGTAAAATGAAACAATTGAGGGCTTTTGGCCATAGCATAGAATATCCAGCTTCTAATGCAAAGTATTCTGAATCACTTAGTAAAAGAGTAGCTGGGATAGGAGCTCCAAGGTATTTTGTGGACTTAAAAGCTTAAATTGCAAAGGAAACAAAGGTATTCTAACCTTGCTTAATCTGTACACCTTTTCTAGAAGTAACTTCTGAAAAATCTTGATTTATTTTAAATAAATTTTACTTTCAATAGTGCACTCTGAAGAGTACACCTTTTCAAGGATTGGGTTTGGGTGTTCATGTGTCCTGTAGACCTAGAAATTGTTTTAAAACAAGTAAGTATTTTCAAGCCTTCAGCTTCTGTTGAGAAAGGCTTTTATTCTGCAAATTAATGATCTACTACTGTTCTTGATTAGTGCGTTTTGGTGACTCCTTAATGCGGGTGTGCCTGATGAGTATTTGCAAGTATTTATTATTCACTAGAGAGGAGTTGTTTGGGAGAGACTGACTGTTGGGAACAGTTCGTCCTGTAAATCTTTATCACTTCGGCTAAAAATATGGGTGAGGTGTACAACTTTTTTTTTTCCTGAGAAAGGGTGGCTGCAAAACTTGTGAGGGTTATTGCTTGTTTAAGAATGCTATTTACAGCCTCATAAAAGGAACGATAATAGAAAGGCAGCCTTCCAGGAGAGTACTTAGTGCATCACTTAAGCACTTTGTTGGGCTAATAGTGTAAAAACAAACCTAAAATGCAAGGCAGGAATGGTAGCCTGAAACCTTAATATTGGATGAAAACTCGGGTTCTGCTCAGTATTTGAGAAAAGCTGGTGAGCAGGCTATTCCCTTCGATTAATTCGTGCAGGTAAGGTTTGGGCACAGGCAGATCTCGTCTGCAAGTTGCTGGAAGAGTAGCTCTCTTAAATGCAGAGTTCTCCTTCCCCAGGATATATCCTCCTTGCCCTGTTATAGGGAGTTTGACCCTACCCCTGAGGGTTTTCAGCACAAAAGTTGCTGTCTCCTCCCTTATTTTGTGCCTTCTTGCCTAGAACATGATACTCCTGTCCTAATATTGCTACTCATTTATTACCTTTCATCCTGTTCCTCTCTGGTCTTTCCACCCCTCCGTCTGGGAATCACTGTCCATTCCCCATAATTTTCCCTCATTCCGCCTCCTTTTTGAGACTCCCTCGAGTGAGAAGGGAAATAGCACCGTGGGTGGTTACTTACTGGGTGTTCCAGGTCTCAAAACAAGACTACACATACACATTTGCCAGACAAGATCAGTGTAGTTGCTTATCCTCTTGATGCAGAGAAATGCAGATTTCAGCTCTTAACTGGGATGTCTGGCATGTAGTATCTTTTTAGTCGAGATGGTTCTGGTCTTGGTTGAGCTGTTGACTCCTGTTGTGTGCTAGGAGTACATAACAGTCTCTGAAACAGAGAATGTTGGCTGTTACAGAAGTGGCAAACATTAGAGAGTGGAACCCTGAACACTGCTTTCGGGGTGGCAGTGCCTGGAGATTACTACAGTGATGCATGAAAGAAGGTAAATAGAACTGTTGTGGGGTGGGGGGAAGCAAAAGCCAATTTTTTTTTGTCATAGAGCTTCTGCTGAAATCCATTCTGGTTGTTTACTACTGGCAACCTCACTGTCTGATGTAAAATGCTATCATGGCAGCAGGGGAAATACTTAATATCAGATGTTTCTGCAAAAGTAACTGTGTTGCAACCCTGATAATTTTCTTTTGTCTGGCAGTGTTTTTTGTGTGTACAGCACTATCAATGCTACAGTAGCAACTAGGATGTTATTGTTACAAAAACCAACTAGACTGAGGACTTGAAAGATTTTACTTTAGTCTTACCCATAATTAAATCAAATATCCCACCTGATATGTCAGTGTGTTCTTGATTGTTTCATCTCGGACTGAAAGAGCACCTCTGTTTTTCTTTTCTTGGGAAGTGTTGATAGGCTGTGAACTAAACCATGGTCTTAGAAAATGTTGGAACAGCTATAGGACATTTGGCTTGTATTGATAAACTGTCTGAATTCAACTGAGTTTGCAGAAAGTGGAAAATGCCACAAGTTGCAAGTTAAATAATTGGGGTTTCATTTATGCCAGAGCTCAGCTCCCCTGTGCTTGAACATCATTTCATGATAACAGTGGTGGATGGTCAAAACTCTTCAATAGCAGACTTCTAACACTTTCTAGGGAAAGTGGAGTTGCCAAATTCAGACAGCTTAATGGTTTGTGACCCTTCTAGTTCTTATATTGCTCTACAGATTCCATTTTAAAAGTGGTTCATGGACTACCAAGACATACAAGACAAAACCTTGTAACACCACAGCTCCCTCTGTTGCAAGAAAGGATTTTAAAGGTCTTTCTTTAAAAGAAAGGTCTCCCCTTGCCCTTAGACACACTGTTCCTTCCTTCTCCTGTCTGTCTTTGGTCAGGTTCTTAACTGATCAGATTAATTTACAAACTCTGAAGTTTTTTGCCGTATCAGTGAGTTGCAATGATTCATGGGGCTAGTGGAGCATGCAGACAAGGCTCGCTAAAATCAGATTACTGTGTTGAATTCTGGGTTTGCATATATTCCTGGATTTCTTCTCTTTTTAGATTACAAATAAAATGCATTCCTTCTTACTGTTTTACAGAGTGTGAAAGATGCAATTTTTGGAGGATTGTACATGTATAGGGGAAGCATTCAACTGCATAGCTGTCAGCTGAACTGAAAGCTACTTACCTGGTACCTTGGCTCAATTTGCTGATTGAATTTATGTCTAAGCTGCTCTAATATAGGATAAAGCTGTGGTTTCACAATAGGGAGCAAGCTATCTCAACATCTTAACATGGCTACTCAGAGAATAGGGGCTCTCACTTCCTCCTCTGTTCTCACCAGGCTTGGCAGTGTGCACTCAGGAGATGCTTCTGTGAGCCAATTTAACTCGCTTAACATGACAGAAAACTTTTTTCCCTTTTGCTAGCACTGGTATAAGTTTATTTTAATTGCAAGCTGAACTGGTATGAGGGGAAAGGAGGAATGGAGTGGTTAGACAGGAGTGGTAGGTTAAATGTGGTTGCTTTTGTGTAATGGCTTTCCATACTGCCAAATGCTGAGCTTTGGTCTGTGGTGTTCCCAATGCCATCCACCCACACGTCTCGCCAAAGCGGTTGGCTGATGCAGAAGGAGTATGCCTGAGTTCCCAGTCCCAGTTCTGCATCTCTTGCTCAGGGGTTATTTATATAAAACTGCAGTGTGTGGTACAGGCTCTTGCTGTTTCTCTTTGTAATGATTAAGGTTTTTGCCGCCTAACAAAGAGATTAAAAATTTTAGGAGTGTATCCGGAGGCAGTGGTTGTAAAATGCGATACTTTGGGTTGCTGGTGTTGTGACTGCTAGAGTTTCAGCTTTAGAGAAAAAAAGTGCACATGAGCTAGAGAAATTCATACTTCCAGTGTATGTAAGAAACTGCATGTAGTTCTTTGTACTCATGCAGCCTTCATTTGTCATACTTACTGTGTTTTTTTTCTTCTGATATCAAAAGCACATACAGGTGCCCATTTGAGGACAGTGCTTCAGATTAGGTTACTGACAGTTGTGTTTTCCTTTTTAACTTTTTCCTGATGAAGAAAGCAGGGTAGTGAGTTATTTTGTTCATATGTGATTTATGGATCGTGGATTTAACATCCTTAGGAGATAAGGGGTTGGAATAATCTTTTGTTTCACAATATTTTTTAACTCGCAAATACCGTTCAGCTATCAGGTGTTAAACCTCTGGGATTACTCTGCCTTACCTTCCCTTTAGACGCCTCTTCCCCATCACATCTTTAGCTCCTGGCTTTTTCCTGCATGCAGAAGTCTTTTTATTTAACTCCTTCTCTTTAGTAAGAGAATTAAAACTTTGGGGTTTAAACAGCTTTAATACCATACTGGAGAATCCAAACACCCCCTGCTTTGCAGTTTACTGGTGTTGAAATCCGCTCACCATTTTAGGGTAAACACAGCAAAATTGTCAGGTTTTTCTCTTGGTGATAATATGATGTTATTACACTACTGGCTTAATTAAACATGACTTCAGACAATTTTCAGTGAGTAAAAATTGGAAGAGCCTTGGATGTTCAGCCAACTTTCATGGATTATTTTTACTTAGAGGCTGTCTTTGAAAACCCAAGACAATTGCTGTGTGTAAGGGTATTAATCTTGCAGGCTGCAGCATAGACCTCTGAGGTTGTAGTGACATACAGCTGGAGACGTGCATACAATAAATAGACCTGAAACTAGACTACTGTATACCCATAATTTTTTAAAATTACACTTTTCTTAGAACTGATGCCTTGAAGTGTATCTTGTAACTGGGAGAGAAGGTCTAGCTGAATTTTTGCTTAAATTTAGTGATGAAATCTTGCATCATGTGTAGCAGTTTCTCCTTTCAGCTAAACCTTTAGAGCATGTAAACATGCTTGCTAGATCATGCTTCCTTTAAGGAAAACTACTTAGTTCCTCTGTTTTAAAGTCAAGGAGGTATCATTCCTCTTTCAATACTGTCTTGACCCAGTCTCTTCCTAGTTTTCCTCCCATACTCCCTTCCTTCCTGCAAAGTTGTTGGTGTCTTTCCATCAGGCAAAGAAAGAATCATGATGTGTTGAGAGCACAGATCTTAAGCTGCATGAACAATGCACTGAATGCAAGACTAATGTTACCACAGATAAGATATCACAGAAGGGGTTTATTGTCTTCAGCTGTAACCCACTTTCAATTGAGTAGTTACAAATATAATCTTGGATCATAATTATGTAGTACATAATTTTTACTAATGCTTTTAACCTGTAATTTAAAGTCTTTAATTAAAATGTAGGAATACTGAATGGGACTGGCTACTGCTTGGCAATCCAAGTATTGGTTAATGTCCCTCATCCCAAAATATATTAGGCATATTAACTTTGTTTCAGCTGTAACCCCTTCCATCGATTTTCTCCTTTCCCTGGCTGTGCTTGAAGAAGGGCTCTGTGGGTGGGATGGGTTTGGTCCTCCTAACAAATAAAGCTTGTGCACCTGAATCAAGTCACAGAAATGGAACAAAAAACATGTTAAGGAATTGGAGCAACGCTATGCTGCTAAATTCTGCCTTGAGTACAAAACTTCTTTACTATGTAATGTCACCCCAGATGTTATTTTATTATTCCTCTTTGCTCTACCATCTTAAAGAAGAGAAATGGTATGTGGCCAAGACAGTAGTGTGCTTCTTTTCTAAAGTTCTTTTGATTCTCAGCTACTTGTTTCTTCCTCTGCTATCAACCTCAACAAAATAAATTCTTTTCAGTTATCAAGTCCATAGCTGCTAATCTTTTTTAGCAACCAGAAATGTTGGCCAGCTTTGAATGCCCTAGCTGTATAGCATAATATGAAAAGGAATAAAGCCCAGTACCCACAGATGAGGCTCATGAATATATGTTCTGTGTTGTTCAGGCATCTCAGATATGTGTGCAATACTGACACAAGAATTAATTCATAGTTGTGTGTTCAGCTCTAAGAAATAAGAGCTCCGTTCCTGTTATTTCACTTGAGTGTGTAACATGAATTGCTAAAACCCCAGATGGTGAACTTGTTGGCTAGGATGATGACTAGTTAGCAGTTTCCTTCATATGTGGTTGAAATATTTTTGAAGTGACTAAGACTTGAACTGGAAACTTGGAATGCTTATTGTTTTATGGTTCTGTGGGCTTTGTGCTGTATGCCTCTGCAGTGGTGCTGACTTGGAGAAGAGGGATTACCTCCCAGCAGTAGGGAGGCGACTTGGGGCAAGCTCTAAACTTGTTGGACTGGCAGTGGGTGAGAATCGCTTTCCAGAGTTGGGTACTTAAAATTCTGGGGATTGTGAGATATGCCTTGAATGCTACAGAAAAAGCCTCAACCGAAGAAACATGTGAATTGTCTTTAAACTCTTTTCTGAAGTAGACGAATTAACCCAACCAAAGGTGACTGCTGTCACTTCAGCAGCTATGTTTTACTCCTGTATGTTACTACAATATTCTCTCTATTAAGAGCACACAAGCAATCACCAAGGCTGCTCTTATACCAGTGCTTTCCAGGGATGTGAGAATAGCAAATGCTCGCCCTTTAATCTGTGTTGTGGGGGAGAAGGGTGCTTTAGTGAGCTAAAGGTAATAGCTGAACTTGTGTTGCATCATTTTCCCTCTAATGTTGGTTAGTCTCCACGCATAACCAAACTATTTAAAGGTGTTCTGTGAAGTTTGGTAAACCCTATCTTTTGCAGTTGGTTGCTTGCATTACATGCCCCCCATATATTTTGTGGATAGCCAATGTTGTTATAGACTACCATCTACTGTAAATATTTCCTTTTCCTAGGCAAGGTATTGTGAATGTACAGAACTATCAAATGCTGTGTTTGGCTGCATTAAAAGACTGGCAGGGACCTGAAATTCAGCAATCAAACTTCAGTGTGATGCCAGAGCTTGTTGCTGTAACTTCCCCATGTCTTCTGTTGTCTTGGGTTTTGTGGATTCTGTTTGGATGTCTAGGCACTTGCTGTCCAGAGTGGCTGGCATATGCTAAAAAACTAATGTTATACAGCCTTTTGTTCAGCTGCTCTTGGGTAACAAAAGGCAAACTATTATTTAGGGTAAAATGTCAGCTATCAAACTTCAAATCCTCCCCTTTTCCCTCCCCCTTCACTTCAGTGGTTCTTTTTACACAGCTATTTACACTGTCAGACAGTTAAGTGTACAAAATAAAAATCCCTAGCCTTAAATATTGGGTGTGAGCAAAGCTTGAAAGCTGTCTGCATTACGGATGCCCTTGAGCTTTGTCATCCAACCTAGTGCTGGATCTCTGGGGACTAGAGAAGTGCTGCTGTCTTGTGTCAGGGTTGGTAGTGAGAAGCACCAGTGAGCGAGCCAGTACGGGTTGCCTGACAGGGTTACTATTGCTGATCTTCCGTAACCTTGAATAATTCCATGTCAGGAGGGTGTAAGGGAGGGCCACCAGGTAGCTCCTGGGGTCTTGCTGTTGCTGCTGTGTCTTGCTGTGCTTTGAAAGTCCTTTTGGTGTTCTAGTAAGTGCATGTGTATGTCAGGCAGGGCGGGTCTGTTACTTTGAGGAAGAACTTTCTTAGAGCCTACAAAGAAGAAGGAGCAGCATGCCTCCAAGCCTCCCTTTTTTTTTTTTTTTTCCCTTCAAAAGCAGGGCTGGTAAAGGGTTAAATTCCAGCCCCCTGCAGCACACCCCGCCCCCACCGCTATATATGGTATGCCCAAAGGCACTGGAGATTTAATACATTGAAGTTGGAGCGTGAAGGGGGTCTGCAGCCTGCTAGACAAAGTCACTCAAATTTCAAGAATACTTGATCCATACAAGGATGTTACTTGAGAAAGGCATGGCTTCTCTGTTAAGAAACCGGTTGCCAAATGAGCCGGCTGAGTGTCCCAAACACAGCTTTTGTGGCTAGATGAGCAAATTGGAAACCAGATTTTCTTTAATCGATGACTGACTGACCAGCAAGCTAGCTGAAGTTGTTGTGAGAACCGAACAGCCTCCCTTCAGAGAAGTGGTTGTTTGTAGGGGAAAATGAAAATTGTTTCTCCCACTGAAGTGCTTGCAAGTTGTAGACACTGTTGTGCAGATAATGATACAAGAGAATTCAGTTGAATTGACTGTATACTAATCTGAAATAATATAAAATAATTTCCCCTGGCTCGTTACTGTAGAAGTACCTACAGTGTTGCAATTATGTCCCAACAGGATGTTTTTGGTGTCAACTTCTGTTAAAGGCTTTTAAATGGATGGGAAGAAAGGAGGGACAGATCATGGAAGAAAAAAAAAGAAAACCAAAACCAAAAGTATCATAATTAAGAAATTGGTACTGGAAAGATCAGGCAGAGGTCTGGAGTGGATTCTATGCTAAAGAAAGAAACAACCAGCAACAATAACAAAACATTAGGGAATTGGAAAGGATGAAGTACAAAAGAATTCCTAGAATGCTGAGGTCCCAGTCTTTCTAGTGCTGCTCTTGTATGTACTAAAATGGCAATGGGGGTAAGACTTAATACTCTCCTTGTTTCTTCCTCTCTTGTACTTAATACAGTTGCCAGTGAGGGGGCGGATGTAATAATCCCTGCCTCCCCCAATATCATGGAAGCATTGTTAAGGTTAAAGAACTGGATTGGAGTTATAAATGGTGGCTGTTGACAGAGTTCCAAAAGGTAACTACATGCCCTCTCTTAGCATGAAGGTGCTGTCTTCTTTCTCTGTTCCAGACAACATGTATTTTAATTGACAATATTGCATAGTAGCTCCTGCACTCTTCTTGCATTACTAATTTTTTTTCAAGGGCTCTGAGCCTGTTGCTAGATAATTAATGTATGGCCCCTGAGCTTTCTGTTGCTGAAGCATGGCTCCCTTACTTGAATTACCCTGTGTGGTGTTGCTGGGCTGGTTCATAGGGAGGTTCATAGTGGGCAGTCCAAGCAGGCTGGGCTGAGTGGAAGCAAGGCTGAAGTGTCTTGAGCTGACTTTTGCTGCGCAGCTGGCAATTCGCTGGAGGACTGCCCACTGCGAACCTCCAGCCACTCCTGAGATGTGCTTTTTCCATTTGTATGCACTTCCCAGTGCATACAAATTTGATAAACTTCCTGAGCTTTAGACAATTGTGACTTGCCAAAACAAACACAACTTTATCTTCATGTTGTTGCTTTTCTGGCAAAGGTGGAATTATCCCACCTTTGTATCTTGTCAAAAGTAGTTCATTACGTGCCTCTGAATCTGAACTGTTCCTCAGGAGCAGTCGTGTCAAGTCAGCCTAATTTCTTTGTCTCTTACCAAAACAAGTGGAAAGCCTCTAAGGCAGTGTTCTGCTGAACCTGATGGGGTACATGTGGGCCCCTCATTCCAAGTGGTTTATTCTTCAAATAATATTTCCAGGGAGCATTTGTATGCCTTGATGCTGTTATATATTGGTGCATGGTTAATGCATGTTGGTACATTGTAGTAACAATTGAAAATTCTTTGATTTAGGAAGCTAGGTTTTCTAGAGAACCACTAGAGAGATTTTTGCTGGAAGTTCTGAAGTGCTGCAGTTACAATTAATATAATGTGTGCATTTCATTTCCCCTGGGAGGAGGCTTTGGCATTGGCTTGGGTTATAGGTAAGGTCAGCATGTCTCTGCAAAGACTGGAGTAGTTGGATTCTGTGGCTGGCCACTTGAGCTTGTAGTGGCATACTTGGGCTTGGCTTAGATCCAGAGGCTCTTCTTTCACTGTAACACTTCCTTGTCAGTCCTTTCATTTCTTTTCCTATGCCTCTGAGCCAGTGAAGGGAGTTCAAGTAGTACGTGATTACTGATAGTCTTTACTAGTGCTCCTATCTCGGTCTCTTGGCAACGATGCCAAAAAACTTTATACACTGTGAGAACAAATAGGAGAACCATAATTTAAAAGTGCAGGTGTTAACATAAGCTTACTTTCACAAACTGGAAAAAAAACCAAAGAAAACAAAACAAAACAAAACAAAAAAACAACAACTTGAGCCATTTTTACGTTAAAAGTTTCATTTTCATATCTCAGTCCTTAGATGCAAGCAATTAACTTATATTTTTCTTCAGAGAGTACCATAACTTTTATAGTTGAAGTTATTTAGGGTGTTAAACTAGCTTTATTTTAATTGGTTTCCAATTTGCATGTCTAGCTGCAGAAACTGTGAGGAGGAGTTACTCAGCTGCCTCATTTGGCCACCAGTTTCTTAGAGTGAAGTCATGCCTTTCAATTAACATCCTTGTAAATACAATTAATAGCATTTTTATTCTGTACATGATATCACTTCTGACACCTGTTCTTAATGCCAGCCTATGCCATTCAGCAGAGAACAGGGGCTGCTAAGGAGCTTCAGCTGATGAAACTCCTCAATGGTGTGGACTGAAGACATATTGAAGGTCCCTTTCTGTGGTCCAAACCTGTTCATCTCATTTCCTTCCCACCTCTGCCTTAAACTTAGAGAAGAAAGTTGAATATCATAGATACTTTGAATAAATTTTTGGTGAAAGCCATAGTTGTGCATTTCATTATAAGGCATTCTTGTGACTAAGCATCTCGCTTTTAAAATGTTGTGGTTTTTGGTAGTGCAAGTCACTGTGTAAACATGGAACAAGTGTTCATTCCTCTCAGCTGTTCAGTAATACTTTTTCTGTTGCCATTCATTTGTCTTCATTATGTATTGTCAGTGTATGCATGTAAACATCATTTTTATATAGTATTTATGAGGGTTTGGCTAGCATAATAAGACCAACTTATTTTCTCCTAAATGAAAGATAAATCTTGACAGCTAATCAATTTAGGAATAATGTATTGAACCAGTACCCCGTCAGAACTGCTGTTTTGTCTTCACCAATGTTCAATACAGCTGTTTCAGGAAAAAAAAAAAAAAGGAAAGCTGTATAGTACATATTTTAGAGTAACTGGTCTACAATGTGTCCTTCCACTTAAATTTTTAAATTATCATGGGGAAGCCTTGATATGGTGTCCTGTCTTATTATTTTAATATTAGTTTTCTAATGCAAGCAACAGAAAAAAATAAAGGTCTCAACTGAAAATACCATATAATGCATGAAATTCAATATGATCTTGTCTACAGGAGAACACAATATTTTCATCAATGTGTTTGTTGTTTGAATTTTAAATTCATTTTAACACCATCCCAGGCGGAAACATAAATGGAAACACTTTTCACCAGCTAGGGGATAGATTGTAAAGAGGAAGTGTTGCATATCAAAACAAAGACCAAAATAAAAAATAGAATAGTGATACCTCCCAGCTGAGATTACTGTATGCTATCCAAATGTATTGTCAGCAGGTGAGAGACTCGCTGACATGGAATGCTGTCTTGGAAATCTTGCTTGTTTCAGCCAGTTATTCCTCAACATATGAGAACACAGCATTAACCTCATTGCAGAATTCAGTTACATTTGTATATGGCTTATCTGGGGATGGAGATCAGACAAACTATTTGGAATAATGATAACCTCCCTCATTATAACTCTATTCTAATTTTCAGCTTTTTGCAGTTTATTCTTTCCTTTGAGAAGAATTTTCTCATTATGTGTAGTGGTGTATGATTTTGCTCCAAAGCTTCCTGGTATGAATTTTCCTTAAGGTGTGCATGAGTGTTCTCCACCTGTGTTAGTGGATTCAGATTTTGGATGTAGATGGGCAATTTTCCATTTGGCTCCCCTGGCAGAGATACTTTGACAGGGTGCTATGTAGTCCCTTGCAGAAGGAGGGAAGTAGTAAGGGGAAATAATCCAAGGTGACTGACACAGCTCCAAATCTAGTAACTTCTTTTGGATGTATGTGTTCTAATAAAGTAGCACGAGCTTTTTGAGCAGCATCATGTGAAATGATATAAAATGCTACACTTATTATCTAAGAAAGGAAACTCTTCTTCAGAAACTCTTGTCTAGCCTGAGAAAACTGTTGCTAGTCATTCACTAGTAACAAATGGCTGTGGTTGGAAGGTACTTACCTAGATCAGTCAGAGTCAGAATATCATGGTGTGTCAGTTGTTTTTCCCCATTTCATGTGTCTGTGTTTCTCCAGGCAGGGGAGACATTCCTGCCAAATATGAATGCCATCACTCTTTCTGGTACAGCTAGGTGGAAATGCTTTCAGAATGGAAGATCTTTGTAAATCAAAGTTCAAACAAACAAAAAGAAACAAAACCAGCCAAAACAAATTCTCAAAACACCCAGCTCTCATGTGGTCAAAGAAGCCACTTCTTGGAGTAAGCTGACTTGTTTCATGTTTGATCCCATATGGAGTTACGGAGGGAAACCATTCCTCGAGTGCTTTTGTTAAATAAAGCTGTTGCCATGAATTAAGCAACGCTGCCCTGGAATGTTTCTGATCATGGTCTTGCAGAGCTTGTGACCTTTGCACTGAACATGTGAACTGAAACTTCATCTTCCAGTGTTCAATAACCATGTTAAAAATTCAGAGGTGAGGCAGTCTTGGGATTTCCTTAGGCTAGCTTAAATGCCAAGTGAAATTTAAGTACCGATTTATAGAGTTACTCCTCCTTTTTTTTTGTGCTAAGTCCAAGGTACAATTCTTATTATAAAATCTGAAAATTCTTTATCAATTAAAAAGACTTCCCCAATTGCATGGACAATGTCTTAAAATGCTTTCATTTATAGAAGCCCACTAAAGCATTAAAATATTGCCACCTTCTTGTCTAGATGCATCCAATTACTCTAATTAGAATGTTTGTAGTAGTGTACTACTACTGCTTCTTAAGGCAGTTGCTTTGGCCAGGAGCTGGTTGTAGTGCCTGCAGAGGATGTTCAGTTTAAACTGGGCTGCAGCTGAAAGGGGGAGAGAAGCACTTTAAAAATTGTGCCTCTTGCAGTCCATCACTTTGTTGCCACTGGACTTCCTACCCAAATAGAACGCTATTAACAATTAGTCTTTTTCCTGTTTACCAGATAGGAACACTGCCACCTCTTGGCTACTCACCATCCTGACCTTTCTGAAAACTTGGTTGTTCGTTGTGATGTTTTCTGGTGCAGTGTTCCTGAATAATAAGGTGGTGGTGTAGTGAAAGCCTTAATATACCATATTGTAGACATGGAGTTTTGTATGGATATCCTAATAATTGTGGATTCTACCCTGGAACAAAAAGATGGAGTATTACTTGCTCAAGTGACTTTCAACTCTGACTCATTGCAGTATACAGTGTACATACAGTATCCCTTAAAAATGTACTAAGATGGATTTCTGCCCTCACTAGATGAGCTGACCACACAATTTGGCAACAGTGCTGGCATGCTGAAAGTAATGTCTGGCACAAAAGAGNATGCCCTCACTAGACGAGCTGACCACACAATCTGGCAACAAAAGTAATGTCTGGCACAAAAGAGATTGAGCCTTTATGCCATTAAAAGGGAATTGAAAAAGTGTTTTCTACTGATCTTTATTTGGTGTTGGTCAAAGCTATGTTGATCAAATGGTGAATTCTACAGCTGGGGGAAAAAAAGCTGTCTTACTATGTTTCTAATCTCAATTTTAGTGAAGCTGGCTTGAGAAGTAGTTTAAATTATTGCAGCTTAAGGATTCCCGATATTGTGGGGGGTTATAACAGCTAGCTGTTAATTCCAGAATGCTTCCCAGTTAATAGGGAAGTTATGCTTCTACTCAGAACCCTTTTCTTGCTGTAAGCAGCTTTGTCTTTTTCTGCAAACATCCAGTGTTTTGCGGACCACATGTTTGTCTGGTTGTGCAGTGAACTTAATTCTCAAGAATATGCACAGAAGGGTGACTTCTTCAGCCCAGTTAACCTGCCACAAATGAACTGAGCCTTGAGGAACATCCCCAATGCTGGCTTTTTCTCCTACAAGCCAGTCCAGTGAGTGCTGGGAAGAACTCCTATTTAAACCTGCCCATGTGAGAGAGAAGTCTGACTTCTCTCTCTCTGACTTCTCTCTGAGAAGTGCCACTTCTCAGACAACTTTCTCCATAGAAAGTTCTGGTGCAAAGCAGTGACACCCATAGCCCAAAGGGCTGTAACACCAGCTAGTGCAATCCCCACCTCAAGCAGCAGAGTTTTAGTGGAATGTAGAAACTTGAGAGACGAGGTGCTTTACAGAACATGAGAGGACTTCAGTGGTTGAGTGGGATTGTCAGGATGCTAACAACATCCTGACTCCTATATTAGCAACTGAAATTAATTTCTTGATGTGTAATTTAAGCTCCATAATGGTAATAGAGGATCTGGCTTTCCAGCATCTGTTCATAAGTTGCATCTCAAAACCCTTTCTCAAAGGTAGTCTCCTTCCTACACCCCCTACCCCAGCCCCTCCAGGTGTGGGGGTGGGAGGTCATGGTGGGGCAGCAGCTTTGTGCTGCTGTATCCCTGGTTTATGCACATCTCAAACATTAAGCAGGTGTAAATCCAATTTCCTGCAAATAAACTTTCAAATATAACTTCTGAGATGGGGGTTTGGAGTCTCTTGTGGGAGAGACTTACATAGAAGAACCAGAGTGACTGGCTTGAGAAGGGGAGTAAGGGAGAGCCTAGCTTCCTCATCAGTAGGAGAGGAGGGGGGCCTGGGGTGCCAATGGCTCTTATTTAATATAAATAAATTACTGATTTAAAAAAAAAAGATGCAGATTCTTGTATTACTGCTGTACAAACCAGAAAATAAGCTGCAGAGCTTTAAAGACCTTCTGTGGCCATGGCAAATAAGGCTTCTTCACTGTGCAGGCTATATGCTTCCTTCCTCCAGATTTTAGTGAAGTAACAGAAAAGGGTGAAAGTTACTCTACAAACTTTTTAAGCCTTTTTGTCTGGCTTTGTGAATCAAGGTTTAGAACTGCTGAAATTTCATTACTGGATTTAAATGACAAGTAATTTGATAGTTTAGAAGTTATTAAAATATTTTTGTTTAGCAGAAAACCCTTTATGTTTTTAGTTTTGATGGCATACAGATTAAAGGTGTATTTTGCTGGTGCTGTGGCATTAATGAAAATACTATTTAGTGCCTATTTTTCAGCATCCTTATTAGTGCAGATTCAGTCGCACTGTATAAGCAGAAGTGATGGATTTTTAAAATGGAGGCTTGCTGGGGGGAGGAAGGATTGGCAAATATATGTCTAAAAATTACTGGAAAACAGTAATTTTCAGAAGTGTTTCTGTAGTGGTAGATTCATTAGAATAAAATGTTAACTGAATAGTTTTGACTAATTTGTGAAAAAAGTGAACAGATAATGGAAATTTCCTGGCTATTATGATGGCTAAGTATTTTGCATGGAAGAACAAAAACCTACCTTAAGGATTTTTTTTCCAGCCTTTTTGACAAAGCTTAAGAGTTTTTAACATCTCAAAACATGTTTGACCTCCCCACCCTTAAGCCATTTTGACACTCTTTACCATTGCATTTCAACAGGAAAGAAAGATCCTTTTTATAGCCAAATGGCTTCCTCCTTCTCTTCTGCCCCCTTTCCCCTCCATCCCCCACCCCAGAGAGCCTTTCTAGTGCTCAGGCTTCAGCTGCTGCCTGGATACTGGCTACATCTGTCTTGTTTAGATGGTCCTAAGAAAAAACAGCACTGAATGTGACCGGAGGGCCAACAACAAGATATGTTTCTTTTCAAATTTGAAAGGAAGCCCTGCACTTGCTTCTGCCTGTTTCTCTAAACTGTTTTTAAATCAATCATGGCTCTTGCTGGTAAATGCTTTCAATCCCCTCCCTCCCTGAAATGGTCAAAATCCAAAACATTTGAAAAAAGTCTAACGAGTTAAATATGGTGGTGTTCACAAGCCTGTTTCTCCTCATTCAGCTTCCAGTTTGATGAAATAAACTCTTTATGGGCTCTTGCTTTGAGACAGCTATTGGGAAAAGTGTCAAAGAGGATAGTGTGACTCTAGGTGGAATTTGGAGGTTTGCAAGTCCATAAATACTTACACTGATGGCAGACTGGGCTTTTGTACTTGTGTTAACAGGGACAGCATTAAAAACTGATTTTGGACCTAAGCAGTACTTGATGTTTTGTGGTGAAAAAGATGGTGACTGTCAGGGAAAGAGTAATTTTGTGGGGCAGGTGGAGGACCAAGTAGTTCCTATTTTGGGGGGAATCATTTGATACTTTTAGAGAGTGCAGAATTAGGGCTGGAACAATGACAATCTCTGCCAGTCAAGAATGGAGTTACAAAAATGTGGGGTGGTGGTTCTGTTTTTTAAAGATCATTAGCTGGGTGGGGGGAAGCCACACTACTTGATCCTGTTCATAAAATTCAGCTATAGCTAAAATGGATTTGCTCTTGTGACAATATCTTGTTACACACAAAATAGGAGGAGACTGTATTAATGCACGAGAACACGCTGATGTTTTTGCATCACAACTTGTGTGTGTCTGGCTGGAGGTGCTAACTTTTGGTTAGTAGTGCCTTTACCCCCCCCCCCACCCCCCCCCCACCCC
>VZRH01004412.1:37603-114772 GCA_013397555.1 Urocynchramus pylzowi
CTGTCTGGAGGTGCTAACTTTTGGTTAGTAGTGCCTTTACCACCCCCCCGCCCCCCCCAACACCGGAAAATGCATCTTTATAATGAACTGCAGGGAACAGAGGAGAAAGAAATAGAAATAGAGGAAGAAATTGCTCTTTTAAGAGTTCCTAGCATCCTCTGATTAAATAATGGTTGCTACTACTTTTATTAGTTAAGGAACTTATTAGCCATTTCGTTTTATTAGGCTTCTACTGCAGTGAATAGTTCTATAGCTATTTTATAGCTAGCTGTGATGTTTTCAGTCATGAAAATAAGTATGTAGGAGATGCACCCTAAATAGTTGGCACGTCACTGGTGTGACTTGGGTGTCCAAGAACCTTGTCCTTTAAATTTTTTGGACATGTTGCTAGAGTGAAACTGTGTTTCATTGCAGCATTTCCTCTGTAGCTACAGTGCTTGAACTTTGGAATCCACTTTCCTGGCTTTTGTGTGGGGAGGCAGAGTAGAATGGATGTTTGCGCTGAACTCAGCACGTGCACCGAGCTTCAGATAACAATTATTTGGCTTTTTAACATCCTTGTGTTTGGCATGTTGAGCCGGCCACACGGGGTTGTCCTGTGAATCTGCACACAAGGAGCAGGTCAGCTCGCTGGAGCTTTAGCTTCCACTAGCCTCGTGTTGCCGCACTCTGTGCAGAGATGCATAACCTCACCCAGCTCTGAGGTGGTTTTGGCTTGTGCTCTGGAGCAAAGACTCTGAAGTTTGGTTCTTGGATGCATTGTAAGGACAGTTTCTACCTCAAGCCAGTCTCTCTTAATGCATGCTGCAGGAGTTGGTGTAGAATGTGTAGCTTACTCCTAGAACAAAAGGAGCACTTTAAAAGTGCGTTTCCTTGTGAAAAGCTGGATTAAATAGGAAAACAGATTTGCAAAAAGTGAATTTAATAATTCTGACTTAATTTCTTCCAGACTTGAAGGGGTAGATTTCAATTTAATTCACTGATTTAATAAAAATTAGTGGCCTGACATCTGCTGGCTCTCAGCAGACCTGAGAGAGGTTACAAACTAGAATAGCCTGTGCCTTTTCTGGTGGGTTTAACAGGGCTGGCACAAGGTGGCATGAACACTAGCTAGATTTTTGTCTTCAAGGAGTCCAAATTCTCTTCCAAGTGAGCTGTAACTTTGTTTTCAGACTTCTCTTGAGAGGTGTGGAGTTCCCTGAAACGACCCGCTAATGCCCAAAGACCTCTCTGATTTGAAACCCATGTCCCATTTTACAGCCTGCACCTTTTCCCCTGCAGAAAAATGGGGGGCTGGGGGATAGGGACAGATTTATATATTAATGATCAGCCTTGCTTTAATATTCAGTTTGCTAAAAGCTGAGGAATTTTGAGTTTCTGACATAATACGCTGCAAGGATTGGTCTCACTGCAGAAACCCTGCACTTGGCCCATATTTAGCTCTGTGTGCAGCCCTGTTCTGCTGCTGTGGGGTGGAGGACCAAACACTCACTGCACCCAGGAGCAGTGTACAACTGGGGGAGCACTGAGGGCACTGACAATACTGTGTCAGCGCTATTACCAATCTGCTGATTTTTATTCCTCGTCTTTGGAAGCCGAAGTTTGGCCTGCTCCAGCCTGGGCTCAGTGCCTCCAGCTGCTCAAAATGGAGGCTGTTTGCTGATACAAAGGCAATCGGCGATGCTGCTGCTGTTGCCGGAGGGCGTTCCCTCCCCAGCACTTGGCTCCTTCAGGGCTGGTTGTGCGGTGGCCCCAGCGAGCGAAGGGCAGTGCTGCTGCTGCTGCTGTGCCGGGGAGGAGGGGCAGGCCGGCCCCTCTCCTCCCTGCCCGGCTCTTCCTTCCCACCGCTGGCTTGTACATCAGCAGCAGCCTTTACACCTCTAGTAGTACTCCTGTCACTTTCCCATCATCAGTACAACAGGCTGTGTTAGTGAACTGGGCTGACTGATGAGCAACTTCATCCTTTGTAGACTGTGGATGAGTTTTCAGGGTAGTCTTCACATCAGTTCTCTGGTGGCACCACAAGGTGCAAAAAGTGAATTTAATAATTCACTTATTAAAGAGTGAATTATTATCTCTTATCAAGAGATAGCTGTTTAGTACTGTGGTTTCATGGTATCAAACAGAAGCTATTCAATAGCAAGAGGCTCCAAGTTTCGGGTACTCTAGTAGTACTCCTGTCACTTTCCCACCATCAGTACAGCAGGCTGTATTAGTGAACTAACAATTCACTAATAATTAGTGACTAGCAAGCTGGTGCTTGCTTGTCTAAACTGGGAGGGTGCTTGAAAGGTTGGCGGTTCTGGAAGAGGTGGGTTTGCTTGGATCAGCCTTGAAGCCTTTGTGAAACCTGCTGTGTGTTTGTGAACACAACTCTGAGGTTGTACTGGGTGCTGCATCATGGGATAGATACATGCTTCATGTAAGTTCAGAATCTTTTTGGAAGTAGAGCTGACTTCTCCTGGCAGCATCCACAATGCAGCAGCCCTGGGGACTTGTAATTCTGCCTAAAGTAGAGGAGAGAAGTGGTGTGGGATTGGGATAATTACCCAAAACTCAGAGCCCCCTGGGATTTAATAGCTTCTGTTTGATACCATGAAACCACAGTACTAAACAGCTATCTCTTGCAGTAAACCTTGAACCACGTGCACCTTCAGGTCCAAAGTATTGCCTGCAGTGAATTTGCTCTTTTTTTTTTTCTTCAGCTCATTAAACTATGCCATTAGAAGAGCATTCTTTATCAGAAGAGACACTGGTCTACTGCATGAGTTGAACACGAAAGTCAGTGTGAAATCTGTAATAGAGGGCTCTTGCCTTGTTCTTCATTTTACCAAAACGTTCTACAAATACCATCTTACAGTGGAGCACTTTACACTTTGACTTGTTTAGTTGTAATCCTTTATTTTTCAGATTTCCTGCTTGTCTGACACAACAAATTTTCACCTGTCTTCTAATTCAATACTTGGGGGTTTTTGTTTATGTGGCTTTAAAGAACAAATATAACTTCGAGTAAAGGGAAGAATATTAATGTACAGTGTAACTGGGGCTTCTGTTCACTGTAAGGGTCTTTTGACCTGCTTATTAGTGGGGGCATTGTTCTGGTAAGCCATTCCAGGACCCATCCTGCCAGTCTTCTGCACAGGATTAATCATTTCCTCTTGACCTCCTGCTCTCTTTTCCTAACATGTTGCATTGATCAGAATCCTTAACTCACAAGTTTGCTCCTGTTTTTTAAAGAACGGGAGGAAAAGGAGGGGGGAAGGAATGCGAAGAAATTAGATATAATGTCTGCTGTTAACATTCTTAGTAAGCTTTATTCCTTTTTTTTCCTGCTTGACTCCTCCCTTCTCCCAAGAAAAGAAATCCCTTCCTGGTATGTATTAGCTCCAGATCTCAAGCATCTTGAGTGCCTCTGTTTCACTGGAATTACTTTTTCTGAGCATGCAACTTCCTGCAAGATCAGCTCTGCTTAGAAAGGTCACATTTAAAGCTTTACCTAGCTGAGGCTTTCACAGGCTACTGATCTACCACATTATAGCACTTTATTAATCTTATCTGCAGTATTTCCATCATAGGTAAGGCAGCATCTAAAATACTGCATGTGACTCTTAATTTCCCTCTAGTTTGTGGGGTTTTTTTTTTTTTTAATGCCAGCAGAGGGGAAGGTATTTATGGGGTCGTATGGGGGTACCTCCTAGTAGGGAAACCTCCATGTTTGTCTTTACTGACAATATCTTTGTTATGCCTTTAAGGGAGCTGTTGACTTTAAGGTACAAGGGTCTGCTGCCAGCCAGTCCCAGATGATATCAGTAACAGCAAGGAGGACTTGTTCTGTTCAACTCACCCACAGGTCTCTGTATTCCCCTACTACCTGTTGCTGGCAGCTGAACCAGACCCCATGGGAGTAGACCTCTCTAGACTTCAAATTTTACTTCTTCATGACCTAATTGTTCCAGCCCACTTGTGCCCAAGTGTGGTCTGCTTTTGAGAAGGCTGCTGTGGCTTGTGCTTCCTTTTCTAAGGTGTTAACAGCAGCTCCAAGGGAGAGAGTTAAGCTGAAGAAAGGCAATGGGATGAAAGCAGAGGTCTGTTTCCTGTTCTCATAGAACCTCTTTTTGTGAGGCTGCATGTCTGAGGTTGTCTTCCACTCTTAGCCCTTGCTTAAGACTTCATCTCCTGGAAATAGATCATTTAACCTGCCTTGTATCTCTGAACAGTGATGCTGGCTGATAAGCTGTTCTAGGTGCAATGGCCTTGCTCAGATCAGAGGAATGCTAGATGTCTGTACCCGTTCCCAGGAGTACTTTGTGCTGCTTTGGGCTACCTGGGGATTCATCTTTGTACCCCACTTGAGGCTCACAATGGCTCCAAAGGGCACTGAGCCATGTGACTGACAATGCACAGATTACTGAATAGCAGAAATGACAAAGCTAGAGGTAGATTATGAGCTGGAAATAAAACTGAGTATAGTTGTCCTATCAAAAGCAAACAGATTGGAAGCTCTGTCTACCTAGTGGTAAATTCATAGTCCTGTGGAGTGAGAAATCTGACTTAGCCCATCCACTAAGCCCGTGGCACCTGAGCATGAGACACAATAGCCTATTGTTCCTGAAGCTGTGGGGATTATTAGCTTTTTTGTTAACTGCTGCTTTTGGAGGAATTGCCAAATTCCATTATGTTTCCTGCCCTGAGGTAGGGTTGTGGGACTGTCCTCCCAGTAAGGAAACTATGATTGCTTGTAATGTCTTCTTGCTTCCCAAAGCTGTGTGTTAAGACCAAGCAGAAAGGCCACACCACAAAGCAGCATTTTGCTGTCACAAAGAACTTGGGGCAAGAATTCTGAGATAATAGAGGACACTTCCTAGCAGAGAAAGCTCCATGTTTGTGTTTTTGCTGGCATCATTTTTGTTGTGTTGGGAGGCAAGGCATTTCACAAGAACACCTCCTATGCTTGGTAACAGACGAAGCAAAACAAATCACCTGCACTGAAGGCGGATTTGGGCTGATAGCTCTGGCACTCTGCATGTGAGGGCTGGAGCTCGGTGGAGGGAGCTGTGCATCTTTCTTGCTTCTCATCTCAGAAGATCCTGGGGGGCTGGGGGTGCTCTCAGCCGTGCCCAAGACCTTACATCAAGTAGCTGTTTTTAGCCACCACACCCGAACATCTAGGCTATTGTCCCTGGCTGCTGCTGGCTGTTGTGCTCCCCTGGCATCTGGCTCTAGAGATAAGGGACACGGTAGCAAAGATGAGGAGGACTGTGCAGCCACAGAAGGGGCCTCTTACTTTCCCCTGGTCCAGCTCCAAAGGTCTGTCTTCCTTTTCCCCAAGCTTCCTTGTGGAAGGCTACAAGGTCCCTTACTGCCATTGGTTGATATCAAATGGGCCCCTTCAGTTGGGGTGTGGAAGGGGGTAGTTGCATAACATGCTTGTCTTTTCATGTGTTATCTTGATGGACTGTCTTGGCAGTTATTAGCCTGTTCAATCAGGAAAAAAAAAGTCTATTGACTTATTTCTAAAGCTTCAGCTGTGTGGGCATGCAAGCAGTTGTTTTCAGCATTGAGACTACATGCTTGTAAAAAAGTTACAATGGTGATTCTCTAGGAGTTTCTTGTGAAGGGTTTCAAGATATAAGATGCCTTTCCACTGTAAATTCGAAGTCCTGCCTCCAGTTCAATTTACACAGATGAGAACTCATGGAAAATGAGTTCTCATGGAAAATTGTTTTTTCCCTGTATAAGCAGAGAAGATATTTTTCAGTTTCACATGGCAGTCAGAATAGGGCTGAGGCAGGACCAGGGCCAGTCAGTCAGTCACACCTGCATGATTCACATCTTCTTCCACTCCCATGCCATCTTCTGCTGAAGAGCACATGACTGACTACCTGCAGTGCTAGTCCAGCATTTGGCTGCTGGTTCTGGTCCAGGGAGTTTAACTGAACCCCTGAAGAACTCTAGGGCATTGTCAAGTCTCATTTCTAGCTCAAACAAGAAACAGAACTCTCTTTTCAGGAAAGAAGGTATCCAAGTAGCTGGATTTTATAAGTTGTGGCAGAAGCTGTGTCAGTGCAGTATCCCAATTTGAGAAATAGCCTTATTATCTAGTCTGAAACCAATGTATTTTGCTAACTGGCCTGTTTGTATGATAATTATTTTTTAAAACTAGAGATGTGAGGATCAGCTATTTCTATCAGGGCCTCTTTTAAGCTTTGTATATCTTTACTCAGAGAATGGTGATGCACTGGCACAGGTTGCCCAGGGGAGTTGTGGGTGCCCCATCCCTGGCAGTGTTCAAGGCCTGGTTGGAGGGGGCCCTGACAACCTGTCCTAGTGGAAGCTGTGTCCCTCCTCATAGCAGGAGGTTGCAGCTAGATGGCATTTAAGGTCCCTTCCAACCCAAACCGTTCTGTGATTATATGGTCTTATACTCCCCTTGGAACCGTGGAAGGTAGAACAGCTACAACCGTGATAATTAACTGAAGTAGCTTGCAGACCTCTTGCAAGCTTTGATTTTTCTCTTTTGGAGGGAAAATGTACAGTGGTAGAACCTATCCTTTGTCTAGGAAATAGTGGGCACATTCAGGCTGCATGAAGTGAGGATGATTCTTCCAAGGTATTTGAGTTTGTGTGTGTAAACCAGAACACTAACAAAAAAAAAAAAAATCAGTTGTATTTTTCTCAGAATGGTCTTGATGGAGAAGTGTGTGTCTTCTGCAATAGAAGGCTTCTGGTTACTTGTTTTACTCCTTCAGTGCTACCTGAATTGAGTGCAGAAAGGATTAAGATTGGTGTGCCACCTGTATGTTTTGATTTGGCAAGTAGATTAAATTTGAGGTTTCTTTCTCTAAGCAATTACCAGTGTGGTCTTTCAGTGTTCTATTGGTAGTATCTGTTATAAAAACAGATTTAAATATTCTGTCACTTGTCTGAGCATTAGATTGTTACACTCTTTGAAGGGAGAAGTCTAAACAGAGTGGTTTAGCTCATGTGCATGTATGTAGCAGTCTGTATATTCAGAATGTGCTATGTTTGTGTTGTCTTTGTGATCACAGATCTTTTCTAGAAAGAAAGGATGTGGGAAGAGAGGTGGTTCTGCTCATCCTTATTCACTAAGGTAGGTTTTGAAGGTGGTGTGCTTTTCACCTTGCTGGTGAAAATAGTGATTGCATATGAAGGGACCCTGACCAACTGGCTTACAGCTTACCATGTGCCTTACAGCACAGAGAGGTATTTTACTGAAGTTGTTAGTGCCAGATTACAATTCTCTGAAAATATTCTTCCTCCCCCTTCCTCATCAGAGGTTGTGGATACACAACTCAGTCCATGCCCAAAGTCTCTGCTGTAGTTTAGTTTCTCACATGAAGAGCTGGCAGTGAGTAATCCTGGGACACTGACGTAGGATGGGAAGGGGAGCTCTCTATGTTCTGTTAGGAAAACTTGTGCTGTTGTCACAAAGGAAAACACCAGCTTGTACTGCCCTGGCAATAAAGCATGAGCTGTGTGACCCTTTTAGACTAAAGAAATGGCTTGAAGTTGCTTAAATGTGCACAGAAATGTCTTGTATCCACCTAGAAATACCTTGACAGCTGATTGCATGCAAACTGGTTTTCCCTGTGTGTGCATGGGAGGCTCAGACATGCTCTCCAAGTGTCCTCTGCTTGGTCGGGAGCCCCTTTGATACCTGTGCTGCCCTTTGCCAAGCAGCAATAAAACCAAACCCTTTCTAGGAACTTGGAAGCAGCCAGACCAGAGCTCTGCACGTACAATGCCAACATTCAGCTGAGCAGTTTACAAAGAGCAGCTGGAAACAGAGGGCAGTAGTAGATGAAGTTTTAAGATCAGTGAAGCTAGAGAAAGAAAGTGGAGGCCAGTTTTTTTCCTTTGTCTGCCTTTCTTACCTCAGTACAAAAGTAGTGGGGGTACAGGTAGACTAAAAGCATTGTGCTGAGTCCTTCATCTGAAGAAGCATGAGCTCTATCTCAAATTTATTATTTAAAAGAAAAAAACCCTAAGTGTTGTTTCTAAAAACTGAACTCATTCCAGGAAAGAAATACAACATTCTAGTATTCTCTGCAATGAATTCATTATGTTCTTAAATTCTGCTTCCTCTCACTGCTATATGATTAAAAGATACTTGAATGATTCACATGTTGGAGTGTCTTTTCCTTAAAGCTTGATAATTTAATGTTCATTATTTGCACTTACAGATTCACAGTGCAAATTTGGTTTAGAGAGATTAAAGTTAGTTTAATCTTTGCCTTCAAGGCCTCAAACTCCTCCTTCCCACCCACCCCTTTCAAGGATAATATTCCACTGTGCCAGATTGCCCATATTGCCACCAGAAAATTGCTTGGACCACTTCTTACAAAATCAAAGGTCAACTCCATGCCTTGGTGGCAGCTGGGAATCTAATGATTTAATGCTGCTTTGACCTTTGCCTTCCTAGTCCGTTTGAGTCTGACCCAATGTTTTAATTTTCCAATACTGCTGGGCAGTTGGCTTTTGTCTGTTTCCAGATGTAACTTGCATATTGAGGCCTGTTACTGAAGTGAGAACAAAACAACAAAACATCTCAGCCTACAAGGGGAAGGAAAAATAACAGCACCTACGTCTTTTGCTACAAAATACAGCTGTCTGATGACACTGATGCTTCTGCAACTAACCAAGGTCAGGTTTAGAATAACAAAATGTGAATATTTGTCCCAACATTCACATCTAAAGTATGTTAACAGCAGTTTTAGGTAAATGCTGCTTTTTAACGTGTCTGTAAAAAGTAACAGAGGAAAAATAGTAGCTCTTTCCCCTCCATTCTGTCCTCAATCTCTCAAAATAAGCGATTTCTTTTTTTCACTGGAATAAAAGCCAATGTTTGTTCTGATACTGGGAAATACATAAAGAATAACCAGTTGTTGAGAATGCACATGCTTGCCGTGGGTTAGGGAATTGAAAGAAGTGTAAAGTGAGATGGAAACCAGTGGTGCCATACCTCTTTATTGTGATTGGGAAGTTCTTTTTCCCCTACAAAAAATAAAAGAAAAAACCAACAGAACCAGCACTCCTCTAGAGTATTTTGTCATGGATTTTTTGGTGCATACACAAGGTGAATAATGCATTAGGCTTTTGCAATACCGGTGATTTTGCGACCATTGCCAGTACAGTTTGCATTTGCTGTTAATGGTGTGATAATGGTGGGGAAAGCACCCTGAGGTGACTCTTCTTTTCTTAATGAAAAGACTGCTGATTGTTTGGGAAGCTCCCCCTCGGGTACTGATGCATATGGAAGCTCCTCTTTGCCTGAAAGTGCAAATCTCTTTTTTTTGCCTGGTCTGTGTGCCCATCACCGATTGAGCTCATTCCTGCCTTAACTACACTGCAGCTCTCAAAGGTCAGCTCATACCCGGGCCTGTGTGTGAGAGGTTAGTTTTGCAGAGCAGATGGGCTCCTAAAACTTTTATGGTTTCCAGTCAAATCACCTCAAGCTGTAATCTCATTAAATCTTAAGTGAATCAGTGGGTCTGGTTATTACTTGAAAGCAGTGTTACAGGAAGTGATGTTCCTGATGCAGTAGGTCTGTCTTGGCAGTAAGCTACCAGAGGTACTTGCCTGTGTGTGGCTCTTGAAGCTGCTCCCTTACTTTGATAGCAGAGGTGGTATGTGGGGAGCAACCTTTTGGTACAGCACTAAGACAGAAATGCAGCTTTTCCTAAAACTGTCATTGTGTTAGCTCGGGGAGTTTGATTTCTTCCTTGGGTTTTTAATCACGCACACCCATTGCACTGTCCCAGTGCTCATTTGTGTCTTAAAATAAATTAACAACTAGGAAATCAGCATGGTGCTCAATGCTGTGCGCAGTTGCTGAGAGAACTGCATGGCAGCACTGTCCAAAAGCCTGACCTTCTTCCTATTCTTCAATTCAGCACAACTGTCTTTGGGAGAAAACAGTAGGTGAAAGAATCTTCTGGAGGGAGGCAGGTAGCTTAGTTGAAACTCATTTGACCAAGCAGGGTTAACTCTTAGTTTAATTGTTCTGTGCTTGGAAATCTGGTTAAGCATGTTTTGTGCCTGGATTGCAGAAAGGCTTTTTCCTCTTTAGAGAGAATAAACCTAATCTATGACCTCCTCGTACTTGCTTCTTAGTCAACAGGGGACATGCAGGACTCGTTTGGCAATACATAAAAAATTAATGATCATGGCATAACACGCAAGACTTGTGTACACAAGAGCGTTCATAAAAACACAACCTGCTGATTGTGCAGAGATAATAAAATTTCTTCTGCCTTGCCTACCCACTTCCTCCCTCAGGATATGTGCGTGGTGCATGAGAACCATACCTTGTGTTAAGCCAGCCTTTTGGCTAGCTCATGTACCTAAAGTGCATCAAAGTCCTTGTCAGAAATGGCTTGTTTCTAAATTAGGTGTTTATAGTGCACTTTAAATGTAAGAATGTCCTCTTTCTTAAAATTTATATCACAAGAAAGTGTAGATAGGGATTTTTTTTTTTTGTTATTTTGTAGTAAGACTAATATGTATTTTAAGAGTTGGGCCTTTGCCCAACTTTACCCTTCTTCGCCATCCTTTCCCTCGTCTTCCTTTGGTAAAGTGAATCGCATTAAAATCTTCCCTTCTAGTTCAGCCTGGATAGCTTTTCTTCCCTTCACTGATGATTGAGCAAGCTTTCTGTATTTTCATTTATCCTGATTTAAAGCTTAAACAAGGCTACAGTTAAAGTTTAGGATAAGGCTAACTTGCCTGCACAATGTAGAAGCAATCTAAAGCTAGTGGAATGTGAAACGTGGATGCTGCTATTGAACAGGCTGGTGCTTTCACTGAGGGATTCAGAGTATTTAAGCATTTTAAATATTCAGAATGCCTTTAAATTCTTAAAAAGGTCCTTGAAATTTGGTGCTGAACCATGACAGGGTGGCATCAAACCGCTAAAGTTTGGTTAGACCGAATCTGTAGTGCTCTATAGGAGAGTTGTTCTGGTGTTTGTAGGAATGCCACACTGTATACCTGCCCCACGAGAGCACCATGGAATGGACTAAAAATAGTGCCTATCAATCATAACTTAAACCTTGACTGTGATAGAAGATTGTCCTCGTTCTCCCAAAGCTGAAGCTACCACTCAATAATGGCATCTATGGCACAGTGACAAAGTGTAGTTATTAGTGTTATTATCTGTAAGCGCCTCACATCTGTCCTGCACTTTGAAGGAGTAGTAACCATGCTGTCAGTTTCCACTTACTTGAATATTCGTCCTGGAAAGCTTATCACTTTCCAGCATTCCCAAATTCAGAAGGAAAGTAAATCTGAAGTCCTCTCCACGAGGAAAAAGGCTATTAGAATAGGACACTGTGCAGCTCTTAAATCTTTGACAGAAATGCTGAAAGTACATTTTCAGGGATTTAAAAAAAAAAAAAAATCCTCCCACAATCAACAAAGACCACTTGGGGGAAGAGGGGCTTTAAACTTGTTTGTACCTATATATTAGCCACTTGAAAATAAGTATTTGGTGGGTAGGTAATTCATTCAGAGTTCTGAAACTTCAAGGTTTTGCTTTCGCTCTGTTGTCAGAGAGGTGAAAGGGGATAAATAAAGACACACTTAAGTCCTGGTGGACAGTTTAAATTTTCATATATAAATATAGGTTCTCTCACTTTATGTTAATATTTTGTTAACAAAAATTTTCTGTTGTTCATGTTTTTTTATGTTGATGAAGAAAAACATTATTCTGTGCAAATGCTTTTGACTTCCTGGAACAGCTCGTTCTTATTCTTAGATGCCTTTATGATTTACAGTGCCTTTTTTGGCTGTAACTACAGAGCTGTGTAATTATATGATAGATGGACAAGAATTTACTCATTCACTCACGAGGGATTAAAGAGTAACCTGCAGTAGTGTTTGTTATATGATTATTGAAATGCCCTGTGGCTGTTAAGACAGCTAGGTCTTCCAGAACAAACATTAAATACTAGAGTTCAGTTGGAAGTAATAGTGCACTAGCACCCATAGGATAATGCTTGTGTGAGTCTTTCATAAAATATGATTTGTATAATCCTCCTTAAAATTAAGAGGAGTTGTAACAAGCGTATTAATCTGACAAATGCAGTCTGACATTCTACCACAAGCATCGTAGTTTTGGTCCTCAAGGACAGCATTGTTTCTCTAAATAAGATACTGCAGTGTTTGTGCCAAGCCCTATGCTGGGAGCAGATAATGATTATTTTTGACGTGGATAGTACAATTTGATGGTGTTAGCTAAGGAAGCCTATAATAATAGACTTCCAGAAACTACAGCCTGGATTTGGAGCAAACCAATTTTGTCTTTTCTTTTAATGCCATCCAAACTTGGTTTTGCTTAATTAAGATTCCTCGTTTATGAGTAATCCCAAATGAAATCTCAACGTGTTGTAATTTTTTTCCCTGCTCTGAAACATGTGCACTTAAGCTAGTAAAAATTTTACACTTGCATATTTTTGGTGTGTTAGTCTTTAAAAGGATGATGGTATAGAGGTAGAACTTGAATGTTTTTTGAAGATACCTTCCAAATACACATTTTGGCTGTTTTGGTGAAGAAAGAAGTTCCCTTAAATGCCCTATTCTATAAGGACTTCATATGTGGGTATATAGTTGTTGTAAAAAGAGTGTTTGGGACAGAGTAAGCAAAGAACAGAGTGGGCCAATTCGGTGCTGCCTTTGTGCTTCCCACAAAAGCTGTTCCACATAAGCAGTAACTAAAAACATTGTGATATAAAACACTTGGAATGGGTTTATATGTCAGTTTTCCCAGACAAGCGTCTTGCCTGTATTTCCTAATAAAAGGCTATAGTTGGTCATATTCACTTTGACCTGAGTTTGATGTGCATATGGCACTGGTAGTAACTGGACTTGTTTAATAGGAATGGATTGTTTCACAATTAAAGAAGAAAAAATTTAACAGTTCCTGCTGTGGGGGTTCAGTACCATGGCTGTTCCTGTTACAGCTTTTCTCTGAAGACAGATTCGAGGCAGAAGTGGGAGGAGCAGCAGAACTGTGCTGTACCCATTAGATATGGGGGCTGCAGCAGTGCCCAGAGCCCAGTGCTGGGTGGGGAGAAGGAGAGGTGAAAATGATGCCACTTTCTACCCCTTCCCCAGTCTGCTTCTCACACTTGGCCAGCTGGATAGTTTACCACTGAGAAAAAGTCGGGAGGAGGAATTCCTTCTTACAGTATCCCAGGTGGTCAGCTTATACCCTAATGGGTAAATTGCTTTTATTGTGATTCGCTTTTACTCCACATAAAAACAGAACCATAGCCATCCTATGGAAGTTTAAACTAAATTTAAACCTGATAGGGGTGTTTAATGTTTTGCATATGTAAAAGTCTAGTTCTCATTGCAAGCAGCCTAATCCTCCTTCAGTAATTGCTGTGCTATCTCTTTGGGGATATTCACTCCCATAACACTGGGTCACTCTCTGGAGAGCTGATCCTGGAAAGCAGGGGAGAAGGGACAGTGTCTTGTACAAGTTATGATTGTGCTTACCAGGCTGTTTACTCAAACTGGAGTTACCAGAGTCTGGTAGTGGTGGGGTTAGATGCCAGAATCGCTTCCCTTTGCTAAATGTGTGCTAACAATCCTCTTTGTTAAAAGGGCTTTTGTTAGTCTACATGCATTTTTCTTTCTTCCTAACACAAATATTCCTTTGAAAAAGTATAAGGAGAGGCTTTTTAAAAAAATTATGTAGAGATTATGCAACATTATTAAAATTACTTTAAATGAATAATCAGTGCAGAGACAACCTCCCCAAATAATGTATGCTCTTGAAGATAAGAGATTAAATGTGTTGAGCTGCTGCCTACTGCTGGTTTTATGTTCGTGTTACTTCCATGTAAAAACTACTTTATCTGAAACTTAGAACATTTTGAGCACTGTTCACTACTAATTGTTTTGACTCTGGGTTCTTGTGCTTTTCCTCTGTGACTGTCAATAAGGCCACATAAGCAAGGGGGAACAAGGAGACAGTGAAGCTGGAAAGTGGGCTCAGAATTCATGCTTGCATACTTTTCTAGTACTTAGTTTTTCAGTATTCTCCAGCATCTGCAGTTTGACTTATTCATGTGGTGCTTCAGCTGTGGGAGTTTTCAAATATATGCTTTCAATCTTTTTTTTTTCCCCTTCTAGCAAATGAGTACTAGATGATTTAATTGAAGCATTACATGGTGTGAAAGAGTAAGTCCAAACTCATGTTCTGAAGAAATACTTTTCTGAACCAAGATTTCTAGTATTGCTTAAAAAAAAAAAAAAAAGCACAAGCCATCTGCAAAACCTTACATGAAATAAAATTTTAAAAAAACCCTGAAGTAGAATCTATCACAAAGTTCAAATACATAAAGCAGAAACTTATCTAGATAAATGTGTTCTTTCTTCTTATAGTCAGTTTTCACCTAGCAGTTGAACATTATGAATTTAAGATGTCTTATCCTGATAGGCTTTCTGACCCCCCAGAGAAGTTCTCTAACAATATTAATGGGAATCAGTTGCATCAAAGTGAGTTTTCTTATGTGGTGGTGGATTGACTAGAGACTAGCTGTATAAGAAAATCAATCCTACTCAAGACCTGTTTGTGTTGGGATCAGGCAAGTCTGTCTGTCAAACTGCACACAACCCATCTGCTTGACACGTTGTTTCTCAATTGGTTTGCCTTCCCCATGAGGACTAGCTGCCCTTGAGTGAAATCTGGGAACTTTAGGGTTGTTTGTTTCTCTTCCCACTCCCTTCCCCTATCAAATCACAAAAAGAATAAGGTTTGTCTCCAGTATATTAAGAGACAAAAACTTTTTATTTGTTTGCAAGACATAGAATGGCATCCTTGCTGTCATATTTCCATGTGAAGATTGACAGTTGCCAAGGACCTGAATAGAGAAAAGTGTTCTCTGCAGCTGTGTGGGAACAGCATGGGTTTGAGGAATATGGATTTTGAGAGGTGAGGCCTGTACTGATGATAGTCACAGAGATTGCACAGGAGCCTTGTGTGTACCCTGACTCTAACTCCAACCCTTTCTGTGCATAGAAGGAAAATTTTCACAAGCTCTGACACTGAGCTGTGTGGGGAAAGGGAGGAACATGTTACATAAGGAGTTTGTAGGGATGTTAACCTTTGATTCTCTCTTAAATACAAACCACTTTGTGCAATAGCAAAGAAGTTGTCAACCTGTTGCTGTTTACAGCATCACTGAAATCATGGCCAAGCTTTGGACCAGAACTTTAAGACACTCTGGTTTTCAGAGAGCTGAAGAATTTACTGACTCTTCAGTGCAGGATTTGCAGGGAGTCACAGCAGTCCCTTGGACAGATGAGCTTGAAAGTAGAACTGTGTCCTGACCCACTCTGTCAGCTACCACAGCAGGCTATTAGCTTGCATGCTTGAAGTGTTGAATATTTAGATCCACCCACTGTCCCCTGTGTGCCAAGACCACCCTGCTGCTACTCATGTCATGCAGATTTGGCACAGAAGCTGCATTTACACTGCTAATGAGTTGCATGTTGAAGCACAGGCTGGTCCCCCCTATTGAAATCAGTGAAAGAGCTGTGACTTATCTTGGACTGAGTCATCTACTAGCTACTGATACCATTGCATCTTTCCCTAGATTGGCTGGACCTTACCTGCTTCAGTGTTGAAACAGATGTTGTGACTTTTTAAAAACGAAGTATTGTTTGTTTGTTTATTTTTTACTCCAAACAACTTATGTAAAAGAAAATTGCTGAATGTCAACTTGCTGTTATGTAATAATTAAACAATAGTCCACTGTGGGATAATTATACCTGCATCACCTCAGTATTAACATTAAAAATGGTATTAAGCCTTGCTTATCCCTATTTAGGAAGAATTGGACCAATGAGTTAAGTTGAAAGCAAGATGCCCTTTGCAGTCCATCAATAACTGGAATCTCTGAGGTGGTGAGTTAGATCAGCTGACCGAGTTACCTTGCACCCAAGAGCTTTTAGGAAGTTAGCTGATGAGATGGCCAAAGTCCAGTGGCTGGTGTGTGCTCCCTCCATAATCACAGTGGATCAATGGGGGCGTAGTGCATCTGGCAGAGATGTGCCAAGAGAAGAGCTTGGAAAGCTTGAGTGCCTAGACCAGAAGCTGAAGTCATCACATGGAGTTTCATTTATAAGATTTTAGCTTAAAACACAGAGAATGCAATTTCATAGTAGGCTGGAGCCAGCAGATCCTTAAAACAGCTTTGTCAAAGGTGTGACTTCCTGTCTCCTGGCCTGGTTGGCAGCCTGTTGTCACATCATTCCAGTGATCAGAGTGAAGTGGAACTTGATTGTCACTTCTACCCCAAATCCATTTAAATTTGCAAATGCTGTTTGTGTTGGCAAAGGCAACCTAAATGGTCTCTGCTCCACTCCCAGCTGGCTGTTAATACCTACTGGGTGTTCTAAAAGTGATTAATGTGGCTGTGTGTCTTTCAAAAAACTTTGCTTTTAACCTGGATGGTTTGACTGACTCAGTGCTGTCACCACTCTGAAATATGTAGCTGTTTTTACTGGCTTTATGACATCACAGGAGGATTGAAGAAGGTAAACATTAGGAATTTTAAGAGTATAGTAGTCTGTTTGATTTACCAGCCTGTTTAACTCAACTCCAGTTAGATACTGTTCTCTTCCAGTTAGAACTTGAGACGAATGCTATCAATGAGAAGATTTACACTGATTTCCAGCTGTGAGGTTGGCAAAGTACCAGATAGTTGTCATCAAATGTCTCTATGTCCTTAATTATGGGTTCTTCCCCCTTCCTTGTGCTGGTCCTACTGATCTTCTGATCCCAGGCTCAGCTGATAAAAATAGTTTATTCAAAAATGAATTTTATGCTTTTTGTAAAGATACCCATATCTTTTCACTGAGACAGGATCAGCAAAGGGAGGGAGATAGGAGGAAGACAGGGGAGATTTAGGGCTTCCTTACAGAGTAGCTGTCAGTGTTTAACTGCAGAGTGAAGTGGCAGCCTTGAGCTGTGTGTGGTTTCACATTTGGGGTTTTATTTGTGAGCTTCCTTCCCCTTCATGTGCTGGGCCAAGAGATACCTGTGTGGCTGAGAACAAGGAACAGAACCCACTGGAGCATCTGGGGAAGGAAGGGTATTAACACTAATGCTGGAAAAAAAAGCGTGTGGAATTACAGCTTTATTTCCTATAAACAGACTTGTATGAGCCAAGTCATCTGTTAGCTGGTCTTTTATTATTCCAGGTGGGGTAAGGAAATCAAGGTGCATTTTAAAAAAGGGCTGAATGATCCTCTTTCACTTGATGAATTTCTAAATGGAGCAAAACCCACCCCTGTTCATCCAAGTGGTAAAGGAAGGTAACAGTAAACTAAATTCACTATTGCCACGTGGTATAGCTGCCTGTGCATGCTGCATGCCCTGTGTAGGATAGGGCTCTAACACTTCAAAGTGCCCATGCTTTTGTAGAAAATTTGTTATTAGAATATTGAGCTAAGTTCAGGAAGTAACTCTTGTCTGCTGGGGAGACCTTCTGAAGTTGGTGTGCAATTTCCCATTACCACTGTATGCAGAGAGGAAGATTGGTGTTAAGCCAGTCTCTTCTGCAACAGAGCATCAAGTTAAAATACAAGTTCTAGGAGCAATTTGATCATTAACTGGTATCTCTGAATGCCAAATGTTTAAGGTATACTGGGAAATTGCCTGTAGTTCTGATGTGTATCATGTGACTTGCCCATATCTTCAATCTTTATATTTAGCATTCAAATTTCAAATTAAGGTTCCTAAAATACTACTTTCATCATGGTGTGAATCAAGTTAATTGTCACAAATTGCCATTGAGGTGGAAACTAAGGGCCAGTTTCCTGCAGAGTAAAAATATTACCTATTTTCACTTAAACCTGCAACAATTATCTGTATCAAACTCTACAACACTCAGGAGGACTGGTTCACTTAAATACTGTTTCAAAAAAAAAAAAAGATAATTACTGCATTCAGGGAAGCAGCTTTTTCTTAAGGGAAGGAGGAAAGCAAAAATTAAAAAAAAAAANNNAAAGAAAAAAAAAAAAAAAAGAAAAAAACAACCCATAGGTTGAGGAAGTAGGACCAAAACTCCTTGGCAAATTGCTTTATACTAAACTCGGTCATCTCAGCCTTACACACTACCTAACAAAGCCACTGGTGTTTGAGCTACTGTCAAGGGAACTTGATATTAAAACACCTTTAGTAATGGAAAACTTTAAACTGACTATAGTGAGATTTTTTTAAAATCATAAAATCAACCTAAGTTAACTTACAAGTACCATACTGAAACTTTTCCAGAAGAGGAAACCAGGAGGCTACTGTTTTGTCTGTAGACTTATTTTATTGTTGGTTAGTCTAAGATTACAGGGTAGTTTTTTAGAGCAGGCTTGCATTAAAAAAGAAAAAAAAGTGTTGCTGCTTTGTGCAAATTCTAAACACTGTAGGCTTAAATAAAATCCTTGCAAGATACTGAAATGTCATGACAGAAGACAAATTTTTAATGTGATTAGACTCCCCATGCTTTATTGTCTATTTGTATGCACATGTGCTCTGAAAATGAGAGAAGTGAAGTGTTTGCAAGCTGGGAGGAGAAGGGCACCATGAGTATTGCTGAAAGAACATTTATTTAAACCCAGTGTAAGGATAAGCCTCCTCAGATGCTGTTTCTGTTGAATTCTCCTCTGTCATGGTGCCTACAACATTCCATCGCTTTTGTCTGGGCTTGGTATTTGGGAAATTTTGGTGAGGGCTGGAAGGTGGGGGAGCTCGCTGGAAGCTGGTCAGCAGTAAGGAGAGAAGGGCTGGTGTGGGAATTGTGGAGTGGGGTCAGGGTTTAACTTTAGTGGCCATTCATCAGATGATGATTGATTGCTGTGCAGTCCCGGGGGACGTTTAACAACATCTCCGCCCATCCCCCTGCCCCCTTTGAAAGCAGATGGACCAAAAAATGGGGAGAGCGACACCCAGGAATTCCTGCTGTTGTAAAATGTTTTTACGGTGCACTGTACAGCCTTTCCTGAAGCAATCACATTTATGGCCTTGCTGTTGTATTTCTTGGGCTGCTGTGGCTGTAAAAGATGAATAGCCCTGTAACATGGTTCACTGATTCTGTTTAAATTGAAGTAGGCTCCCTTTATTGTTTTGTGTCTAAAATTGTATGCCACCAATTCAGGAAATATTTCCTGTTTGGGAAATAATCAACCCATAGCTGATTTATTTTAAAATAAATCACTTTTAACTATCTCTAAAACTAGTCCCCTCTTCCTTCTGATTTCTCTCTTCACTTAATTCTGGTTGAAATTCTAAAATAATAATTAATGTAGTAGAGCGGTTTTAAAACATAAACAAAAACTCCTAAACTCGCTCAAAAGCTCCTTTTGCTTACTGGATAGGGTGTTGTAGGGCACCAGTTTTTACCTTTAAAATGGTGGTTTTGCTTAATTACTTAATAATTACTACAGAAAGAAACAATTCATTTAATGCAATTTACACAGATTATAAATTTCTTTGAAAGGAGAAATCTGTCTCTGCTTTCATACTACTTTACTTGCTGCCCATCAAAACATTCATGTGGTTTGGAAAAACCTGCAATGTTTGAAGGTGTTTGCTTATAAACCAGTTTTTCCTATGTTTGGGTAAATAGTGAAATTAACAGGACAATAGTTAATTTACAACTTGATGGATCTTTTGGCTGTATAATCTCTGCCTCTTCAGATAGGGAGGGGGGAAGTTTTTAGGACTTTCCTATAGGTACTGTTTTGGTTTTTTATTTTGGTAGGTTTTTTGTTTTGGATTCTTGGGGCGGTGTCTAATTTGTTTTTTACCTGAGTGTAAGCTGATGTCCACTAAGGAAGACTTACTCTTTCCTTCCCCCCTGCCACTCCTGCCCATCCACACTTCAAGACCAGTCTTGTTATTTGTCCTGTGATGAGCAGGAGTTATTTGTTGGAAGGAGCATTGCAATGCTGTGAGCGTTGCAGTGAACTGAAATGTGGGGAAGCTGTCTCACATTGCTGGAACTGGAAGAAGTGGGGCTCTGCCAGTGCTTTGGGTGCACTGTGTGTGTGTATCAGTTCTGAACTGAGAACACAGCTGTGCATTGTCCTACACCTATCCTCGGTATGATTTTTTTTCTTCTTTTTTTTCCAGGGAGTTGCTTGTTTGGGGGATGGGGGGAAAGGGGAGCTCTGCCTCCCCCCACCCCCCTCTATTTAGAACCAGGCATAGAAACTTAATCTAGCAGTACGTGACCTTTGTGGCCATGACCTAGGGACTGGGATGTGAGCAGGCTTGAGCTTAACAATAAACTCCTGGCTGTGGCTGCAAGCACAGGCAAGTTGGATGCTGTGCCCAAGCCCCATCAGCCCAGCTGGCACAACCTCCCCTCACTGTTGTGCCCTGCACAGCCAGAGATTTCCTAGGTTTGTTCTCTGGGAGGGATAGTGCCCCCAGTGCTGGGTAGAGCTGATGTACAGCGTGCTGGGTGCCCCTGACAAGTGTGTGTGACACTGACTGCAGGAGGAGAACTGGCCCTTGTACCCCTGCCAAGGGGTTTGGGGCTTCTCTTGTAGTCTTTGTGCCCAGAAAGGAGTTTCTGAGCAGTTGCTAGTTCATTTTGAAGCTGACTCCTTCAGTGCTCTTCTGGCTAGCTGGCTAACTCCCCTCCCCACAGAGAGCACTAGGGATTGTGCATTTGTGATTTTCTCCTCTGTGTACTTAAGGTAAAGTGTAGTGATGGTGATCAGACCAGCATATCTACTTCTTTTTGCCCCAGCTTGCTAACTGTTTTACCCTCTGTTTTAAATCTATGTTGTTTTTTGCCTTTTTTGTTTTGTTGGTTTGACTAAGAAATAAATAAGGCCTTATCAATGGCTCTATAGTATTTACCCTTCCCCTGCCATGTCCTGTGTAATCTGCCTATTTCCTGAATGAGAATATGGCTCTTGTCACTCTTCATTCTAAATTTAGGAGTGATGTTTCCCACCACATTTTGGTGGGTGGCAAGAGGCAACTGAACAGTTTAAGCTTGGTTTTTAGTTTGGCTTGAACAGCTGGGTGACTCTTTTACCCAGTGGGTGCTGCTACCTTGCAGCAGGAGTGGACCAAGCTTTTGCTTCTGGTATTGACTATTGTGGAGGACTAGTAATAGATTTAACTTGCTTCTAGTCTTCTGTTCATATGGTCACCATTTTCTTTTCAGCTGCTCGGCTTCACTGAGGCCCCAAATCCCTGCTGTATGTTTTTAAAGTATATCAGATTCATATGACTTAACTTGATACCTTGTCTTGGTTTTCATTTTCTCTCAGCTTCTCAGTTGTTTAAGTGGAGTTATTCAGCAACATGTAATAAACATTCCCTGTAATTTCAACAGAAAAATTACAGAACTTCGTGTGCAAGTGAACGTTGTATACATATTTAGACAACCGCAGTGTAAGGACAAGGATCCCTCTAGTTGAGGAAGATGGTGTATTTGAACAATGCATTTCAGAGCTAAGGCATTTTTTTACTTGGAAAAATGGGAATCTGAGACACTGCTTGAGGATTTAGTGTTTCAACAGAAGCAAAGATAAGTCTGTTCCAGTTTCCCTTCAGCAAAACTTAATTTCAGGAAAAAAAAAAGGGCAGATTTTAGTAAAATCTGGCATGTGCACATGAACACACACATATCCCTTTGAGAAATTAATCCATATACCACTTCAGCTGTTGTGCTTATAGGAGCTTAAAATGTCACTTTATGCAGCCCAGGCGATCCAAGGGAATCACCTGTCCTGTCCTTCCCCTTGCTTTTGAGGGAGAAGGGAAAGGGGGATGTTATGCACCATATCATGAGCTGTTAGCTGGAGTCGGGAGTGGCTGGATGACAGCTGGGAGAAGACAGGCATATCAAACACTTGTCCAATCTTTGTTCTGCTCTTTCTCCTTTCTGTGAGGTAGGCTTCAAATATCTGGTGATGGAAAAGTCGTTTGTAGTATGAAATGTCATTCCATTGTACTGTTCCATGGTAATACAGATTTTCTGTTATTACACTCTAGAAAAATAGTGTGTGTAGTTAAGAGCAAAACTTGAATACAGAATTTTCTTGTGTTGGAGTGTTATGCTCTTTCATTTGCACCTTTGGAAAGAAAAACTTAAGAGAGCTGGTTTCTGCTTCCCTCTAAGAAGGCAAGCTTCCATGGAAGTTGCTATTTCTGTGTGTTACTTCCCTCTACTGGATGGAATGGGAGCAGCTACGGCTGATGAATGGATCCAGCTTTCTAGGCTAACGTCTTGGTCTAAGTAGTGAATTGAATATAGGGTTTGGGAGTGCTTTGTGAGCAGAACGGGGATTTAGTGGTTACCCACGGGTCACTGTAGCACTCAAATGCTCTGATGGGAGTGGTAAATCCAGTCTTGTTTTCCATCTCAAGCATCTTGAAGCATTGCTAGCATAGAAAACACTGTTATAGCAAAGGATTTTTGCTTTGTTGATGGAAGTGGCAGGGGGGAGTTTTGCCCAATATTGTTGCTGTCCTGAACATAAGGGATTTGCATATTTTGAAAAGAGAGGATGGCTCTTGGCATGCATGGTTGGTTTTCCCCTTGTGAGCAGTGGGTGTGCTGCTGTTGCAGCTCTCCAGTGTATTGATTATTGAATGGCCCTCTTAGGACAATTTGGTTTTTGTATTTGCAGGAAAAGTCTTCACCTGAAACTTGCCATAGATGCCATCTCCAATCTGTAAGTGTTGGCAGATGGCTTCCGCTCTTAAGAGGAGCTGATGTGGACACTCTTCCTAGTATTGTATTGCAAAGAAAACAATGACACTTCCATCTAACTGTTAGGGCATGATTTGGAGTTTACTGGGAAGGATAGCTCTTCCTCTGTGGAGAAGCTATTGTGAAGTCTTTGCCTATTGCTACTGCCTCTAACCATCTCCTTTATAGTTGAGCGTTTGGATTTTTTATTTTTTTTAACACATCCTGGCTCTGTTTTCTTTTCATTTCTTCATTATGTAGTGAGAAATTTTTTTTCCCTCCTCCTTCCAGGTACTGCATTTCTACTGTGATACCTGTTCTGTCCCCATATGTCGGGAATGTACCATGGGACGACATGTGGGTCACAGCTTTATCTACCTCCAAGACGCCCTACAGGACTCCAGGACTCTCACCATTCAGCTCCTGGCAGATGCTCAGCAAGGACGACAGGCTATTCAAGTAAGATACTTGAGTACTTTATTTCCCCCTCCTTTTTCTCCCCCCTCTCCCACCCAGCTTGTCTGTTACAGGGCAAGGTGTCAAGGCAAAAAGCTCTCTGCTTCTGCTGTCAGTCTTCTCACCCCTTCTGTTTTCTCAGATCTCTGACAGAAGTGGCGGTAGAGCTGAAAATAAAGTGCTGTTATATGAGTTTTGCATTCTTGCAGCATAATCCTGTCATGTAAATCACAATATATATGAAGCTCTGTAAAAATGCGTTTGAGTGTGAAGCATTTCAAGAAAGCTCAGATCTTGTGTGGCAGTGCCAAACCCGGTTTTGTTTTTACGACTGAGACTTTCTTTGAGCATCTTCCTGCCTGTATAGCTTCTAGCACTCTGCCTACCTTTGACTCTTGTTATGTCTTCAGTGTTGCCACCAAATACAAAATACTAATCAGCTGCTGGATTCGTGTAAAATTCCTTAACTTGCATGTGCAGAGGGTCTAGAGGAGGATTGTGAGAATTGCTCTGCACACACAGAGACACACTCTGCCTATTGCTGTGCTCTACCTCAGCTGTGTTTTATAGTGCAAATATAAATATCTGGCAAGGGCTGGAAAGAAGGTAGCACAGTGCTTCAAACTAGAGAAGGAATTTTTATAGGGAATTAAACTGCAGTGATATGTAGATACTTACTTTTGCTGAGTAACACCCAGTGGTAGGTTTGATATTTTATTAGTAGTACTTTGGTCTATGGGGAGACCGTAGTGGGAAGCTTTGCTCCACACCTGCTGCCATGTAGTTTTGTTAGTGTCATGTCCTAAATTTGAGTTGGGTATTAAAAAACTCAAAACTATATGCTTTAACTGTTAAGATTTTTTTGGTTTTGGAGTAAACTTTTGTAGAATGTCATGGATAGGGAGTTAACTTACTTTCTGAATTGGGTGGGCTTTCCTGGCACATGCAAGGTACAAACAATAATTAAAATAACCCAAAGCTCATTGTCCTCCCTCTGCTGCTTGTTTCTAGTAAATGAAGGAATTAAGCTTGGTCTGTGAGACAAGAGCAACTAATTAGTCTCTCATTAAGTCTTTGCACCAGTGGAATGATAATAGTTTATGTTGGCACAGATAATAATCAGTTGTTGATATTTTCCTTCAGCTTCTGATGTTAACTTGTTTACTGTTCCAGTGTAACAAGTTTTTGGAGCTGGATGGCTAACTTTAAACTCCAGCTTCAGGCAGAATCCTGGAAAACATAGCATCTTCCAAGACTTGCTTTAAACTGGGTTGTAAAGCTCTTCAGCAGTATCCATACTGAAATGCTTTACACATCCCCAAAACGACAAGAAGGAGGGAATTATTCTAGTTTAAAGACCGTCACTGAATTTTTCCAGGCTGTCCTAGACAAGGGCTTGCCTGTTAGTAATTAAATGACTGTTTTTGACCTCTAGGGCTCTTAATCATCTAACTGGTACAGCTCAATCATCTAAGGACAATGTTTTGGAGTAGAAACTAGCAGGACATAATGGAGCACCACTCTGCTACTATTGCATAAATGCTTTTGTGCATGATTTTCTTCCCACTGAGTTTACTTTGCTCATTCATTCCTCCCTTATCTTTTTCTGGCTTTTATGCTGAAGGCTCCTGCCATTGTGGTGAGCTGATTGTTGCTTGATGGTGCAGGTAAAATTTGTGTGGTACTGGCTATGCTCATGTGACTTGAACAAGCAACTCTACTGAACTTAGCTCATGCAGCTTTGCCCAGGTCTGGCTACAGCCCAGACAGGTTAAGAAGGCTGTCTTGGAAGTATTAGCTGAGCAGCTTGTGTAAAGATCTGTAAAATGAACCATGTTTTCAAGAGCTGAGTTAACTGTTTCATTAGTTTAATGGGGTTCTTAATCGGGGCCATGGCACAAAAGAAGAGTAGTGAGCAAACGGATCAGTGATGAAGTTAACAGGGTGGAAATCTGTGTGTGCAAGTGCTGGAATGGGAAAATTGTTCAGCCCAAGCCAGCTGCTCCTGAAGCAACATCAACAGGAGCCAGAATAGCATGTGATGCTGTTAAAAGCAGAGGAACTCGACTCAAAATTTTCATGAAGCAGAGCTCTCCTTATTCTTGGGACAATATGGCTGTGAAGCTCTATGTTTATCCTTGGGAGGAGACAGCATGTCAGCATGAATTCAAAACAAGCTCTAAAATGAGTAGTCTCTAAATTAAAAGAAATTGGTTTGAGTGGTTTTCTTAGAAGTATGGAAATAGTAAACAGAGAATTAAATGCCAGTACAAGCTGTAATATGAGGGACACAAGACTGGAGCTCTAAGAGGCTTGAAAAGTAATATGTTGTAGTGACACTTCGTAGTGGGACTGATACATACTGTTATACCATAAACTCCTTCTTAATAGGCTCTGAAAGTGATAGCTCCCCTGACAGGAGATGTTGAGGATGGATGAGGAGGGGTAGTTGAGAGTAAATGGGAAAAGGTGGAATGTGAAGGGTGGCGTTGCAGGAGAGAGGAAATCAAGCCATGAGTCAACTGGCTGGAGAGTATCTGGTTAAGCAAAGTTGAAGGCTTTTAGGAAGAAATGTTTATTTAAGCTCTTCCTGTGGCTTTGGAGGAAAGATTGTTTTTCAGACTTAAAAAAAAATGCTGTGAGTTGGGATACATTTCAACCTCTTGATCCAATGAAGCCTGATGTAGCCTGTCACTCCAGAAGAGTCCAAACCTCACTTTTCAAGGAAGTTGAAATCCTCTGTAAGAAAGAGCAAGAAGCTTGCATTTTTTTTTCCTCTCAGTGGTATTTCTGCAGCAGTGGAAAGGCTTCCATGCTTCCTTGTGCTATGATGGTCCTGGCCTGCATTCCTAAGCCTGTCTCTAACTTGAGAACTTGTGCCTGTGTGATGAACTGATCCAGCTGAAAGGGTAGCTTTTCTGTGGGTTTACTTTTTGGCTGGGTCAGCCCCCTGGCTGGTTCACTGCAGTGCTACAAGGTCTGTTGATGGTGCCAGGGAATGAAGCAGCAGCATCCAACTGGGTTGCTGGTAGGACTCTTTCTTATTTCAGCAGAAAGCTATACTCCTAGCTGGGATTCTTTTCCAGCCTTTTCAGAGACTCAGATTGATTCACAGGGTGATATGAAAGCCAAAGTTGACACTGGATAAATGGTGTGGGAGGAATAAGGACTGCTGCCTTTCTATATGTGGGGAGCGTGTCCCGCTGCCTTGTTTTACCTCATGAAAGTGCACACTTAGCTGTCTTCTTTCAGAATTTTTTCCAAGGACTAGGTCACAAACTGAACGTAAATCTGTTATGGTGAAAGATAGATGGCTTCTTCAAAATGTCACCTTCTTAAAATACATCTATACGTGTGTAACTGTATATATGTATGGATGTATGCATGTAATCTAATGCACTTGCATAACAGTAAAGCACTGAGTGCTCATGTTCATTTAGGGTCAGTTTCCAGGTGAACATGTTAAAATACATTTTAATTTGTTCATCTCAGATGTCCTAAAAAGTGGGTTTATTGGAAAACAAAATAAATTCTTTCTTAGATGAGCCTATAATTGGTTTTGCTGGAGTGCTTGTCCATGCAGGCTTCTCACTGCCCGGTGAGACTGGTCATGTGCAGAACATAGTGGGAGCTGCTCTCTTATCTGTCACGAAAGGCTTAGGAGCTTCCCGCCCAAATTTGTGAGGGAAGTGGTATGAAATAGATTAACACCTTTATGGGAGGGTGGGGTGGTGAGGGGTACTGTAAGAAACTGGGCTGGCCAGAGGAGGAAGCTGATCTGTTGCCTTGAGCCTCTGCCCTTCAGTGGAAGCTTCCCTGTGGGTTGCCATATGGATCTGTGCTGCTGGAGGTCGATACCTGAGAAGGATGGCACTGCTGTGCTGCAAGGGATCGTCTTGGGGCTGTCACATTGAGTTAGCTCAGGCAGCCTTGTGTGTGGCTTTGAAGTCAGGCTTGCAGGTTTGAGAATCTGAAATGAAGCTTTGTCAACAAAATGGAGTCAATTGTGCTTTTCTAAAGCTGGGACTTGTATGAAGAGGCTGAATTTCTTTGTACTTTTAGCCACTGTTTTGTGTGGTATTTCAGTGAGTTCCTGAGTGCAGCATATGAGCAGATGGTTATTGGGGAAGATGGATTTGACATGTGTCACTGTCCAAACTACTGTTCTGCCTAAAACTCAAGGCAAAAAGTCTGTTCTTGCAGTACAAACCAAAATGATTGTTTAGTTGCATCTGGCATGAGTTAGCCTGGCCTCTAGACCTCCCTTCATCAAAGCTTCTTTTAAAATGATCTTCGTGAGGAACTTCAAGTGAGGATGTTGTAGTGCTTTACATGCATTAGACTGAAGCCTTTAAATTGGTCCAGCTACTGTGATTTGTGCTATAGCTGCACTGGTATTACTGCAAATCCTGGTACCTTTCACTGCAGTTGTGTAGGATCTTCCAGTTGATTTTTCGAGTGCAAGAACATTAGGTGGTTTGTATCCAGTTGTTGGTGCTGGAGAAAGCCAACTGTTATGTCCTGGTTGTTCTATCCTGCTTTGACACAGTGATAAGTAACTGGAAAAGTTCAGTGCAAGGAGCCCACAGTATCTTTTTGTGCCTCAAGGAACTGAAAACAAAACACTTATGGCTGGAACACCTTACAATTGGTGGAACAGGGCTAACTTGAGACATACCAAAAAGTTTCCTTCAGGATTTTTTGTAGTCAGCGTGCTTTTAAAATCCAGAAAGGAGTTTGTCAGAGAAGAAGCATCTCAGCTGTTTGTTCCCCTCTGATTAGGGTTGACTTAGTCTTAAATTCCTTAATGGTTAAACTGTAAATCCTCCATACTGAGGTAGGAAAGTGTATATTTAATATTCTTTATTCAATACCTGGGGTCCATTCACCCCTCAAATACTGAAGAATTCCTCAGTAGAAACAAAATTTACTTTTGAATTTTCTCTCCATAGGTTTGCACCTTCATTGGAAAACTTGAGATTGGGAAACTTAAATGTCAGAATTAATGGCTGAAAAATTATACCTCCCCTCCCATCTTTGGATGGATGGGTGGAATAAAAAAATCCTAGGGACTTTTTCAAATATGTGCATGCTAGCCAGCATTGATGAGTTGCAGTACAGTTACCATAAGCAGCCTTTATGTATCTCATGGTGCTGCCCCTGTGGTGTGTTGTGCTGCAGTTTGTTCAATTGGATAAATTCCTGGTCTAAATTGGTGTGAGTTAACATCATGGCTCAGCACCTGGATCAACAGGCCCTGCAGTTTCAGAGGCCTGAGGTAGCCTCTTCAAATAACTGTGCTGTGTGGACATACTGATTTGAGCATCAGACAGCAGAAACCACTCAGTGAGGGTGTCAGCACCTGTGTTGTAGCTCTTCAGAGCACAAGTTTTGTAACAGTTTTTCTTTCTCCTGGAGCATTTTATGGTTCTGATAATTTTTTTTTTTTTTTTTTCATTTAAGAAAGCAGTACTAGCAAAAACTTGGGAGTCTAGAACATTAAATATCCCATAGGAATATTTAGGTAAATTAAATCATAGAATTTTTTTTTTTTTTTTTTTGTAACTTGAGGCTCTAGTTCCTGCTGTTAAACAGAAGACAGGAAATACAAAAAATTACTGAATGTTGCCATTCTACAAAATGGTAAATATTGATTTGCTCACCTCTGTAGTCAGCATAGGCATCCAGAGGCATGGCCAAGTTCTATAATGCTACCCTGCTACTTCTGACTCTTGCAGTCAGTTTCTTCATTGGTTCGTCTTGTACCAGTTGCCATAGCCACTGGAGCAAGAACATCACTAGCTATTCCCTCAGGTGGTGAAATGTAGGGAGCTCACAGAGGTGTCCACCTAAAGGGAGCTTGTGAAGGACACCCAGGTTCCAACACAACTTTGCCCTTCACCTTTTACTCAAAAATGAAATGTGCTGGTAGCAATAGCTGGTGATGGAAGTCTGCATTGCTTTCCTTCATGCAAACATGTTTGTCTGCCTCACTGGAAGCCCTGTGTGCAGGTTCCTCATGTGGTGCCCCCCCTGGAACATGCACAAAGACTGTTGCTACTTCAGTTTTACTCTTGAGGAATTGTAAGCGCCAGTTTCAACCCTAAAGTTTACAAGGTACACTGCAAAGTAGTATTTTACTTGTTTTTACTTTTTTTTAGCAAACACAAGGCACTGATGACATATCTAATAGAATGGGGAGTGGTATTGGCCATCTTTTGAGCCCTGAGAAGCCAGAGGTGGAGAGGTACAGCTGCAAATAGATTATTTACTTTCTTGGCCAACAGCAGAAAACAAAACAGTTGTTTTCCATCTCACATTCAGTAACCCAGCACAATTCTTGGATAAACACAGACCTTGTCTTCTGTCTCCCAAGTGTGTGAACTGATTGACCATCTAATTCACTAGCACTGAGAAAATCATGACATCCCATGAGGAGAAAGCATGATAAAAGCTATTCTTCTTTACAAGGATTTGTTGTTAAAAAGATTGTGTGGTGTCTGACCAGAACAAGAAACACTGCTGCTTAACATGCTTCCTAAAAGGTTGACCTCTCCAAGACAAGTTCAGCACAGAAAATACCTGCAGAAGAGCAGGAGTGAGTTTTCATGGCAGAACTCTGACATCTTACAGTAATCAAAGTGAACAAGGGATTTCCATGAGAAGAAGACTCCAAAAAGTTGTACTTAATGCTCTTGGCTTTTGCTTCAGATATAGATAACTTGCTATTGCTGATCCCCCCATCATACCTGTGCATGTTTGATGCTGGTCAGCCTTCCTAGGCTGTTGTAGCTTATTTGGGCAGAGTGCAGGACCCTCTGAATTTTACCAAAACTCCACCAATATCCTGGATGATATTAGAATCTTAGCATTTTGGGCATCCCCCACTGATCTGAGCTGTTCATACTTGGGCAAGTAAAAATAAATCCAGATGATGAGATGAGTAGTTGGTAGACAACTGGTTGTGCATAACTGGTTCCTATAGCTGAAAGATCCCAGCATCCACAGGGAATTACTACCTCTCCTGCTATGATAGAGTTCTTGAAAGATGGACTCTGATTTAGTGGGGATTAATGAAGGAAGTTGGGATTGCTCTTATCCCTAAGGTATAATAAGGGATGCATATATATAGATCATAGTTCTAAATGGCTACTGAGTACAAAAAGCAAAAATAAGTAAATCAAGATTTTTATGCTTTCACAGACATCATTGTTGAAATTGGAATACGAGTGGATAGTTTGCCTGACACTTCTCAAGGTGATACCTCTTTCTCTTTTCAAGAGAAGGAAGGTGTTTTGCTGTATTTGATGGGAATCCAGGTCTGTTTTGGGAAGAAATGCTTTTTCCCTGCAGTAGGGCAGCTTCTGTATTTGAATGGCAAAGAGGTGATATTCTTACGTGTGGCCTCTTCTAGCTGGGTCTGAGGCCTACTGGCTTTCATGAAGTCTTAATCCATGGCCACTTTGCTAAATGTTGTAATGAGATTTTCATTTTTTGTCAAATTTGCCTGCCAGAAGCTTTGTGAGAGGGCAGGGTAGGTCAGCCTCCAGTGGGACTGGGATATATAGGCTGTCTATGAGTTTGAAGACATTCCCTGTTAAAACTGTAGTGAAGGTGACTCTGGGAGTTCATGAAGGAGGAAGAGCTGAAAGACCTGTTCCTCTTCCTGAGCCCTGGGCTGCAGGCTGCCTGTCAAGTAGCACTCCTGTTTTCCCCTGACAATTTGCAGGACAATTCTTTGGAGTAAAGATAGAAATGTTGTCTTGTCTGATTTTTGTCAGGGTTGTCTTCAGCTTGTCTCCAGAGAGCAATCACCTGGCCAAGCTGGTCTTCCTTTTTCTTTCAGAAAAGAATCTCCAGTGTGACCTGGAAGAATAAGTCTAGTTCAGACTAGTTGTCTTAAAATAACTTACCTGGAATGAAAATGTCCGAGTAACGCTATATTTAAGTTTTTATGTTTTAGCATTCCAGTTTTTGGCATAAACTAGATGTTGCTGAACTGAGAGTTCAAAAATACTAACAGCTATTTGGTGAAATATGATAGTGTGTACTGCCTGACTTTCTAGATGATGCTGGATCACATTGAGTAGGTCATAGATGGTCGCAACAGGTGGTTCTTAGATTGGTACATCCTCGTATGTATAATTAAAATGAGGGTATCTTCCTGAAGGTTCTGAATGTACAGTAAAGCCTTTAAATTCCTTTTTAGCTCATTTCAATGAGCCTGCATTTCTGAGGAAAAAGAAGTGTTTCCTAATGTTCAGAGGGAACCTCTGTTTCAGTTTGTGCCCATTGGCTCTGGTCCTGTCACGGGGCACCACTGGAAAGAGCCTGGCTCTGCCCTCTCAGTGACCTCCCTTCAAGTGTATGTATACTTGTAAGAACCCCCCTCTTTTTTAGGCTGAATACCTTCACAGGCCATCCTCTTGTTCTAGAATTTTGTAACTAATAAGTTACTATCTTTTTAACCTCTTTGAGGGTCACAGGTTCATCTGCTGGTTCACTGTATGCCAAAGGTGTTGAAAAAATTGTTAGCCATTGCTATTGACCCTGTTCCATTGGGAACTGTCAAAATGGGTGAAGAAGGCCTAGTGAGACACTAGGAGTTATCTCTTTATGCCTTTACCTGAAGGCCTAGTATGTAATGTAAAATGTAAGCAGCAGTCCTCTGATGCATTTTTAATTGCTTTGCTCAAGCCCTAAGTGTGTTTGTCTTTTTTTCTCCCCAGCTGAGTATTGAACAGGCCCAGGCTGTGGCAGAGCAAGTCGAGATGAAAGCAAAGGTGGTACAGTCTGAAGTCAAAGTAGTGACCACTAGACACAAGAAGGCCTTGGAAGAGCGGGAGTGTGAGCTGCTCTGGAAGGTACGCACTCTTACATTTGTGGTTTGTACTGCTGACAAGTGCTTTTCAAATTGAAAAATTACTCAAACCACTACGCAGCCAGATTCTGATATCCAAGGAAAACTGCAGGTTTCCTTAACCAGAGCCACTGGTGGGGTTGGGGCTGCTGGATGCTGGGAGCAGCGCAGCCTCACACGCGGGCTGGGCACTCCCCCTGCTGGCCCAGCAGCTGCCCCCAGAGGAGATCCCCTCGAAACAATGGCTTCAAAATGCCTTTAATGGGCTACTCTAGAATTAGGTACATAAAATAATTGGTTTTCTAATCCACTCCTCGTAAAGGACAGGAGCAAAGCTGTACATCCTGTCCTGTCCTTTTTTGTTTTTAGAAAGGCTATTAGAAATTCCGTGAGACCAACTTTCACTGTCCCCATCCTTAAAAGCCTTTACTGTCAATCAGGGTAGCGCCCTCCCTCTAATTATGTTTTTTGAACTACTATAAGAAAAGAGTATCTGCACAACTCTGAACTGATGGGCTCATTTCAGCTCAACAATGCATGTGTGGTATTTTGAGAGGAGGAAAGGAAGTAACAGGAAAGTTTCTTATTCCAGAAAAGTAATTCAGTGGTCATGGTCCCCTGCAAGCGAAGCTTTTCTTTTGTGTCAATAGCAAGATTAAAATTGCATTTTATATAGTTAGTGTACTTTGAATGCTGCTTTTTTGAGAGTTTGGATTTGGATTGCCACTGTTAACCTCTTGCAGGAAGCTTGGCAGCTTTCTCTTTTAAAGTATTCCTAGTACAGGAGGAGTAAGATCTGCGCCTAAGCTCTTTTTATCCTACTGTGCTGTACAAATGCATTTCGTTGGAATATCTGCACTGAGAGCAAGTTCTCTTTAAGTTGAAAAACATTATTTTAAGAAGGAAACATGGTGGTGGTAAATAATTTTAGCGAAACAAACTCAGTCTATCAAGTTCTTGTATCAAGCATGCTAATAAACAATTTTGTATACCAGGGCTGAGTCTATGGATTTAGCTAAGACCTAAAATCAGTAATGTGTCTTGGACAACTATTGGAAGAAGTATCTCCAAATTTTTTTTTTTTACAGCTTGGTAAAACCTACATACCTCAACTTACAGCATGTTTGTACATATGTTATCTAGTCAGTGCCTAACCAAGGAGTCTTCAGACATTGAGTCTTCCTTCACTAAAATGCATTCCAGATATTGTTCTGAGGCCAAGCAAGTATTCAGACATCAGAAAATGTACTTTTGCAACAATAAAACAAAGACACATTACATTAGTTTTATGCAGCAGGTGTCTTTGCCAGATGGTCCAAAGTGGTTTTTCACAAGTAAGGATAGACACAGGATTATATAGATGAGTTACAAAACAGGCATTTTTGCACCAACTTCAGTCCCTCAAGCAGGGACTGGCAGCAATCTTCTGTGTTATTTGAAGTGACATTCACAAAACATCCTGTTTTAAAGCACAAGCTCAGCATGACTGCCGGTATTTACAAGAAAATATTAAAATAATTGGACCTTAAAAATCCCTGGAGATAGATGTCTGGTATTATCCAGTCACACAAAAACAGTTCTGGCAGGCTGGGGAATGACAGGAGCCCACGTGCATAAGCTGGTGCTGCCAGTTTCAGAAGGTGGGTGGGACAACAACCCACCTTCTGAAACTGGTCTCCCTTCTGGTTAGTGAAGCCTCAGCCTCTGCTCTTCTCAATAGAGAGGCTGCAGTAACTTCTGTCCTCCCCGGGGGCTGAATGAGATGTGCCTTTGGATGATCTGTCAAGTACCTTGCAACTAGAAAACAGAATAGCATTTGAGGAAGCAAATAATTACTAGAAAGCAAGTGATTCTTGCTTTCAAATGTCACTCTGCTGCAGCAGATCTGCAGAGTAGGAATGTGTGGTGTTGCCTGGAGGGTAGGAGAGACTAATAATCCAAAATTTGGATAAGTAATTTGTTTTCCTTGTTTCTTCTTGTCTACATTGTGATTTTTAGAGGTTTGTTCTGCAGCTGTGTGTCAGCATGCTATAACAACTGTCCAACTGGCTTTTAGCTAGAAGGGAGACTGAAGGAAATCTGTGTTGTGGTCTGTTTTTCCCGATGTTAAGTGCGCTTTTCTCTCCCCCGTTTCCCACAAGGTGGAAAAGATTCGCCAAGTCAAGGCCAAGTCACTCTACTTGCAAGTTGAAAAGTTGCGTCAGAACCTAAACAAGCTGGATAACACCATTAGTGCTGTTCAGCAGGTCCTGGAGGAGGGTCGTACCATGGATATTCTTCTGGCTCGGGACCGCATGCTGGCTCAGGTGCAGGAGCTGAAGAACGTCAGAGGCCTTCTCCAGCCACAGGAAGACGACAGGATCATGTTCACCCCCCCTGACCAGGCGTTGTATATGGCCATTAAATCAATGGGCTTTGTCAGCAGCGGGGCTTTTGCTCCCTTGACCAAGGCCACGGGGGAAGGTCTCAAGCGTGCGCTGCAGGGCAAGGTGGCCTCTTTCACCGTGATCGGCTACGACCACGACGGGGAGCCTCGCCTTTCGGGGGGTGACATGATCTCTGCAGTGGTCATGGGCCCAGATGGAAACCTTTTCGGGGCAGACGTCAGCGATCAGCAGAACGGGACCTACCTGGTCAGCTACCGTCCCCAGCTGGAGGGAGAGCACCTGGTGTCCGTGATGATGTGCAACCAGCACATTGAGAACAGCCCCTTCAAAGTGATGGTGAAGTCCGGGCGCAGCTACATCGGCATCGGGCTGCCGGGGCTGTCCTTCGGCAGCGAGGGGGACAGCGACGGCAAGCTCTGCCGCCCCTGGGGGGTCAGCGTCGACAAAGAAGGCTTCATCATCGTCGCCGACCGCAGCAACAACCGCATCCAGGTGTTCAAGCCCTGCGGGACCTTCCATCACAAGTTTGGCACGCTGGGCTCCCGGCCGGGCCAGTTCGATCGCCCTGCCGGCGTGGCCTGTGACATTTCGCGTAGGATCGTCGTGGCCGACAAGGACAATCATCGCATCCAGATCTTCACGTTCGAGGGGCAGTTCATTCTGAAGTTTGGGGAGAAAGGAACGAAGAACGGGCAATTCAATTACCCGTGGGATGTGGCCGTCAACGCAGAGGGCAAGATCCTGGTCTCTGACACGAGGAACCATCGCGTTCAGCTGTTCGGGCCCGACGGCGTGTTCCTTAACAAGTACGGCTTCGAAGGGGTACTCTGGAAGCACTTTGATTCCCCCAGAGGTGTGACGTTCAATCACGAGGGCCACTTGGTAGTGACGGACTTCAACAACCATCGCCTCTTGGTCATCCATCCAGATTGCCAGTCGGCACGCTTCCTGGGCTCCGAGGGCACCGGCAACGGCCAGTTCCTGCGCCCGCAGGGAGTGGCGGTGGATCAGGAAGGGCGCATCATCGTGGCCGACTCCAGGAACCACCGGGTGCAGATATTCGAGTCCAATGGTAGCTTTTTATGCAAGTTTGGCACTCAGGGAAGCGGCTTTGGTCAGATGGACCGTCCTTCAGGTATAGCTGTCACCCCTGATGGCATGATTGTTGTGGTCGACTTTGGAAACAATCGAATTCTCGTCTTCTAATCTGTGTTTGAGTTAGGAAGAAACTGTCTCAGGGAAATTCTTCTAAGAGAAAATGAAAAAATACAACGTTAATTCAAACCTACCTCATCTTTAATTTTTTTACAGATGAATGTACTTACCTTTTCTGCAGGGAGTGAGCCTGTAAAATTGAATTCTATCTACCTCATTGTCCTCCCTTCCCTCCCCGATTTCTCGCCCCCTCCCCATCCCCACATACTCATAGTTCAGAACGTTTTACCTCTTTCCCCCCAATGGGGTTTCATGCACAAACAAGAATTGCTGTGCACATTAGGTGGTTTGTGTGGTGAGTTCTGTTAGACTAAGCCAAGAAAGGCGCTATGTAACTTTTTAAATGGAGAAAATGGTAGTAGGTGTTTGTAGAGAATTTGTGTTCTTGACCATTCTGCAGTTCTGTGGGTGGGGACATGGGAGGGAGGAACATTTGTTGTTGTTGTTGTTGGTTTTGTTTTTGTTTTTGTTTTTTTTTTTCATTGCTGCTGCAGCAGAGAACTTTTTCCTGTTCTCCTTTTTATACCTCAGTGTGTTTGATTTACTGGTGAGCACAGCATCTTGTTCCCAGACAACTTTGAACGTTTTATGAAAGTGAGCGAGATTCATTTGCCAGGAAGAGCAAGTTTGCATCTTTTTTGGCATTTCTGTGTATATTTTTACTGAAACACAGTAATTTAACAGCACAAAGTGAAGCTGATGAAAATGCACAAAAATTCTTTAAGTTTAAACCAAATTGTTCATTTTAGTGGCTTAGTGCGGTCATTGTAAAGTTTAGATAAAAAGCAAAGGCTTCCTTTAGTGTATCCTGTCATTGAGACTTTCATTTTTACCCCTTTTCACCTGAAAGCTAAATTAGTTTGAAAAAAGTTACTGTTTCTTTTTATCAGTGCCCCTAATCTAGGTGACAGGAGGTTAGGAGGAGCATTGAAACAGGGAAAATCAAACCCTTTTGATTTACTTTCTTGTGAAATGACTTAGCGTTTTTTGCCCCTTCCCATAGAGAAACCTTAAGGGAATAACGTTTGAATTTGTTAGAAGTGGTACCTTTTTCCAAAAGTAAGAAATAAGCACAGCTTTGGAGATTCAGGGTGTGATTTGGAGAAGTCAACAGTTGTTTTGCTTTGTTTTGTTTTGGGGTTTTTTTGTTCAGAGAGGGTTGCAATAACTCTATCACTGATTTTTTTTTTCCTTTTTTTTTTTTTTCTCTCTCCATCCTCTGGCTTCCCCAGAGAGCTGGACTGAAGATTTTGGGAATAGCTACTGTAGCTTTTAGGGTGGGTGGGGTGGGCCTGTAGCTCCCTGCTGCAGGATCTCTGGCTACAGATCCAAGTGAAGAGTTATCAGTACCAGCTAAAGGCAAACTGCATCAAGGTGAAACTTTGCTGCTTTTTTCCCAGGGCAGTACCAAAGACTTCTGTGTAAAATTAATGTTTATGATCCTTAAAAGCTTGGAAGCAGAGGGAAGTTTGCCCTTTCGGGGATATAGAAGCTAGTGTTCTGAGAAGCAGAAACTTTTGGGGAGAATAGAGATCTCTTTAGCAAAATGTGACTTTGAGTCCCTGGAAGGATTTGGTTTTATTCTTCAATTTCCTGCATTCCAGTTTAGCTGTTCATGCAGATATGGTCTTTACAGACCTGTAGCTTCACCCTCTGGTGTTGGCAAACAAGAATTGTTTAAAGTGGGCAACAGAGGGCTCTTCTTGCTCTCTGCAATGGAAAAACTCACATGTCAGTACTCTTGAGTTTAAAATGCCATGGGATTTACCTTACTGTTTGCAAGAGAAGATCTCTGAAATGTAAATGTGGTCATTGTCAAAAAGTCTGAAGAGCCTTAACCATCCTGCAAGGAAAGGGTTCATCTCTCTGCCAGCCACCATGCACAAAAGTGACCTGAGGTTGAAAGGCTCTTTACAAGTTCGTGAGAAATCACAAGGTGCACTTTCCTTCTTGCTGCTTTTCCCCTCCAAGGAGTGTTAACTTTCTGAGTTTCGTAGAAATACCAATGATGTGTGCAGACAGAGTGCTGCCACTTTAGAGGAGGCTTAAACTAAAGGACCAGAAAGAGACAAGAAAGATTAATGAGATGGCAAAACCTCTTTCAAAAGAAGGGTGAGGAAAACCACCTAAATTAAATGGGATAAAACAACTGTGCTGCCTTTCAGCCAAAGCCTCAAGGAAGCAAACTCTTCAAAGCAGTGTGTTTCATTTAGGCTTGATCTTAGGATGGCATGGTTTAAAAACAGTCTTGAAAGGATAATCTTTTATACAGATGTCTGTCATTAAATTTCTGTGGCCACACAAAACGTGTATCGGAGGGAGCTAGTTTACCTTCAAATTTTGCAAGTTCTGCCTCTGTGCACGCCTCCCTTCTTGGGGGTGGCCTACAGTTGTGACAGACGTCCATGGTTTTCTTGTATTATTCAGCCCAATAATTATTTGCAAATTGGGCTGTGAAAATAATAGCCTGCAAGATCTAGATACCAAAGAATAGTGGTTTAAAAAGCTTTAATGTTAAGTCTGCAGTGTCCTTGCATTTATCCTATCATGTCTTAATGAAAATGCCAGGTCTCTAAATACTTTGACCAGAGTGGCTGACAGTGTTGAAGCATCCTAGAAATGCTCTTGTGCTTGAATACTTATGGGGTTTGCCCTGCTCTGTGGCTAGAAGGGTGTTGTTTTTCCAGGCATTAAAAAAAAAAAAAAAAAAGTTGAATGTGCAGTCAGGATTGTGTTGAACTGGAGGAACGTTTTGCCCCCCCAGCCTGCACCATGTGGAAGGTGACAGACACTGAAGTTGCCCTTTGCTGTTTTGAATGGAGCCATTGCACAACCCCCCAGCCCAGCTCAGTCAGGAAGAGGAATGACTTAAACTCTTTCTAAGTTGCTGTCTATTTAACTCAGTGGGATTTGCTTGCAAACCGAACCTTGAGTGTTTGACCTCATGTTGTTGGGGAGCTTTTTCGTTTTAAAAACACTACTATTTAGCTACCCAAAAGAATTCCTTATCTTTGTGATAGATAGTGCTAAGCACACTTGGTCTCATTGAAAAGTGGTAGTGTAGCTTATAAAATGGAGTGTTTTATATGCAATGAAAAAAGTAGTGCTAATATACAATGCCAACATCAGATGCCCCATAGAGGCTTATTAAAAAGTAATGAACGAGATTCCAGCCTTGCTCTGCTTTTCCATGCATGTTCTCAGGTTAATGCCCCAGCATCATAATGTACATGCATGCAGAGAGGAAAAGCAAGGCTTGGAAGCTGGATTGCAAACCAAACAGGCATTCAGAGTAACCTTCTTAACTAGGGGAAATGGCCTGGAGAAGGGTAAAGTGAGTGTGTGCCTCTTCGTTGGGGAACAGCAAATGTGGGGGACAGAGGTGTTTACTCGAACTCCCAAAGGATTTTCTCTATGCCAGGTTAAACCAGTGGCTCTCTGTAAACCTTTTGCTTGACAAAATGTTCTCAGCAATCAGTGTGGCTGGTTTGGGTGCTCAGCATATAAAGCAATCTCGTCTTTTCTCAGAATTATTTAAGCAGAAACTTCAGTAGCAAACTGAAGCAGATTCAGTACTTGATAATGCAGGTCCTTCACATAACTTGCTCCTTTTTATTTAGTACATTTAAAATATAACTTATTTAAGAAAGCCCATAAACCTGAAACTTTAGAAGAAAGCAAGGAAAGGAAGATAACACCTGAAAACTAATGCATGTTAGGGCCAGACATAACCAACCTGGGAGAGAGAACAAGTCACTTGGATGTGGCATTCCCTTGGAATTGAAGGAAAGTGGGCCCAGTCCGTTATGTTACAGTTAAACCAAAATTGATTTCTGAAGAGAGCAGGTTTATAGGCTCATCTTGCCATAACTTTGACCATAAGATTTCTTTGTTCAGTTCTAGTTTAAAAAAATATTGTGCCAAAGTTTTGTTTATTTTTTAAAGGAGTGTAAGCCAAATGGTGCCAAAAGGTAATAGGGTATTTAAAAGTAGAGATATTTAGACAAACAGTTTGGAACTGTATAAAAAAGGAACACTGGTACTTGCGTTAGACAAATATTGTACCTTTGGTGTTTGAGTCCTTGGGAGTTTGAAACCCAGTTTGCTGTGGTACAAAATGCACAACTAGAGATGCCACTATCTTTTGCTTGAAGTTCTACCTCACTTTGCAGAAGTAAATCATCTACCTCAATTTAGCATCAGACAGGTTTGAGAAATAGTTGAGAATCTGCCTGGGGGAAAGGATTCATCCTGCCTGTTGGAAAAGCATTTTAATTGAAACAGAGATACTAAGTGTGTACTATGTGGTGACTGCTTGCTTTTGTTTGCTTTTGTTTTGCTGCCTGCCTATGGAGATATTAAGCTGCCCTTGCTAGAGAATCTGTAAATAAAACCAAATGTTCAGGCGAACTGGACTGAGACCTGAAACGCTTCCGAGTTTGTTCTGGTTTCACTATGAGGTAGGGAAGTGTAAACTTTTGTTCAGTATTATGACACTACTGGCTGACGTGACATACTTCATGTTCATTTGCAGTGTTCTTATGTCTGTAAGACCTTTAGGTCTTCTCTCTACAAGAGAAAAACTTTTATGCATGCCTACCAGTGTGTCCTGTTTGGGAGGACTGGTGTTATGATTGCTGTAAACACAATGCTATACCAAATGCTTGAAGGGAATAAGGTCCTGGTTTTTTATTTTATTGACTTGGTGATTGTATTAGTAGCTTGCTTGACTCAATGGGATTTTTTCCACCATGACAAAGCAATCAAGTTCCTATTCCTGGAGGGCAGCTTAGGTTCAGACATTCTCAGGAGAGGCAGTTAAAAAACCAGTGTCTTGGGGTTTTAGGCAAGTTAAGTAGTGACGTGCAACATATCCCGTTTTACCTGTGGAGTTAAGTTGCAGAAGCATATTTTCAGACTACTCTATTGGAGGAAAAAGAAGTCCTTTTTCCTCCCCAGCTCATATTAAGGGGTGGCAGAAGTGGGTACAGGAGACCCCTAATAACAATAGGCTGTGTTGGGTTTGGTAAATGTTATGGTGGGAAATGTACATTGATGTCTCTAAGTGATCTTACGGGTTAACAAGCCAGACTGGCATCTTTTTCCATCATTGTTCAACCAATAATGGTTCTAAAAATGCTTTGTGTACCTGCATGGTCTTAGACCTTCTATTAATGATTGTATCAACTTACAAACTCAGGTAGATAATTTTTTAAGCTCTTTTCATAGAGCCTTACTGACTGAATGTTAAGTGTCTGTGTACTGATGTAGTTAAGTAACTTCCTTTTGAACTACCAGACTAGTTTAAAAAAAAAAAAAGGTCCTTTTATAGGTTTGTAGAGTACTTTTCAGATTTTCAGACAATGTAGTAGTTTTTCCTTCAGAGGGAGAGATGCCTGTTTCTGAGGGGTTTTTTAGCTTTTTTTTTTTTTTGTTGTTTTGTTTTTTTGGCTTTTTGTTTTTGTTTTTTTTCTCTAAAATGACTAAGAGGTTTTTAACTAGTTTGTAAGGTTTGCTTAGTCACCTGAGTTGGTGGGGGTTTCTGTGCCTCTTGTTTGTACTGTGCATTACCTGTCATGCCCTGCTTGCTTTGTGCACAGGTCCTTGGAGGAGTTGAGGGTGTGAAACACATGCCTGCAATTTAACTCAAATAGAAGTTTCAAGCCTTGAACAAAATGAAGCTCAGCCCCATGAAACCAAGGTCAGACATGCTTCCTGCCCTCCCCCACCCACCAAATTGGCTGTAGATGTATGCCCAGTCTTACAAAATTTTCACTACTGATTTATAAGTAGCATTGCCTCAGTGCAGGTTTGATTGGGATCCAGGCTGATCTTGTCATTCTTTGGATGTTGGGCATCTTGAGTTGATTTGGTTTCTTAGTTTCCTCTTCTGTTATTTCTTTTCTACTTTAGTAACTAATCATGCTGCTCTCCTAATAATAATAAAATATCTCAGGAGGTCAGACAGTGCTCTGCTTTTAATGAGCTGCTCAGAGCTTTGTATCTAATTGAAAATGAGTCAGGCTGTGACAAAAATTGCTGTGCTCCAAAAAGGGCATCACATTTCTACTTGGACAAAAAGTGATACAATTTTTACTTGTCAGATGTTGAGTACTGCAGAGAAGAAAGCATGACAGGTTATGTGCAAACTTTTACGTAGAATAAGTGAACAAAATGTTAGAACCCTTGTGTTAATGGAGGCTTCTGAATGTATCTTTGTGGTCCATAGGGAAGGCTGAAGGATGTAGCAAGGAGACGATGTATCAGCTACTGGCAGCCTTAAAACAAAGTCAGTGTCTCTCTGGACTTTAAAATGTTCCTATGCAGTTTATTTTATTTTTGTTTAATCAAATAAATGTGAGGTTTTTTTCATGGCAACTCTGTGTGTGTGTGTTTGTTTCTGTACCACCCAGGAAAAAGCCTTTTCTTCTATCAGGATGCAAAAAAGAAAAAGCCCCTCCTAGTTGTGCTATTAGAAAAAGTCCTCATTGTCATGACTGGAGAAAAGAGTTGTGATATTGAACTCTCTGCTTCGAACTCCATCCTTTTTTCCCGATATTTTGCCAGAAAGTTTCTGGTTTAACTTCTTTAGGTTCATTTCTAGGTTTCCTTTCCTTCACCTTGGCCACTGAAAGAATGCTTCTTTTGCATGGCAGTGTAAAGCAAAGCCACCAGAACATTTAATAAGTTTCTCTGGCATCTTACAGGGGCAGACTGTCAACAAAAGTTGGGTTAATGGAAAGCTGCCATTTTTCCTCACTACCTTGGAAAAGGTTTGAAAAGAAATGGTGAGCATAGGAAGATGCTCTTCGAGTGGGGTTTGAGAATTAAAGCCACTGACTGAATTCCCAGCATGGGTGGTAGTGCTGGTGGATTCCAGGCTCTGGAAATGCTGGCTGCTTTAGCTTTTCAAAGCCAAGATGCCTTCTGGGCATCAACTGTACAACTGTAGGGCTCAGCACTATTCAGCAAAATCATTCACCAGGCCATTGCTTTCTTCCTGCTGGAACAGCTGCCAACATCTCAGGAGTACAGAGATCCCTTCAAGTGGGAGGGGGAGGGAGAGAGGGAGAAGGTCCTGTGGAGGACTAAGGCTGCCCAGGTGAGTTTGTCCAGCTCCCTGTGTTACTCTATTCCCTTGGCTCCTCTGTGCCCTCTTGCTGAAGACAACTGGAACCCAAAAGCTCCCTGAACACCAGGAGATCGCTCAGGACACTGCTGACACACTTTGTGTCCAGTCCTTGCACCAGGGCCGTGGGCAGAGCTAAAGGTTCTGATGAGAGAACAGCAGTGGCCATAGGCATGGGGCAGGAACAGCCCTGAGGCAGCAACAAGGCTTGTGGTGGGGGAAAAGGGAATGCACCCCCTTGCTCCTGCTGTGGGAATATGAGCCAGTGTGCTGCTGCAGGGGAGATCCTGGAGGTAAGGGGAGAGTGGGGCCAGAGGGTCAGGCACCCTTTCCTTCAGGAAGTGGCCCAAACCAAACTTCTGAGCGTTATTGGGTTTACTAACTTAGCCCACTGCTGAGCCTGGGCTGCTCATGCTCCCTGTTTTTATACCGAAGGACAGCTCCCTGTTTTTACTTGACCTTCACGTTTTTCCTACCAGAGATTAAAAGGATTGAAGGGAGAAGCCAGGTCTTTGGCTGCTGCCTCCCTTGATGTGTTACGATATTTATTTTTTCCTTTCTGTTAATAGCAAACGCTGAAAGCTGAGAGCCGCCATCACCACTGTGCGAGGCAGGGCAGCGGGAGAGCGGGAGGCAGTGCTGTGGGGGCTCAGCCGCCGCGGGGCACCGGGGCCGGAGCTGCGGCTCACGTGCAAACGCGGCAGCGATAAGATGTGCCTTATCTGGGAACCAACTGCATCCTTCACCGAGCCCGGGCACGGCCGGAGCATCTTTTGCATGTGAATGCCCCGCATTCCTGGGGGGGGCGGGGAAGAATCTTCTCTATTCAGAGCCCGGGACCACACAGGGAGCATCTTGAACCTTTTTGTATTTAATCAGTCAATCTGCTCTGACGTAAAAGATCTATCAGCTCCCTTTCTTCCTTCTTTCAGAAAGGTGATCGCTACCAACTTACTCCTGATAATTTTCTTATCCCTAGTGTTTCTAAACTGTTTGCGCCTCTACCTGAGGACAAGGGCGCATGGCAGCTCCTGCAGTGATAGAACAGTTACTGGAAAAGGCAGCTACGGGCTGTATTCTGAAAGGATTGAAAAGCAGGGCAGGCACTTATCCCACACGAGACAGGGTAGCAGGTCTCAAGCTTGCTCTGTCCTGCTTCCTGCTGGAGACACACCTGTGCTCACGCCACAACTTGCACATTGTTGAATACACTTGCTGTTCTGTTTCTGTCAGCTGGTTTCTCCCAGACGATGGATCCCAACCCAGGGCTGTCCTGCTGCCTTCCTCTCCTGGACACATCTGCATTCCCTCACACTCATGGTACTGAGAGCAGAAGGGGCAGGCCCCAAATCCCCAAATCCTCCCAGCAAAAGTGCTGCTGGGAGAAGTGACCTCTTGGTGCTGGCTGGAGGCAAAGTACAATGCCAGCAGCACAGGGAGATAAGGTGGTAGCTCAGCTCTGCCCTGGAGATTATCAGGATAGCTGAAATGGCACAAAACAGCCCTGGAGGGACTGTGAGAGGAGTGCTGGGCTCCAATTATCTTATGCCTCTCCTCCCCTCCTGTACTCACGGTAAGTAACCAGAAGGTCCTTGATTATGCTCCATCTTCCTTTGAGTAAAAGGCAATTTTTTTTTGTTTTGTTTAAGAGAGAGGTATTCTTCTACATTAGAAACTAGATTAAAACACTGCCACAATCCCCCCTCGCCCCCCTCCCAAAAAAAAACCAACAAAAAACCCCTGAAACCCCATCTAAAACACCCCAAAAAAACCCACCCACCCAATCCCCTGTTCTCCCAAAAAAAATCCACAAAAAAAAAACCTACCAAAAACCACCTATCTTTTCCTTAAAGGCAGATCCATGCTTCCTCCATAGCTGCAACATTACACCATTTTGTTGGGCAAAGGAAAAACAGGGAGAGGGGAAAAAAAAACCAACCAAACAAAAAAAAACCACAAAAAAAACCACACCAAAAAAACCATACATAAGCCAGAAACAGGTTCCCTCTTAGTTGAGGTAGAGCGTATGTGTCAAAACAGCAGCCAACACAACAGTGATCAACTGCTCCTTCAGCAGGACTTTAGTTCAGGTAAAATTGTTCTCTCCACTCACTGCTCTCCTCTCTATTCTCTTTAAAAAGAGCTGAAATACACACTAGGATAGCCTCTCTTTTTCTTTTGGTGAATAAACTGCCACTCCCATTCAAAGCAGGTACTAACCTCCCATCATTCATGAAATAACCTTTACAAACAAGTCTTTTGGTTTACATATTTTATTAAAAATTTACATAAACAAACACACTCCAGCAATCGGGGTATTCAGGTGTCCTAGGTTAAAAAAATATACAAAATCCCAAGCCCCCCATACCAGGGCAGCAGCAGGTTAAAGCACAACCTCACTTCCTTTGGACAGTGGTGAAAGCTGGCATCTGAATGGGCTGGATGGAGTGGACTGGCTGGAAAACAGGCTTTTTCCGCATGTCAGAGAGTGTTTTCACAGAAGGGAGCAGCTGGTTCCTCTTGATGATCTGCAGTGCCAGCTGCGTGTTACCTACAAGACAAGTTTCAATTAAAAAACCCAAAATACCATTTAATGACATATGAATTACTGTTCAGGGACAGAACTGATGAGCCAGCCCTGGGCCCAGGCCAGGTACACCAGCAGTCCTTCCTCTCCAGTGAAATGCTGGCACAGATAGGAAAAGCAGAAGACAACAGGAAATTTGAAAAAAAATTCATTTTGATTGAGTCCACCTATTCTTAGCTGAAGACATCAAGCTTTTACCTCAGAGGTGGAAGATGCCAAAGCACCTTCTAATTTCCCAAAGGTCACCTCTTCTCTCTCCCAGCTGCACAGTGAGGTGCTAGATCTCACACAAAATGCCCTCACACTGTGACACTGCAGACAGTAATGTGAATGCCAAGGGGATAAAAGATGTTTTTAAAAGAAAAAATCTGATTTTCAACTGTATGTATGGTCCATCAAACAACTACCAATATACATGGAAAACTTACTCTTTGTTAAAAATTAAACTTGTAAAATTACAGGAGAAAAGGCACTGAGTTGTGAGGAGAGTATTTCTCCCTCATAATTTTCTTTCCCTGAAGTTTTAGTTTCAGAAGAGATGCACCATTTTGTTGTCATTTACAGAACAAAAAATGTCTTTAGCCTCCTTTAGTTATGTACTTAGAAGAGGGTGAGGGATGTAAATCCCACTTTCTACTCTCTTCTGCTCTGTACATCTTTGGTGCAGAAATAAAGGTTTCCAAAATTCCAATTTAGAAACATCTTTGTAAGAAAAGCTTTGCAGAAGTCTCAGTTCCAAATGCAAATGCTCAAATCCTCTGCCTGCCTGCAATGCAACAGCACAAGGGGATGTTGGAACATCCAAGGAAGGGGAAGGGGCATACAGAACATTTTACAACACTTGGATATGAAGTGCCCCACAAAGGGCACAGGTCTGCAACCATGACAGCTTCAAGCAGCAGCTGCACCAGTCTGCTCACACTGCAGAATTCAAGTGCAACCTTTCCAGTTTCCCATTACGTAGAGCTTTCCCCTCCTACCAACGAAGTGAACCTTCAAAGAAAAGCATTGTGGAAGAGAGAGTTATCGGTATTACAAGTTCTGCTGCCATACTTGCTCCACAGGCCTTGACACAGCTTCTTTGGAAACTTGGATTGTGGTTGCCTTTTAATGGAGAAAGCTTTTCAAACCCTCTTTATAGTAGAAACTTCATCAAGGGTTTTACTGAGTCTATCCAAGACTGCTGACTTCTGCACCAAGATAGAAAACTTCAGCTCAGGAAATGAATGTTTAGGAGGTCTGGAGCGTGTAAGGACAGGATGGCAACAAACTATGGAAGTGAAGGTGCACATACATGGATCCACAGCAGTATAAAATGGAGGCAGGGCCCAAAGGGTATCAAATGCTCTCTAGACAGAGTAGGAATGATGACTGCTGCCCTCCTCCCTTTGTATCCCAAACTTAGGCTGCCGGAACATCTCTCAACTTACCGTTCTGCAATTCAAGATACACAGCCAGCAGGATGGCCTCTGGAGGGATCTCTTTGGGGTGGATCAGTGAAGCAGCCTTATTGAAAAAGAAGAGGATGGAGAGAAGAAGTGCTTAACAGAAAGATATAGAACAAAGGAAGTGCTCCTTGACAAGATTGCACTATCTTAGGTAACAAAACTAAATAATAATTCATCAATTAAGACCAGATTTTTACAAACTCATACACTCCATCAGGTTTAAGCATGCAAGGAGAGAGTGCAAGATTATCTACATAGCAAGATTGTTTCACACTAATTAGCAGGACCATCTGCTGTGTGCTTATGTTCATATGGATCTGTATTTCTTGGGCCAGCCTAGCGTGGTTTCCTGGTGAGGTGACAGGTGAAGAAGGTAACCTCCACTGCACCAAAGTTCAGAATACAAAGTTAACAAGGATTGTTCATTAGCTTTCCATATACAACCATGTTTCAGCTATGAAGTCAATGAATTTACTGCAGATGCAGAGCCCCACTGTATTTTACATCCATGGGTGGCATTGCATTCCTTTGGGCTTTACACAGGAGTTACAGAGCCCAAGCAAAGACACCTGCCCCATCATAAGAAGCCCCAGGAACAAAAAGAGCCAGACAACTGCCTTAAGTAGCTGAGAGCCTCATAGAAATTGAATCTGTTCACATACACAACTACTGTGAAGTAATTTGGAAGCTGCTGTTTCAATTTGTAGCTCAACAATGCATCCAAGCAGTCTTCCTGACAGACAGGAGTGGCTGCAAAAAGAGAAACATCATGACTGAAAGAGATGGGTCCCAGCCATGAGAAAGACCAAGTGATGTGACACAGGCTAGGTGGAGACAGCATTTCAAAAGCAGTACTTGAGAATTCTTGGGACAAGAGGCAGACAAAGAGCATACTTCCAGCAGAACTGCAGTTTGTTCTCACAGCCCTAAAGATAATAGTTCTGATGGTGAGTTATTAAATAACTAGGGAGACAACCTTCTCTGAATTATAACAATTACTACTAGACCATTAAAAAGACCACAAAAAAACCACAAACAAACAAGTTAACTTAGAAAACGTGTAAAGGCTTCCCAGTCATCTTCTACTGCTCTGATATGACCTAAGGAAAATAAAATGCTGCCTGTAGTGGTACTGAACTTTTTACACAGGTAAGAAATTTGGAATAATTTTGTTTTTAACAGAGACTGGTTCATAAAGACAGAAGAAAGCCACCATTCTCAGCAGAGTCTGCAAATAAGCCTGGGCTGTGAAATCACCAGAATTCACTGTGATCTGAATGGCACTTTGAAGGAAGTACATTTGTTCCTAAAGCTGCCTTGAGATTTGTTTTTCATACCTGATGAAGACACTTTCGAGCTTTGTCATATTCACTCCTCAAGCAGTAAGCACTTCCGAGGTTAAATAACATCATTGTTCGAGCAGACGTGACCGAACTGGGGTAACACTGTGGTGTCTGCTTGCCAGCTGCAATTAAAAAAAAATAAAATTCTTTTTTTCCTTACACTTTTATTCCAATTGGCTAAGTAAGTTCTTGTACTCTACTGAATACAGTGGTTGGTACTTACAAGATTCCATTGCCTCATTCTCTCCTTTGTCAGACCCTGCAAAGAAAAAAAAAAAGCCAAGCACATCAAGTTCTGTGACCTTTTTTAAAGGTTATTACAAAAATAATACAAAGATACAAATTTTCTGCTTTCTTTACAGTCTGACATTAAAGAGGGAAAATAGATCAGTTTGCTCAAGAGTATGTCATTTAGGACTTTTATCTTCAGTGTTGTGCTTTTAGACTTGCAGATGGGTACACTGAGTTTAAACTGCAGGTATGTCCCTGGAATCAGAGCTGCTGTAGACTTCACTATACAGATGGTTCTGAAGTACTTTTTTCTAACAGAATATACACTCCCAACAAGAAGACTAAGATACAGATTAACTAAGTTTTCCCCACTCCTATATCTCACTAAAGTAGTCTGCAGTGGTATGACAAAGCCTGGTTTAAAGACCAAAACCTGGAAGAGATGGTATAAAACCCAAACTTAACCGTAATAGCACATTTAACAAAAGCAGCTTTCAAAAGCTTCCTTCAAACAAGTCAGAATACTACAATATACAGTCCTATTAATGTTACAGAATTAACCACCTCATAGGAATGACAAACAAGGAAAAGACACACCGAACACAAAGTGGGAAATAAAGCCAGAAAAATAAAAACACAACAACAAAAACAAAAAACCACCCTCCTGCACGGCACCCTGCAATAACCTGAAAGCATAACCAGTTATAATGAAGTGTGGATGCATTAACCTTGATCCTGCTCATTTGAAGAGATCCCAAGGGAAACATCAGTGACATTCTCAGGGTTCAAGTGAGTGATGGCATCAGATATTCTGTCTAGAGAGATGAGAGCTTCTGCTGCATACAAATGCCCAAGAAACCTACAACAGCAAAGGGTCAGGGTACAAATGTCAGCACAGCAATCCCCACAGTTTGTTATGAGAGACAAACAATGCAGTTTTTAATGTGAACACATGGGAACTATAACTGGGAACAATAACATGGAAGTTAACTTGCTCATAAGGTATTGTCATAATACCCAGTTCTACCATTTACTGCTTTTAAGCATCAAAGTTATAAAAAAAATCCACACCTGAATAATTCATCCATGCACAGGAGTTTCCATTCCACAGAGCAAGTACCTTGGTGGGGCTTTATTCAGAGGATTAAGAAAAACCACCCCAGAAAATGTATATATCTACAATTTAAAGTGTTACATTATATTACATTCAATAAAAATAAAGCAATTATTTTCCTGGGAAAAATAAAGCAATTATTTTCCTGGGAAAAATAAAGCAATTATTTTCCTGGGACCAAGAAACGCACCTCTTTGTCTTTGCAAAAGACCTGTACATAACAGTAACACAAAATTATGTGTTACCTTGCAAACTCCTCAAAGATCTTGCTAATACAATGGCTGTGCAAAAGGATGAGCTGCAGTAGTGTGAAAAACAGAAGCCAAAGAATTTAACCGGCATGGACCACCGGTTTAAAGCATGGCGCCAGCATATAAAAATAAGCACGAGTACCTTGCCTTCCACAAGTACATCAACAATTTAGAAAAATATTACTACTGTAAAAACCTCTGCTATATTTTATCCTGTGCATTAAATGCAGTGTCAGAAGGATAGGAATGAAGTTGCCTTCTTTGAATTTGTAGAGCTGAATGAGAACTGCTGGGTAGAAAAAGAATGCGCTTTGAATATCCTTCCAAAAATACAGTGCCAAATGAGGGGTGAACAAGAGAAACTGAAGAATGGAACCTACATAAGCAGCAGCAGCAGGTGAAGTGACAGTCCTGCACACACAAGATCTGTTACACTGAGTGACTGAGCAAACCTTCCCCTCTGAGGCTGCAGTTTCATAAGGAACCTTTCATCTGCGTGGGCTGATGTTGGCTACCCACAGCTGCACATCCCTGCCCCTTGTGCTGTGCCAACCCCACAGTGACATCACGACAGAGACCTGATGGTCCTGCTCCTGCATGGGACTCAGAGCTAGAGAAACAGTAACAAAAGCAGCAATTGATTTCAAGTTATGTGTAATTCATACATAAAGGAGGGAATTCTTGTTCCTGTGTGTCAATGGACATTTAGCCAGGGCTTCAACAAGAACAGGAGCAAGCCAAGCAATTCTTTGCATCAGACACAGATTTGGCAAGCAACTACAGACATTGGAAGCTTCAACTCAGAACTATCCAGCAAAAAACAGGGCTGAGAAAGAAGAAAAGACCCCATCAGACTTACTTAAGAGACCCTGAGAGCTTTGGTTGCTGTAGAAGTTTATCTGCATGATTCAATGCCATAAGGTTATCCCCCAAAGCCAGAGCCACGTAAGCACTACACGCAAGGATCGAGCACCTGGAAGGAAACAAAAAAAAAAGGGAGGGGGAGAGAGTCAATTTGTTAAATGGAGAATTCTGTGATTCCAAATACACTTGTTAAATCCTCTTTCTTGTTTCACGCTAAAGAAATAAATCAAACTTTAAATAATGACTTCTCATCTAACTATGAAGTAAAAGAGTTCGTTTTCATTATTTATGGGCTCAATTGTCCTACCAATATAAACCAAGGATCACCACCATGTGCTCAGTAAGATTTTGCAGTTTTCATCATAAATAACGGACTAAAAAAAAAAATGGACTTCCCATGTGTCATTTTTCTCATGGATAGTTTCCCTTCCTCACACTCTTGTTACTGGTCTTGCCTTGGACTCTCATTTGTACTCCTCTGCCCTCACCTTCTGTTGTAGAGAAGAGTAGCAGATTTCTAGATTGCTATAAAACACAATCTACAGACACACAGTAGCTATCAATTAAGCTGTAAAATATTTTACTCTTCTATTGAAGAACGACTGCACACAGGGAGACAAACAGTGGAGAATTTGGCATTTCCAGTTTTGTGTTCAATTGAGGGCTGTAACCCAGTGCCAAGACTCTGAGTGATCCATGGCATTTTGTTGCCATCACAGACTTGCTTATCTTTCCAAAACCAGAAAATCTCTGGCAGTTCATTTAATGAAATCTGAACTACTCACATTTTCCATCTTCAAACAATAACCCCACATCAGGACGCCATCATTAGGCCAAGCTTCACACTTAGTAATAACTGCCCCCCTCTCCAAGCACTGGTTTTGGGGATATTTTCCACATGGTAAAACATCTTTCAGTGCAGGCTGCCTTGTCCTCAGGGCACAAGCCTCTGCCCAGGACACCCTGCTGTGAGCAGGACTCTGTTCTTCTCCAGGGAGGACAAGTGGATGCTCTGAGTGGGGTCTCACGTTGGGAGCGATGGGAGGAGAGCTGCCGGCTCTCCCGCTGGTAGGCGGGCTATTATTGCGCCAACCTTCTGGCAACTGTCAAGCCCACTTTCGGTCCAGCAGTAAATCATGTAATTCATGGCAGGACCTGGGGTGCCTTTATTCCCCTTTCCCAGGAGGCATGCTCCTTAATTATGCACAAGCAGGATAAGAAACTTCTCCAGTGTTTCCCCCTACCCCCCACTTCCTCTCCACCGTGTCCAGATGTCACATCAAATCTGAACACATACAAAAGCTTGAGAGAGGGAGAGGAAAGCTTCCCCAGCTCAAGTCCCAAACCTAAAATATTTCTGAAAGGTTGTGACTGGGAAGGGGGATGGAATGGGGAAACAAAATCTCTGCAATAACAGCCTGCTTCTAACTAACCCTCTTCTTGTCTCTGCCTCAAGGAAGTACAGCTTTTAAATCAGCAGAGATGCTGCTTGTCACCAGCAAAATACCCTTAGACACAAGTCAGGGCCTGCAGAGTTGGTTATTACTGCCCTTCCCATCAGTGTGTGTTACATTTCCCACAACTTTTTCAAAGCCTATTTTTATTTCTGCAAGTGTAAATTCAAACACAACACATGCTCCAATCACACAACAGGATGAAGCCTACTCCTCTGCTTTAAGCACTAGTCACTGTTTGCTGCCACATAAGAGCTGGCAAAAGCCCTCAGCAACAGCCATCTAAGGAGGAAAGCATTCCGGTTTCCTCCCATGCAGTTGTGTTCTTGCACTTGGATCCATTGTTGAGTTGGCTGAACCAAACGCTCAGGAGAGCTGACAGCCAACCGGAGCAGAAGAATTGCACCACAAGGGAAAAGACAAACTAGTTTTTCACCCCGGTCAGGATTCTGACAGAACTCCACAGGTCGCCTTTGAGCACGGCAGACTTCCAGCATCACCGAGCCTCCGCATGCCCTAAATAAAACTGCCTTTGCACTAGGAAAAAGAAAAATGTTTTTTTAAACTGCCAGATTATGTCAAACAGCCTCTTGTGAAGGTCTAGGCAACAGGATTTGTCAGCCCACACAGACTGTAAGTTTATGGAACCCAAGCTCCACATCTGACTTGCCTTATTTCTCAGGGAAATGGCAAGCCAGAGTAAATCCAGTCCTTCAAAACTTGATATGAAGGCACCAAAAATGACACTTCTAAACCATTAAGAGAACGTCACTAATCTGAAATAATTTTGAATAGCTAAGCCCAACAATGGATACAAAATACCTACTTTTTATGTTTCAACACTGGCAAACAGTACAAAATATTAAGAAATACAAAATGCAGACTGTGCTTACTCCAAGGGGAAAATCAGCACCAGCAAAGGGGAGATGAGGGAAGAACTACACAGTGGCTAAGAGTGAGGAAGAAGAGAGTGAAACAGCTATGAGTGATAATCACTGTAAGCTTCTATATCGTGACAGGGCCAAAATGACCACTGCAACCCTTAAATGGTTAAGTGAGGCAAAACTGGGTAAGTGTGGAGAAAAACAAATGATCAAATCATTCCTTTATCTCTATCTGATATGAGGGGGAAAATTAAGGCTCTCACACAAACACCTTCAATCTAGAGAGAAAGACTACAAGGTCTGTTGCTGTCCTTTTACAATAAAATCTACAAAATTTTCCAAATGTAGAACCATGGTCTACCAGAACTTCTTTTCTCTTGATGTATCCAGTGTTAGGTGGTTGTGGTTTGTGGAACATACCATAGCCTGAGAGCAGAACAGGAGAACTGGCTTGTCCAAGAATGAGAAGCAGAGAGGAAAATTGTTTAGAAGAAACTCAGAAGAAAAACCTGGAGTTTCTACTTCCAGTGCATAAATTCTTAGCAACGACTGGTGTCTTCAGACTTCTGTGTGTTGCTTTTAAAACCTTGCAATTGAATTACTGCTTATTATGAGAAAAGTCCACTCAACCAGTCCACCAATTTGTGCAGAAGTGTCAAGCAATATATAGGACATGTAAACATTTTCTAGATTATATTTTCAGTTTTCAAAAATTGGCTGGGGGCAAAGGTAAGTCAGGCATTTTCAACTCTTACAAGGATGCATAATTGTATAAAATCATCCACAAAAAGCATTCACAGTCCCTCTTCAGTTCTAGAAGCAATAGAGGTTTTTCAATTCAGCAACTTACCAGGAAAAAACTGAACAGATACCTATTCCTTAGGATAATCCTTGACAACAACATCCAGAATTCTTTTTTCTTCATTTTCCCCAACTCAACAAGAATTTAAATTTTCTCACTTAGCTCTTCAGTGAACAATGCTACAGGATTTTACTATTTACAATATAAATATACAAGACTACTATTTGAGTGTAATGTATTTTGCTATTCACATCTCCAGAAGCTTAGAAACAGTTTCAGCAGAATCACTGTCTAGGAGTGTGTAGTCCCCTACATTAAACCAAAGCACGCAGTGGGGAGAAAAAAAAAAAAAAAAAAAAAAAAAAAAATGCTTTNTTCAACCAAAGCACGCAGGGGGGAGAAAAAAAAAAAAAAAAAAAAAAATCAATGCTTTTCCTTTCCTTATATGAAGTTCTTTACCACAAGCAGCTCACTTCTTGCTGAACTGCTAAGTTTTTCCTGACATGTCAGATTTCATCAGTAGATAACAACAGCTGATTGTGAAAGATAAGACTACCTATTAAAAAAAAAATCACAAAATGACACCATGTAATTTTGACATGTGGCAGCCACATTTTCAACAGTCAGGAGGAGAAAAAACCCACAAAACCCACAAGCAACCCACACCACTGTTTTTAATCCAGCATGTTCTATTTCAAGAAGCACACTCTTGTACCACTTCAGAATAAATAATCGACGTCGCCTCACAGATTTCTCCTGAATTGCTTTTAAATGAGTACAAGAAGATTTGCTACATGTAGTGGAGCAAAGGAAAGGTTAAGCTGGTCATTATAAAACATAGGTTACCTGGGGTTAGGCTGAAACAGAATGTTTACCTAAGAGTTCAAGTGGGAAATTACTGTATGCTTTGACCGTAATAGAAACTTGAAACAGATTTATTTTTCTAAACAGGTGCAAGCTTTATGGTAAGAGATTTTCAACAGGCTAGAAGCCACCTGAAATAATTAACATTGCCAGTAAATGGTAATCTTGTTGGGGAAAAGTAAAGAGGCTCCAGATAACATGATTTACACACACATGAGATATTCCATCTGGAGAACACTCAGACTCCTGAACAGGCAGTTTAAGGATTTTTGAGAACACATAAGAAATCTACAGTGAAATCTATATTTTTCCATTGTGAAAAAGTCAAATGCCTGGATAGAAGCATATTTGCTTTCTATTTTATGCAAACTATGGATTTATTCCTGCTGAAAGGAACACCATTTTCATTAGTAAAAGCAGCTATGCTGCTTTCCACTTTCATTTTTTTTCCCCATCCAACAAGCATATAATGTGGGGACTGAATTCTAAACTAGCCTTGTTGTGGCTTTAAAGGGAAAAGGTTACATACAGTAGTTTCCATCCCCTTCCACCAATGTCAACAGCCATTCTCAGGCTTTTTAGATTTGTCCTTATGGGACTTGATATTTTCAGCTTTGCCCAATATATAACACCAAACTTACAATACTGGAATCAAACAGACTGATCTACCTAAGTTAAAATTCTGGATGGTTTCTATTTGTTCAGATTCAAAGCCCAGAAGAAAGGAAGCACACACATTTGGAAAAAAGATTACCAGCTACAATTCAACATCACAGGTGGCTACAAAAAAACCCCTAGGAATCATAATTAAGGAAGAGACTTTTTAAATGGTGGATATTTTATATTATTTACTTGCCTTAAATTCTCCAATTCCTGTTTCTTCAAAGGCGAAGAAGGAGGAGCTGCAATGAATTTATCCCCTTCATGACTTTTACTGCTAGAATAAAAACAGTGTATCACTATAATAGATAATTTAAAAATTCTCAGTGTATTTATTCACTCCATTTAAAAGAACATAAATTCTGCAGCCTAAAATAGAGGGAGTTGAAGTTATTCACAGATTGAGACACATGCTTTTATCCAAAGGAAGAAGTGGGACACTTGCTGGAAAGGATTTGACTGACAGACCAAACAACCCACACCATTCTTCACAGCCTTAAACTATTTTTGAAGTTCAGTGTAGGATAAGCATTTTTAACTGGAGGGACACAGAATTTGCTGCATTTGTAGCTTCTCTTCTTTTAACCTGTAAGAAAAGCAGTAAACTAGTTTTCTCTCCAGACCTCTTAAAAACTAGTTACATAAGTACTCTAGAAAGGTAACCCACAAAGTGCTACAGCTTCCTTTAAACTTCTAGCTACCCTTTATTACAAAATGTCTCTTTTTTTTTTTTTTTCTTCCTTTCCCTAAATAAAATTCCACTTTCTTAAAATTACACCTTGTTGTTTTTGGGGGAGCATGTGGGGAGTATTCATTCTATTCAAGAAGTATGAAACTTCACCCTCCAATAAGCTGAAAGAACCTCCTTCTAGAATGATAACTGAAGAGACAGCTAATGGTTGAATCTTGGCAGTGAGAGACACCAAGGTCTAGAAAAGGATTTAAAAGAAAATTCAGAATTGAAACTGAATCTGTCTACTTAACAAGAACTTAATTTATGAGTTTCATGTCTGTCTATTACAAATAGGTAAGATAACTCCAACATTCAAAACACACAGCAGAAATCTCCAAGGAAATTCATAATCAATACTGTTGTAGAGTACATACTTCATGCCTTTATCAAAAGTTAGTTCAAAAAAATACTCTTAACTACTAAAAGTATTCACTCTTTTCTTGTGAATAAGAGAAGAATCTGCCTTAAGAGTCAGCTTGCTCAATTAGTGGGATTTGCTTTAAAACCATCCTGTTCAATTAGTGTGATTTTCTTCAAATGCCTTGTATGTTTTACTGTTCTCTCACAGAGGTTCCCTTGTCAGAAGGAACAAATCCTTAGAGAACCTTTCAGAATGTGACACAGAAATTCAAGAACAGCCTCCTTTGTTGGATATTTTGAAATTGGCAATGACTACTGGAAGATATGAGAGAGTCCTTTCTTTAGCTTTTTTCAGCTGAAGAAGCATCTGGTTTTGAAAGCAGAAGATAGTAAAGGATCTTCCCATACAGGGCATGTTTTCCTTTCCTCACTCCTACAAAAATAAACAAAAACCACCCCAATAGAAAACAAAAAAGGAGGTCTTGTCTGAGTAAGGGCCACCATTTTGTTTTCATTACTGCCCCTTAGTGAGCCCCAAAAGCTTAAAATTGAAGTCCCATTTAAACCAGAGAAGCTTCATCTCAATGGGCTGCACATACACTTGCCAGAGAACCTCCAACCTTAGTAAAGAGAAAAAGAAAAAAAAACCTACAACAAACAACCAAACAAATAAAAACCCACAACTACCCCCTCCCCCCTCTGACTTTTATAAATCACTTGGTCACTTGACAAGATAGATTGTAATTGAAAAAACAGGATGATAGAGAGCAGCTTTCAAATATTGTTGCAAACAGTAACAGCCACTGACCCCCAGCCACAGACTATCTGCAGACAACCTCAGAATATACGAGGATGCACCTTGTGCCTACACAACACAGTATGTGTACAGTAAATCCTGCCTTGTGACAAATGGATCTTATCTTCTTAACATTTATCTGTACTCAGGTCTGACAAAACCAGTGTGTTTTTTCATTACTCTCTAAGTAGTTCAAGTTCTACCACAGAAACTTTTTCCAGATGAGTTATTGTAACATTTACCCTCAAAATGGTCTTTAATGAAAGTGCAGACTATGATCAAAAGTTATTCTTCAAGAGGAAGTCCAGAATGTATGAGGTGATGCAATAAATCAAATCACCTTCCTTTAACATACACTGTCTACAAATTACTTTTTCTGAAACTTTATTGACAGAAAAGATTTTTCTTAAATTCTTTTCTGCAAAATATGATTTATTAAGCAATAGCTCCATGCTGCTTTCCTACTTACTTTCTAAATCTAGTTTCCCATTTTAATGCAAACACAACAAAGCATACTAGGGCTGATGAATGTCAAAGCTGATCATGGGGAAATGTTTACAACTGAGTTTCCAGACATTCGGATATATATTGAATCAAGTACACGGCGCACGTGCGCTCGCACACAAAATCACTGTAACATGAAACTTCACTTACAATTAGAGAAATACCAATATGCACAGCAGGAGGGTGTGGGAAAACATAACATTTGAAGCACAGAAAAAAAGATGGCCAAGGGAAAAAATAATTTCACTGTCTAATTTAATAAAAGTTGTTAGGGACAGGAGGAATCAACTCAATATTTTATTCTTAAATTAAAACAACAAGCAGCTAAACAATTTCCTTGAACATACCAGCATTATTAAGAGAATTTACAAATATGTTCTGTTTTTCTGCTGGCCAAACAAGGTAAATCACAGACACAGACTGTCGGCCCAGAGTTCCTCTGGACAAAAAGAAGGGTTTATATTCAATTCTGTTTACCTGCATGCTTCACTGCTTTCAGTGTTTTCTGCATTTCCCCCCAGCTGATTATTAGTTTTAGATCCATTTTCCTGCTTGGGCTCCTGTTGATCTTCTGGCAGTAGCAGCAAGGCATTTCTTAGACAAATCGCTGCAAACTCCATGCTGGCTACAGGTATTGCTGAGGATTGCCCATCACTTCAAGAGACACAGAAGTTGACCAATAAGTAGCAATCCTACTAAATTAAAAATAAAAGCAGAGCTCCAAAAATACCTGAATGCAGAGAAAACTTCACCCTAAAAATGCTAAATGTTTTAATATACCAAATTTAATTTATTAAGATGTAGTATCTTGTTATCTTTACATATTGAAAGATATGCCCAAATAGATTCAACCACATAATTTTTTTTATTTCACTTACTGAAGTTTTATGGCAGAGCAACTAGATTCTTCCTGCGTTTTTCTAAAGTGGATTACTGAAAATACATGTTTTTAAGTGATAAAAGGAGGACAGATTTAGCTATCTGAAAATAAAATTTCAGATAAGTAAATTTTAAGCTTTAATGCTTATCTTACTTACAATAAAGACACACTTAAGCCCTCTGCTGGCTATCACAGAGGAGGCACAAAATGATGTTTAAGACTCACCAAGCATTTTAGCATGCCTTTCTCTTCACTACATGAATGAACAGTTATTCCACAATAGTTTTAAAGTCTCTGATAAACAGATATATAGCCTTAACAAAGCCATAAAAACAAAATAAATAACCCATGGAAAACATACTCACTTATAAACAACATTCTGTATGGACTGGGATGCTAGGACTATCTTACGGTGGTAGCCTTGACCTACTATTGATTGCACAATTCCCTTTTTGCTGGGAAGACCTTTAGTCTCTTGTTCTGATGTCTAAAAGGAAAAAGGAAAAAAAAAGAGCTTAAATATCAAGGCTATTGAATGAGAGCTTGACAAAGTAAGTGAAGGCTGAAAGAAGACCTTGAACCCTGCTAAAATATAAGAATAATGGATACAGTTTTAAATCTAAAGTACAATGAAGGATCGGGCACCTTCTATTGTCTTTGTGCTGCAGAGGGGTTTTACTGCACACAGTGTAAGCACAGATTAGTTCTGACAGCTTGTCTGATAGCCTACTGACCTAGTTTCTCCTCTGTTTTGAAAGCAAAAGAACAATGAACCAAGTCATATTAAAAGAACTGACAGGATATCTAAAAAGAAATAATTTGATCTGCCACATAACATTCAGACTTGGCACTGTAACGCTTGCCATCTTCTCTCCCTGCTTACACAGCACTCAAAACACTCTTTGGAAAAGCTGCTCCCAAACTGTTCCATGGGGAGCACAAAGCTGAACAACAACATATGCAAAGATACATTAAATTAACTTGTTTAATGGATTGTTGAGTATGCAGACACATTCTGGGGGTCAAATGAACTTAAAGTACCCTAATTGTCAGTCCCAAGAATTATCTCTACACCATGTTTACTGGGGTTTGTTTGGCTGTTTTACCATGAGCCATCTTAACTTCATTGGCAAGTTTAGTGAGTGATGAAGAGTTGCAGTTTTAAGAAAAAACTTATCCTAAATCTGGACTTTCAATAGCTGTCACTTTTCAAAAAAATTTATCAGAATCTATTGTAAAAATCTTGACATAGTAGCATTTACTGCCAAATAAAAAATACATACACAGAGTTTGGATATGAAGCACACATTTCAAAAAAGGTGTTTGAAATGCAGGTGTTTAAAAGGGAATCTTCTTCCCTTTATATTTTATGTTTCTAAAATACTAAAGTGGGTGAAAATTAGCTTCAGTGAAATTGCTTTTCTGCATGGTGTTCAGAGCATAAATATGAATCCATGCTTAGATATAAAGGAATACTACTGCAAATTGAGTTATAAGGTCAAATTAAACATATTATTGACTTTGACTTAAACATATTATTGACTCCCTTTGTCATGTTGCAAATCTAACAATTTAAAGACACTATCTCTTTGCCTTTAATATTAATAGCATCCAAAGTTAATTTTTTTCTTTTAAGATTACAAATTTAGGGAACAAGCAGCTGGTTTTTTGACATGAATTCAAGCTCTGGTACTCCACACATCATCATAACTGTACAGGAAGAAAGCCTTAGGAACCTGGCATAATCTACTACTTTGGCTAGTCTGCAGTAAATAGGGAAGTGCCCCATAAGGATCTGTATTTCCCATTTCCAGACTGCTAAACAGTGTACAAGTGTCCTTGTAAACGGAATTCTAGTTTTGCATTCTTGCCACAAAACCACTAATCCACTCTCATACTCAGCTTTTCACCAGAGATGATCAGATGTGTCTTTTTTATCTATTTGTGACTTGTACCCAGTAGGATTAATACAGAAAGTTGCAAAATTAGTATGAAGAAAGCTGTTCTTCCTGCATTTGCTGTGCTTTATAAAACTCAGGCATTCTGACAACAAGTAACACATACAGAATCACAGTCAGTCCAGTTTTGACCCAACACTCTTGAATCTTCAGTGCTCTGCCTCTGAAATCGGTGTACAAGCAAACCTCTGCTATAAAGTTGTATCTTTCTTAAGCTCTCTGAAATAGAGATACCAAAATATTGAGTACTATTCAAATTCCCAAGGGAAAAGTTATTAATTTTGTATTTGGATAGTGTGACATAAATAAATGTACAGAGAGGAAAAACAGAGAATTCAGGGGTGGAGGGAAAATGGAGTGAATATAGCTATTTACTAATTCATCCCACAAATCCTGTGTAAGGAGTGAAATGGGCTTACTGTAGGAATAACTGCACAGGATCATGCAATTACAGACTACATCACCACTTCCCCACACTTAAAGAGTGAATTATGGTTTTACAGGGAATCAAGTACAAGTATCTTAATTTCACTATTTAGGTGCAGTTTTTTCTTCTAAGAGCAAACAATCCTGTCCTCAGCCCTGTGAATTTTATCATATGGGTTTATCCTAAGCATACATGGATCAACAGGTTGGAAACAAGATGTCCCAGGAAACAATATGCCTGCCATCAGCAGGTTTCCACCAACTTTGGCAGGAGAAGAAGGTGAAGACTTAGCAATTAGAGATTCAGTTTCCCAGCAGGTGTGATCACAACAGCTTCAGGATGGAGAAGGCTGATCTCTGCTTCCTCAGCCTCTGTCACTTTCAGGCTACCCACACTACAGAGTCTCACCCCGTTTAATCTCTAGTGGACAATGAGTGAGGAAACAATGAAACTTCAGATGAGCTTTGGCTGCATGAAGAGAAAAAAACCACATGCAAAGAGTTCCCTTCACCTGTTGCAGCTCCAGATTAAACATGTAAAAATACATATACACAAGAAATAATTAATCTAGAATTACAGAGTTGTTACAGCATCAGGCCTTCAAATACACAGTTTAACTCTAGGTATTAGTTCTACCTTTCTGTAACCACATTCTTTAAAATAATTTTCCAAAGCTACTTACCCCTTTATTGGCAGCAATGCAGCATTCTGCTATTCTCAGCCACAGACGAGGGTTTGAGTGATAAACCTGGACTGCCTCAATCAGGCATTCAAAGGCAGCTAAAGGCCTCCCAATATGCAAGAGCTGAATTCCACAGTTATAGAGCAACTCATATCGTTTGTTAGTCAGTAGTGTACACATGGGTCTCCCTGAAAATTTTTTACCTGCAGAAAAGGATTACATCACACTGGATGTGCAGCTCAAGATAGCACAAAACTCTAAGAGGAAGAGGGAAGCTGTGAGAAACACCCCAAAGCTACCAAAAACCCCTCTCATTGCTGAAATCCACTAACCTCCCTCTGTAAATTTCTTTCATACCAAAACTGATTTCAAAGACAAATTAATTGTATTCTTAATAAAGATTGAAGTACATTAAATGCTAACCTCATACATTCCTTATCACACAAGCTAACTGTTATACAATAGTACTGAATCCCAGATTTGTGAGAATACACATCTACACACATTCCAGAGAATACAGATTACAGAAGAAAACTACTTTGCTGTTAACTAGCATAAAACACTTTCTGTCTTCACATTAATACCTAAGGCTGTACTTAGGTCCAGGGGAGAAATGGGAAAAAAAACCAACAAAATGCCTGATAGCGAGTATATTTTAAAGAAAACAAGAAATTAAAACAATTATAATTTCATCATGAAATGATGAAGACTGAGTGATGGGGCCCTCTATAGTCAGATAGGAGAGGTCTCACATTCACAAGCCCTGGTGCTGCTACACTTAAAACACAACAGCAGCAAAACACAGCATGCCTCTGGGACAACACAGAAGGGCATAAACAATCCAGGAGAATCCTGGAATGTGTTTATGATAACTTCCTTCTCCAAATGTTGAAGGAGCCGATGAGGACAGGTCCTGTACTGGACCTCGTTCTCACCAATAAGGAGGGGCTGGTTGGGACTATGAAATAGTGGAGTTAAAGATCCTTAGGACAGTAGGAAGTATGCACAGCAAGCAGACTTTGGGGGGTCTGATTGGTACAATACCATGGGATAAAGCCCTGAATGGAAGAGGAGCCCAAGAAAGCTGATTAATATTCAAGTTATCACCTCTTCCAAGCTCAGGAGTGATGCATCCCAACAAAGAAGTTAGCCAAAAATGCCAGGAGGCCTCCTGAAGGAGCTCCTGGACAAATTCAAATACAAAAAGAAAGCCTACAAAGGGTGGTTACTGGAAGGACCAGTAAGCTGAGAGGAATACAGAGAAACTGAGCAGCCAGGGACCAGGTTGGAAAGCTAAAGCCCTGACAGGATTAAATCTGACCAGGGACATCAAGGGCAACAACAAAATCTTCTATAGATATGTTGGTGATAAAAGGAAAACTAGGGAAAGTGAGAGTCCCCTCCACAAGGGAACAGGAGACCTGGTTACCCAGAATACGGAGAAGGCATCCTTCATGCCCTGATGATTCTACACATTGTCACAGGATTATAAATAACCTATGCAAAATAGGTCACAAAAACTTCTTTTTTGTCATACCTCCCTAACTGATGGACAAAGAAGGGAGAAGTAATTGTCCCAGCACCATGGTACATCAAGAAAAACAAAAAATAAAGAACATACTTAATAACCATCATGTATTTCTGGCAACAGCAACTACATTCTTACCTCAGGTTATCATCAAAATTCTCACACCTCTTACCCGGCCCTCCACAAAGAGATGGAAGGGGAATTTTGCTGGTAATTACTAAAACCTTCTGTTCTCTATTTCCTAGGTTTGCCAACCCCTCTTCCACCATCTGTTTTAATATCTTGTTTACCTGGATCCGAGCTGCCCGTTCCCAGCTGTGCACATGCATTATCATTTTCTTGCAAGGCTTTTTTAAAGTAAAAAATTCCTAAATTGTGCTTTCCCATTGCAAAGTGGATGCAGCCAAGATTGTTCCAGAACATACACCTTAAACATTCACCTGAGAGAACAACAAAAGAGCATTTTCAGAAAGTGAAAGTTGTTGCTAAGCCCACAAAATGCTCCAACCACTTTCTCATGGGTCAGCATATTATGGCAGTCTATCAAACATGTTTTTCAGTGAGATGTTCATGGCTGATGGTGTTATATCCAATATGACATACACATATATTTATGCCAACCTAACCATACAAGCAGGAAATGCACTCTTCTTCCTAAATATATGTTCAGGTAACACTGTGAGAGGTTTTTTCTAAATAATAAGGGACAAAAAATTAAACTTTTCACTTACCTGCTGCTGACTAAAGTTTTACGAGGATACCATGGATAATAAAGACAAAAGAAAAAAAAACCCACCCTAAAAATTCAAATAACCAGACCACTAGCAAATTAAACAGATATTATTGTCATAGCCTAGGAAGACTACTAAGTGAACATACTGTGCAAAAAGGCTAATGCAAAAAAGTTATGTGACGGTAAAGTTTTCAAAACAATTTTAAATCACAAAGAGAACTTTAAGCGTAAAAACTGCCAGAGAGGCCTTAATTCTAGATCTAATAAGTTGCCTTTTGTTTCATTTATTGATTAAGAAACTCAACTATGAGCCTTGCAAATATAACACAGCTTCATAAATCCATTTTCATGGACAATCACAGCCTTCTGTCAGTGTTCAGTGAAAATCACTACAGTGTTGTGTGAAAGTACAAGAAGAAAGATGAAACACATCCAGCATATAAACCCATGACTCACAGGGCTGATACTGTTAAGTAATCATTAATATCCTTAAAATTGATATCAACAAGTAGTCCTATTATACTAGACATTGAAGTACCTGCAGGATGAAGGGGTTTTATTTTACCTGTTTTCATGAAGCCTGGATGTTCAGCAATGTTGGCACTGTTTAAAAGCTTGACAGCTTTACGGTAATTGCCTCTCAAATACTCAAAATTGCTCTTAAGAAAGAGAGAAGGAGCTGACTGTGAAGGAGAAAACAATAGTTAGTTATCTCTTGGTTGATGATTTCTACTGCTAGTGTTATATCACTTCACAAACTTGCCTCTGCTGCCATTTAAAAATAAATGTGTTTAGGCCATAATACTTTCAAGAACTCTGCCATGAACTTTAGAGAACCTGTCATGGAAGTGGCTAAGGGCAAAGGATGTCTAACCTGTCCTCTAACACCTTCCTCCCCACAGCATTCCTCATAGGCTGTAATCTTCCTAGTCTACCAACACAGACCTCATGATCCAGAAGGTTTTCTGTTAAACTTGCTTTCCAGCAAGACATAAGCCTCCACAAAATGTCAACAAAAAGAAAAAAAAACCAACCCCAAAATATGCCCAGTATCCCAGAATTAAAGTTTTATAAAATTGTTTTAAATTACATCAAAGTTAGTAATATGCATAACATCTACAGTAAACTAAAACTTATTTCATTTCAATTATAAAGAATGCTGAACCTGTTTATTATATAGTGCTTCACTGTTATTTTGGCACCACAAGGTCTATTTTTTTAGCAACTGAAAACAGGACAAATAAGAAAATTCTACATTAATTACATTTGCAAAGAGATTACAAACCCAACTGACTACATAAAGAATTACTTCAAACATCCACCCTCAATAATAACTTTTTTTTTGTAAAGAAGGTTAGCAAATTCAGTTTTAAGATAGAGAACATATATAGATTTGAAAAACAACAGTCTTAAGAATACTTACATTCCCAGCTGTATTCATAACAGACTTGATCTCCCTTTTGCATGCTTTTAATGACTTCATCTGGATATAGGCTCTCACCTTATACTGTTAAAAATTAAATTTGTTAAATAATATACAATAATTTCTGCAGGTTTACAAGACAAACTGTATCTAGATATTTTCTGCAGAATATTTTATAAACATCTTTAAAATAGCAGAAAGCTATTCAAAAAGTCTTCACAAAAAAGAAATTCTATTCAGACTTTAAACGCCACATTTATAGGGTTTGTATTTGCAACAAGCAGATGAACATTTTGTTCAATGGCCAACAGCTGCTCTGTATTCAAACACAGATATGAGCACTTAAAATGACAAACTAATTAAAATAATCTAACATCTTAAACCCAGACATTTACCTACTAAACTGAAAACACCAGTAAGTGAATGCCAATAGAGCATTCTGATTCTTCACATTATTTTTCAACAGAACAGTACAGTGAAATAAAACCACAGCTGATTTAGACTGTTGGAGGTTGAACAGACATATTCAATGCAGCGAACTGCCATGTAAAGAAATAATTATAACACACAGGGACTGAAATGGTGGTGGGCAGGATGTCAGGTCAGTTTTTCTTGTACATGGATCTTACAAAAAGGAAGATTTAGATAAATTCATTTTTTTGTTTTACAACAAGGAGAGAGAAAGCATCATATTTTGGGCTGAACTGGTTTTGAAGGAGATGACATTCAGATTTAGCAAACCCCTGAAGAAATGTTCTTGTATAAATAACATGCAGACCCTTACCTGATGTATCTTAGATTTAGCAACTTCTATCAAAGCTCCACTTTCAGCTTTTTGACTCGAGGAGTCTTTATTGGTATTATTACCTGACTGTCAAAAAAAAAAAAAAGGAAGCATTACTGTTAGTCACCTTTTAAACTCAGTTGACAGATTCAACTCACATGAAGAAAAATAAGTATTTAATAGTATTAATAATAATACTGATTGAGTATTTAATATCAAAATATACACATCCCACCAGAAACTAACTTGAGTTTAACAATCAAAATCCACGAACCATACCAGCCTTTGAAGAGCTGAATTCTGTACTAACATTAGTGGTACACTATGTTGCTCTGCAGTTAAGAAGAATTCTTTTGCCTAGAAGGATGACATGCACATTCTAGAGTACCTCTTTAATACTTCCTTCAGTAGAATTACTATATACTTAAAGAGGGAATATTTTATCTTCAGTGTGACATTCCAACAACAGGAAAACACTGAAATGCCCTCTCTTCACTTCCAAGCCACCACTGATTCTACTGATTTTTCCAAAAGGTGCATGAAAGATTTCATTAATTTCCCATCCTATGCAGTGCAACTGCAGTTCCTCTGACACTGACTTCCCTTCCAAACTTAGGGTCTCATATGGTCATAATCAAAGACAAGCAATATTTGACCCTGGAAACAACTGTTTTTCCAATGCAAGTCTCTGACTGAAGAAAGACATTTTAGCTCCCTGGAGTAAGATAAAAGGGTGAAAGAGTGGGAATAAACAGCTGTTGTACACAATTAACTCAGTTACTAACCTATTTAAGCTGTTATAACATTATATAAGCTGTTGTCTAAAGTTACAGGTGATCTAACATAGTCTTATAATTCCAAAGTCTTTTAAGATACTAATTTTGGATTGAGCTAAAGCATACTTCTGATAAAGATTTAAAGGCATTTGTATAATTTTAAACTTACCTCATTTTTTCCATTCTTGCTGTTATTGTTGCCCTGTGAAATCATTTTTTCCAGAACAGCGAGCAGATGCAAGGCTTTCTCAGCTTGGTAAGTTAACAGGTATAAGTCTACAAGCAAGAAGCACACAGCCTGGGCAAACTTCTCTTCTGTGAAAAGCAAAGAAGAAAAAATTGTTTTACAACCCTAATACCAATCCCTCCAAAGATGGATGGAAAAAAAATTACTATAAAGTGCCATCTATGCAACAGTATAAGAAAAATCAATGTATTACATAAGAAAAAATAATACAGCTATGTCCAACCCACAGCTAAGTAAATGCACTGAAAAGAAAGCTTATTTATTCAAAGGGCATCAGCATAAAAGCACAGACTACAGACAACTTAACAAGTATTTCACGTTCATATGTTCTGAGAACCGATCTAAGTAGACCAGCACCAAAGATGCAGCATTCAAAAGACAGAGCCATATGCAGATGTAGAATCCCAAAGAACTCACAAAGATCCTGTACAAACACATCTCTGTTTAGCTGACTTCACAGAGTAAGTCCCAATTATACATATTGAAAACTGGGAGGAATTGAAGCAGAAACACAGCAGCATTTACCTGATTTACTGAGACCCACACACATACATCCTTCAGCCTTCTCACTTATAAAATTTAACAAGGATTATGAAATTATTTCATACAAGTATGGCAATTCTACTACATAAGGTATCATAGCTCATAAAAATTGCAGACTTTGTATTCAGCTATAAGCACATACAATTATATATTACCTAATAAAGGTATTTAAAAATGAGTGCCCTGAAAAACAGACACCCACCCATGAAATTGCATGATGATTCAAAACATTAGATTTAAAATAATTTCATTAGCTTGTACATTATTATTTACATTAATACCATTTCAAGTTGAAAAAATCCATTTCAGTTTCATACTTGTTTGCTAAAGCTCTCTGAAGCACCTTCCCCCAAATTCGTTTGTTGTCCTTGACATAAGTAAAACATATTCTTCATTCCAAACCCTACTTAATTTTTTAAACCATATTAGACAAATTACAAATTACTTGTCTGATAGTGAAAAAGACTGAATTGTCTTTCTGTAGTTCTTGAATGGACAAGATCCTTCTTTCTGCCTACATACCAAAAGGCTCTATGAACTGGTACAGCTTCTCCCCGACGGATATAGCTTCAGTGTACTGACGCAGATGGTAGAGGATAACAGCTTGATTGTAGTACAGCATACTGTTCTCAACATCATCCAAACCATCCATTTCTTCAACAACAGAGTGAACCTGAAAAAATCCCACTCATTTCATCAAACTTTCAGTACCTACGACTTTAAAGTACCAGGTATTAAAAAAAACCCTCCAAAGCTATGAATTTCTCTAAGGGTAAATTATAACTTACTGACCTAATAAACTTCATTGTTGTTGCACATTAACACAGCAAAAGAACGTACAATGAAATACAAAATTGTCAATTGAGTAGTAAAGCAATATTTTCACTTTTTTATTATTTCACAAACTATCCCACGTTAAGAAACCTTCTACTGAAAGAACATAGCAGGTCCTTCTGTTGTTATAATCTCAGACCAATTTCAACAATATTTAAAAACACAACTACAAAAACTGTCCTACAAGATTAAACTGACTCAGATGTTTATAAGTTATGTTACGTTCTTATTTTGTTAAATCTATGCGAGAAGGGGCAGAAGTTTTACTCCTACTTCACTGAAAGATCCCACCACCATTAATAGTACTCAAAATCAAGTACCATGTCAATACAGTTGCATTACCTGGTTTTTCAGCTGGTTAAGGGTTTGTCTCAAATTGTCTGTGGTAGTCTGATTACTTTTACAGAACTCTGCAACAGCAGTATTCAAAGTTATTTTGTAGTCATCTTTGTTTATGTCTTGAAGGGTATTTAGGTGTTGTAAACAAGCATCATAGTTTCCAGCCTGTAAATTGCACACATACCAGAAACATGCATTAGAAGACACAGTCTTTCCTTTATCAATACAAGTGAACTAAATGTGTATACACATACATCATTATTTATGCAGATTAACATGGATGAGAAGCAAGTCTTAATGTTGAAGCCATATCCAAACTTCAAAAATAATTTGGTGGAGTAAGGACAAATGAAGTAGCTGATTATTATTAACAGATGTTTCCATGAAAAGTGTTACTCTCATTTCTCTTATCATATTAGGTTTCAAGACTCTGTTTCCTCAGTTTTCATAATCTTTCCCCATTTCATGAACACTGAGCAGTTGCAGTTGCTTACACAAGTTCCAGCCCAACATTTTATAGTCAGTCTTCAGTTCATCTCAATATAGTGATTTACAATTTAATCTACGGAAGTTAGCTCAAGAGAGATAGGAAAAAGAAAGTGTCACTTTCCCAGAATAGGTTTAAGAAACATTTTTACAAGCCTTAGCTGTTGGATGAAGTATTTAATCACCTAGGAATGCCTAAACAGAAACTAGGAGCCAAGCATGATGCTCTACTGATGTGTGATCTAATGGAAAAATGTCTTTCTCTGACCACAGGAGGACTTTAGTGGCATCAAGGAAAGAAAGAGAAATTCCTCACTCTTTCTCCTGACTCATTAAGCCTAGATGATGCTTCACTTTCAACTGCTAAATTCCTACACAGGAATAATCACATTCACCTCTTCCATATCAGAGTTATTTCCAATGTGGTCAGACAGATAAGCAGATGCATGTCCATCTCTGTCAATGGTTCACACACAAAAGCTAAGCTCTGGAGTACCACCCTCCACTTACTCCTCCTTTTCAGGTCCTGCTCCACAGAGCTTCTCCTGGACTGCTGAGTAACTTCATATTAAGGGCAGAATACAACAGAGAAGAGCTCTGGGATCCTTCTGCCCTCCCCAAGAAAATTGCCATTCTGCAGCTCCTTTCCATGGAACCATTCCAGTTTCTTCAGTCTCCCAGGCAGGCACAGTTATACAACTTAGAGAGATGTAGCAGGACACTGACACATTTTCACAACTCTAAGCACCAACAGCATGGATTGCCTCCTGATCATGTGCACAAACACAGGAATCTGCAACTCAACTGTTGTCACGGTCTTCAGTTGAGACAGTTCATCTCCCAGTGGTTCTCTTCCTGTGCTCACACTCGGAGCTTCTCTTCAGTAGGAGCTTTCAGATCACAGCAACAAGGCTTCTAATCATGGCTGGACTACAAACCTAACCTTTAAATGCTCAAGTTATTTTGTGATGTTTTTCATCAGCTAACAGTCCTTTATGACAGTCTACTAGATAGGATCTAGAATATGATGCCAAATTTTACAGGAACTCTGTCAAGACTGAAACTGGACATGAAATATGATAAAGCAGCATGAGAGGCAGTCCACAACGGTATCTGGAACTACTCTATAGCAAGAAACAGGCAAACAAGGCATCAAATTAATTCTGCTCACATCTGTGGCCACCTCACTTCATGAACTCAGGGAATTCTTAAAGCAAGAAAAAACTTGACAAGATAAACCAAATAAGATAAACCAAATACACCGGACCAGGATAAAAGTAAAGATGAAATCATCAGCAGATCAAAAGTATTTTAGGCATTTAGATGTGTGGGCAAGGTGGAAAACAAATGACTCTCTCATGTGTCTTCAGTTCTCAGGATCAAATGCCACTGATTAAAATGTTATTGAAAAAGAGCAATTGAGCTAGACAGCGTTCAAGAAGACATTAGTGAACAGCACAGTGTTAAGAACCAACCATAGGCACTTAATGTAACAAAATGAGAGAAACATAGAAGTACTGAGTGAAACATTGAAGCAAGAATCTCAAAAGACAACACTTAAATTCTTCACTGACTTATTTCACAAATTTAAAACTGAATTTAAAGCAAGGTATTTTGGAGACAGATATGCAACTGAAAAGAAAAGCAATTATACTTCCTGTCACACTACATAAAATTAGGAGACAATACAAAGAAAGAAATAAACTGAAAGACCTGGTACCTGAACTTTAACACAGAAGAAAAAAAATCTTCCAAGAAATACAAAACAAGTAGTAGATACTGCCTGTAGGTGTTACACATTCAGAAATATGTTTTAATGCAAAGTGACAGGACATTATACAACATTTTTTGTGAAAGAAAAAATATAGCCTGATGCCAAAACAGAAGTGTTTGTTTCACTGCTGTTTTTTAAATACACGAGGTCCCTTTAAACACTAACACACCATTTTTAGTTTGATGTGATAAATTCTTCCAAGAGATCATGCACTTCCAATGCTGATGCAGAAGAGAAGCCTCATACAGCTTTTAAGGTTACTAAGTTTTGAGAATCAAGATTAAAAGTGCTCTTGTTCAACAATCCTGTTGAACACATCACAGAGTCTTCTCACATCACAGCAGACAGAAAATGCATGTGCTGTCTTTATAACACAAGTAGCACTAGTTTTGAATGTCCTCTTAATGCATTTGCAACTGTATTAAGAAAACAGGAAAAACAATTACACAAGCCCACTTAGCAGTGATGAGGTACCTTAGAAGTCTCAAAGTCTGACTTTATCTTACCTGAAAAGCTTGTAATGCACTGCTTGACAATTCCTTTTCCTGATCAGTAATCCCTGAAGTACCCGCTCCTTCATGTTTTTCAGTACTTTGATCTGTAAAAGTGAACAGAAGATTACAACAAAGCTTGCAAGTGTGGTAACAGCTGTGCAGCTTAAAAACTTTGTTTCTTCCAGTTCTCAAGGTCCTCCTGCCAATACAAGTAATTTTCCAGATAACTGTAGCAGTGTCCCTACTACACTATCTATATCCCAAGATACATCTCCTACCACAATATATCAAGTTATTCTATACTCCTAGTGAATTCCCCTCCATGAAATGTAAATTATAGTGCTCAATGAACAACCAAAGTCCTGCAAGTTAACTGACAACCCATACATTTTGGATTTCTCTTTAAAGCTGCTACCATACACTAGGATTGTCTTATTTTGCTCAGAAGTCAGCAGTGAAGGCCATACATCATGAAATATGTACCACAGGGGGTTAGATGAACACCCATAAAAAATCCTGTATAGTGCTTCCTAAACAGCAAGCAAGGGATACTCTAGGGTGCAACAAAAACCAGAATAAACAGTGAAACTTCCCCACAACTCCCTACTTTGGAAGAATATCTCCCCAAATAAGAGGCTGCACTTGAACCATCATTGTTAATAATCATTGACAGATCTCATATATTTTTTTAAAAAAGTTCTCTATACTTTTGTATTCAATATATTCCATCAAATGCTGTCTGGTGATTATATTGCAAGGCACAAGCACATGCTGCCTGCTCACTTTTTCAGCCTCACTCCAAATCTTACAGATCCTCCTTTGAATCACCTCTCTTCCAACGTGAGTAGGGCAGCTTAGTCTCCATCTTCCTCACATTTTTTTCCCAGAATCTTCTCCAGTTCTACTATACCCTTTTCCAGATTAAGACAAGAATAACATGTAGCAACTATGATGGTGGCCCCTTTATGCATTTATATAGCAATGTAACAAGGTTTTAATTGCCTTCAATTTTTTACACAGAATTCCTAATGATTTATGTTTCAGTTACTATTGAGCATATTTTTCAGAAAGAAGTCTGTTAAATCTTTTTGTCATCATGTAATTAAGAATTCAGTGAAGTTGCATTAAAAAGCACAGTACACACATTCCATGTCAAAGAAGCTGGAAAAAAAAAACTCCACTAAGCCCTTCCTTCTGCTGAACACAAACTACTGAGAAAAAATAAAACAAACACACCACCACCACACTGGAGAGAGTATTTCTGGAGCGTTAATTAGTGTGCTAGAACATACAAAAATAATTTCATGTTTTTGAAACAAAGACTTTATAAACCAGCAACGGTTTCTGCTTCTGCAGAAAAGTATTTCTTGAATTTCACAGTGGAAGATCTGCTCTAACACACGTTTTGCTATCTTAACAGACTATGTAGGCTTTGTAAATGCAATGCCTGCTTTCTCTTCCCTATAATTCGGAGATATAATGCAAACTCCATTAATTTTGTTTTCACTTTGAACAAACAAAAACACTTAGCTGTTAGCTCCTCTGCAAAATCCATTCCCCATCACTACCAATATATCTGGATCTTCTACTACTGACCATGAAAATTCACAAATATAGGACAAACGACAATCATAAGGGGCAGCCAAACCTCAGAAGAATAATCACATAATATCCTCAGTAAGAACAAAACAGACTTAGTAATCTATTAAGTTTGTGCCTGTTGCTGGGAAATAGTGAGATTCCTTCCACCTGCAATAACACTATTGCCCCCCTGCAATTGAGCAAGAATTGTAAATATTTGGTTGGAACTTTCATCCTGCATTAAGATGTCAACAAAGTAGAGATTTTAAAATCTCAACAAATCTTACACCGGCAAGAGTAACCCACTGTCATTTGGACAAATTCAGGGTTCAGCAGTTTCAGTACTCTGGAGGGATGGATCCTCAAGGGCCTACACCTGCTATGAAATCTGACTGCATAATGCATTGATCAACACCATTTGCACTGCCTTGTCCTTCAAAAGGAAAGGCAAAAGAGAAATTTAAACCACAAAAAAAGCTCAGAACATTTTTGATGTGCCAAAAGCTTTCCACAATGAAAGAGGAAAGGAACAGGAAGTACCCCTGCTTCAACCTAAATATAGCATAGATCTGATTCCAGCTCTAAATCTCGTTATATATACAAGATGATTACAAGATTATATAGATGTAATCTATATAATATATACAAGATTATACACATGAAATAAAAGCTCTCACTCTCCAAGAATCTTTAGAACAGCAGCAAATAAGCAAATGCATCTTCCCTCAAACTTTCATGCTAACAGTGGCATTATGTGCTTTACTTGCTCAGCATGCCTGTCAGATTGTGCTGGTAAAGGTAACCACAGTGCAGAGCCTTGAGACTCTAAAGCTTTTGAAGCTGATAACACTCAATCTGATCAGATTCCTCACATACAGGTTTACCTAGCAGAGAGCCATCAACTACCAGGTACATTACTGATTACTGCCTTTGTATGCAGGTTTGTAAGACCAGCATCCCAAAGGAAGTCTGAATTCTGAAGTAAAATCTTCAGTGAAGATCTGTCTTCAGTGAAGTGACAGATAAATCAAGAGATACTTGGCTAAGGTCTGCAATAAAAACTACACTTACATAGCTTGGTTGATGTAATTCCTAAGGGAAAATCAGGACAGGTCTTCCAATTTCACTGTCTCTCTAAACTTGTTGGTACATTAAACAAACACAAACAAACCCAAAACATAAAATGAAGCTAGGGACTATTTTAAGCAAAACCAGATCTGTCTCTGTAATCCACTCAACTGCACCTACTAGCACTCAGTAAACAAAGCAGGTTTGTGAAACCTGAACTGGAAGCTTATCAAGAAAAAAACTAAAATCCAGCTGATGTAGTTCACAGCATAGCTCCTTCCTTTGAAAAAAGCATGACAAACCACTTTGGCTACTCTGTACCCTTTTTGTCCAAATGCACCTGAAACTTGTTAAAGACCTAAATGCCACTCCAGTCTAATGTGATACCGCCATTCTTGTTTAGACTGGGATCTACTGCTTCAGCTGATCTTTGCTATCAGAGACCCCTCTAAGAGGAGTCATCTGAAACCTGGCTGGCACAAGATACTGAACAGAACCCACCAATTCCACTGAAGTGGCAGGGGTGGTGGGGAGGGAGTGCTCCTGTTCTCTCAGCTGCAAATGGCTATCCCAGTGCTTGCAAATAAAACTGTTACTTCCATGTTCCTTGAAGCACTTGAAAGTGAAACAGGTAGCAAACTTGTTCCCTGGTAAAAGAAACAGCATGCCTTGCTCACTTGGGCCCCTTGACCTTTGGCATTCTTGCAGAAGCATGTGGTGTAGGGAACACACATGGCACACCAGTCATCTCCAACATGCTCCCATCTGTATGGCAGCCACAAATATCAACTGAAATATCCAGAGCAGTGCAGATTCTCTACTTCACAAGTGAGAGAACTTGATTTATCTCTGCAATTTGTATTTAAATATGGACCTGTTTACTTAACTTTTCATTTGTCCAACCTTCATGAGTATAGACCAACTCTAAAACTAAAACTTGCATAGGTTCATGATGAGGGGCAAAAGGGGCAACCTGGAAAAGGATGTAAAAATCAACTGCTCAGATTTTGATCTGGAGGAAGCTGCTGCTTACTGAGTTGGAAGTTAAAGAATCAAATCAAGCCAGGAATTATCTTCCTAGCTATCAATCCTGGGGCTGAGCAGCAGCAACACTATGTCAGGGAGGCTGGTTTGCTCCAGAAGGAAGCTGCTCCTTCTGGAGAAGGTACATCACGGCCAGCACAACTTCAGGAAAACTGTCTCTATGAAAGGAGAACAAGGAAAAGTATGAGACTGCCATCTGAAAAGGAAGATTGCTCTCCTCATGGGCTTGCTGCCAGAATTTCATAAAAGCAACAAAAGTCACATCTCCCACATACACATACCTGAAGACACCTGAGAGTGACTGCAACCATTATCCTTCTCATACCTGCTCTCCATTTCTCCAAGGACTGCTGTTCCTGAGCTCTCCTGTTCCTACGCCCTGCAAATTACATCTTGCATGAACTGTGCTGTTGAACACCAGAGCATCTCTGGAAATATTTTTAATTTCCAAACTCTACAGGCAGAGGGATAATCTCTTTCTTGAAAGGGGAGGAATCTATCACAACTCTTGCTCTAAAAGAATTTTGAACGGTATGAAGCCCAGCCAGTATCCAGCCATTACAGGATAACACTTTGTGGCACCAAGACTTACATTTTAATTTTTGTATGAAGCCCTTCACTACCAGTATAGGTGCAATAGGCTTCTATGGTGTTGTGCAATAAAAAGCAAAAAAAGCTATAGCTACCTATAGCTTGCTGCTATGAACAAGTGCAGCATGTAGAATATCTTGCCAAAGCTCACATCTTTGATTCATTTGGCACATACTTTTAAGAAAGTAAAACTCAAAAGTTCCTTCAACATCTCAAAGAACATCAACAAAAAAGTACTAAAAACCTGATGCCAATTTTTTTTTCTTGTGGTTTAGCAGTCACTTACAGTTCATACAAATAAACACATGACAGTTTCGTAAACATCACTCAGTGCAGTATACTTATTTTCCCTGTAATTTTTTTTCCAAATAGTGAGGCATTTCTTATTTAGCATCCAGAGAAAAAAACGCTTAAGGTGATTTTAAATAATGCTCCCCCCACATAAAAACAACTAGAAAAAAAAGGTGACCAGAAACAAGACCAGAAGGAATGGCATGAAGCTGTGTCAGGGAGGTTTAGATTTGATATTAGGAAAAGGTTCTTCAGAAAGTGTTTGGGCACTGGAATGGGTTCCCCACTTGGCACAAGCCCGACAGAGTTCAAGAAGAGTGTGGGAAACACTCACAGGCACATGGTGTGATTCTTAGAGATGTCCTGTGCAGGGCCAGGAACTGGAATTTGTTAATCTTTATCGGTCTTCCAACTCAGGATATCCTACACTTCTATTGAGCAGACCTATACAATTCTCTAAGCAAGGCTTTCCTCCACATCGCCCTCTTCTCCATCCCCCCACGAGCTGACAACTGACGGAATGACCTTCCCTGCAATGAAGACTTCTTGCATGACGGGGAGTTTTACGGGAGATGGACGAGCAGCAGTTTAGCAGTGCTACACAGCAACTGTATCTGAGATTTATTCTGTCTGTTTACCAGAACATGGCTTATGTTTTAGTCTCGGTGATTTCTCTCTGCAGTGTCTTTTCAGGCCCGAGTTCAGTGAGGACGCACTCATACCCTGAAACCAAAGCAGCATCCCTGAGGGAATCAGACTGAACTCCAGCGATTAAGCAGCACCACCAAGAGTTATAAACCTCCCTCGGACCTTCTGCATGCCCCAGTTTAACAAATTAACCCGGAAGCTCGACTGCTGGACGGGTTATTAAGCGCTAGGTGACACAAACACAAAAAACCTCCCCCCTCCTCCAATACGAACACAAGGCCCTCCCCAGCGAGCCCTTCCCGGCCAGGAGGGGGCAACAGCTCAGCGCCGCTTGCCGAGGGCTCGGCGGGC
>VZRH01004412.1:114861-141254 GCA_013397555.1 Urocynchramus pylzowi
CGCGCCCGCCGCACAGCGGGGCACTACCTCTTCGGCGGAAGGACACGGCACACGCCCGCACGGGCGGCTTTCCCCCGGNGCACCGCGGATGTGACGCCAGGACGCGGCGGGGGGAGGGAGAGGTGAGCGAGGCGGAGCTGCCATGATGGCGTGTGGGGGCCAGGGTGCGGCGTTGCGCGGTCTTCCCGCGGCACGGAGCTCGCCGGCAGCTGCCGGCCGCTGTCTGGAACGGGGTTTGTCCTTTCTACCCCGGTCAGACGTGCCGGCTCTCATCAATAGATTTAAATATCTAAAGGTGGGGTGCTAAGAGGATGGAGCCAGGCTCTGCTCGGTTGTGCCAAGCAATGGGAGATGAGGCAACGGGAGGAAAGTCATCCGTGGGAAGTTGCACCTGAACGTGAAGATGAACTTCTTTACTGTGCGGGTGACTGAGCACCTTAGCAGATTGTCCAGAGAGGCTGAGGAGTCTCCATCACCGGGGATATTCAGAACCCCCCTGGACACAATCCTGTGCGGTGTCTCCCAGATGGTCTTGCTTGAGCAGGAAGGTTGGACCAGCTGATCCCACTGTGGTCCCTTCCAGCCTGACCCATTCTGTGATGCCTTCCAGAGCAATAGTGGTGACCTGGAGGCTTCTGTTCAATGTATTCTCTAGACTATGTGGATTATCAGGCAGACTATCTGAAGTGCTGTTAGGGTGCTTCTTACCATATTAATTAATGGCCATAAGTGCCCAGTGCAGGTTCAGTGCCTGCATCCCACTTTCCTTCCTAAGTGGCTGTTTGAGCACCGGACACCCAAAGCCTGGGCAGAGGGACAAAACCCAGATCACACTGAAGACCCCAACTAGCCTTTGTAATGGTTGTTATTATATTTCTTATTAAAGTAATAGGCATGGGATAAATGGCACTGGTATAGTCATGCATATTGAAGATTAAGTGTTTGTGTCTAGTTCCAGGCCCCTCAATTCCAGAAGGACATAAAGGTGCTGGAGTGGGTCCAGCAAAGGTCAGCAAAGCTGGCTAAGGGTCTAGAGGATAATGAGGAGCAGCCAAGGGAGCCAGGGTTGTTTAGCTTGGAGAAAAGGGAGTCTCAGGAGTGACCTTATCACTCTCTACAACTGCCTGAAAGGAGGGTATAGTGAAATGGAGGTCAGGCTCTTCTCCTGAGCAACCTGTGACAGGACTAGCCTCAAGCTGTGCCAGGGGAGGTTGGGCAACAGGATGAATTTCTTCATGGAAAGATCAATTAAATATTAGAATGGATTGCTCAGGGAGGTGATGGAGTTGCTGCCCCTGGAGGTGTTTAAGGAAAGACTGGACATGGCACTTAGTGCCATGGTCTGGTTGACATGCTGGGGTTCAGTCACAGGCTGGGCTTCCTGATCTCAGAGGGCTTTCCCAAGCTAATGGATTCTGTGGTTCTGTGATTACTTGGATTTGCTATACATAGAATTTAAGCATTCACCTTTGCTACAATGTATCTCAGTAGGCTCAGCAGCCACTTCTTGTTCTGACTCGGGCATAGACTCTGTGGATGAGCGCAGAGAAGCCAGATAGGGGGTTCTCTTTTGAACCCTCATAGTTATATTTACTACAGGAAGTAGGATGAAAGGTTAGAAAGCACTCCAGAGATGTCCCCTTCAAGCACCAAAAGGGTCCCTGTGTCTCTGTCCCTTGGAGTCAGGCTCCAGAGACACAGGGACAGTTACCCTTAATGCCCATCATCGATGTGCACTGTGTGCTTCTTCTGTGTCACTGTGGGGTTCCTGTCAGACTGCTTCCACAGTGATAGGCAACAGTTATCTGTTGATATGGGAACACTTTCTTCTATTATTTCTCCAGATGTGGTTCTCCATGATTTCCCCCTCCCACCACTTCTTCCTCATTTGTTCCTGTTAAACATCACCTTGTTTTCCTACTTGTGACAGCAAGTGTAGATACACTCAGTTCTGATTAGGAGACTTTAGCTTGTATGGTTTTTGTCTCGTTGCCAGCAGAGAACACTTGTCAAGACAGCCCAGAGCGTCTCATGCACACTGCACCTATGGCATGCCTCTTGCACATTAGAGGAAAGTTGTCCTTGGGAAAGTCAACAGCTAAAGGGATTTAGTGGATGCAGGATTTCTTAGCAGTCTTCTTGCAGTGGCCTCCAGTGACAGCGTTCTCCCTAAGTCTGCTGTCAGGCCCCTCAGAGAGGTCAGGAGTGCAGGTAAGGAAAGATTTAACACAGGGAAGCAGTTGGGAAGAAATGCACTCTAACACACACCAGCTCTGAAAACCTTTAAATCACAGCTTTTAATGAGCCAGGCCCTGTAACATGAAGAATTCTGAAAAGGAACAGGATTATTTCAGGAATTTGAAGAGCAGGATGATTCTTCCTATTTTGTAATTGAAGTTCTGAATATTCCAAATTATGTCTAATAACTTACTATTTATCACTGCTTCTTCAATTCATCTTCACTCAACTCTGATCTTCAGGCTTTCTTTTAGACACATATATATGAAAGAATCACACAATCCTTATTCTTAAATATCTTATTCCAAGTCTCTGAATTTGTTGTTTCTTTTGTATGAAAGAGCTGTTGGACAAGACCTGTATGTATTAGCAAGTACCTGCAAGTAAAGTTGCAATAGCAAGTCCTCCTAATGTGTATCTATTTAACATGGTAATTATTTATTAATGTTGCCATTCTATTTATTTATATGTGCATATACATGTAAAAACCATGTTGTTTTGGTAAGAAATAAAACCTATAAAGGGAAGAGCACCGTGCTTCAAGTGTAACTGCATAGTCTCTCTGATTTTATCAAAACAAGGAAGTCACCAAAAATCTATGCTGAGTGACCAAGCCAGAATGGCCAATGTGGACCTGATGTGAATGTCCGTGTCCCTGTCTCCCAGGCTTGGTCCAGTGTTTATTCCCAGTGCCTGAGCAGGAGCCTGCTTGCTCCAGAGCAGGTCACATCAGGATGGGCACCACGGTGAATTTGCTGTGCCGCACTGTAGCTTTGCTTTAACGATCGTGTCAAAACCTATTTAGCTTCAAGTGTGGCAGCCCTGGTATCCAGCTGCTCCTCTTCCACATCGTGATATCTAGAGGACAGTAAGAGTTTGCTTTATCCATGTCTTGGCTTGAAAAGACAGGTGTCTGCTAAGGAAGGCAGGAGCCTCCTTTGAAATGGAAAATGTAAACCCCCTCCTCTGAATTCTTATAAGTTTAAATTAAGGGGCTCTCAGGCAAAGATATGGGAATAGGAATAACAGTTTTTTATTAGGAAAATTAAAAATACAAATGCAATAGTACCAAAAAACGCACTGACAGAGTCAGAATACAACCTGACACCCTGTTGGTCAGGGTGTTGGTAGTAGTCCCATTAAATGGTGGCTGCAGTCCTCCTGCAGAGCCAGGTGTGGTTCTGTTGAAGCAGTGATCCTGTAGAAGGGTGTTGTTTTCCTCTGACAGTCCAGTGGTGGTGTAGATGGGCCTGGTCTTCCTCTGGGAATCCAGTGGGAAAAGGCTGCCTGTGGCGCTCCAAGTCTCAGATTCTATCCAAGTAGGAACGCTTGGCTCATCCCCCTGGGTGGAGCATCTCCCAATGGGATGATGTAATTTTATCAGTCATGCAGTGAGACTCAATGGCCCATTAACAGCAAATATCTCCCAGAGGGAGGGTTGGTCCTGGAAGAGATAAAGAAAACTGCCCCAGCTGGTTTTGACAGGGGGCCCAATTAACAGAAGATAACTGCCCCACCTCTAACAGATGGCAATAGAATATACACCCCCAGCCACATCTTGCAACCTAAGACAATCCATCATGCCATAATTTTACCACAGGACTTGTTTACCTGAGGGGTACTTACAGCAAGCTTTGATGTAACTTCCATCATCATTTTGCCATGTCTGTGGCTTGTAGTTCCAAAATAATTTCTCTTTTTCCATTTCTAGGAAGCAGACAGAAAATTTTTTATCAGCTGGCCTTTTTTTTTCCAGTATGGATTATTTTTAAAAGGAACTTAACACAAATAAAATCTCTTCTTATTGATACTCAATTGCTTATATGTGTGGAGGTTACTGAAGGAAAGGAAGAGACCTGCCCTTTATTACAATTCAAACACACAGCCATGCAATCAAAAATGTTGACATTTTTCCTTCAAAAATATTGTGGTAGCATCACTTCTTTCCTCTAAGGAAAGAGGAGCAGGTTTCTTGCATAATTGTTTCTTATATTATACTATTGTTTCTATGTTATAGGAGTTTCTTGTATCATTTGCATTCTGCTTGGGATCTCTGGTCTCAGGGAGGCAGGCACGCCATCTGCTGTGGAAGATACAGAATAAAATCAAATACCATTTGAGACTAAAAAACAGTGTGTGGGAGAAAAAAAACACTCCTAAAATATTATCTCTCTTGGAATTTTGTTTTTTCAGGAAAGAAATTACCACATTTCAGGCTTTTAAAACAAATCTCATTCTGAAGAAAATCAACATGGTACAGAGATGGGCAGTTTTTCTAAGTTTCTTTTGCCCATTTCTAGGTTAAATCTTTAGAAGCCCAAAGGAGCCAACTGTAATTTGTAATTTCAAGGACAGTGGAGGAAGTTTCAGGAGGAATAAAATGTATCAGCTCTCAGACAAAGTAGTCTCAGCATCTCATTCCTGCCTTGTACACTACCTTCCTTTAGCAGACTAGATTAAGTAGAAGTAGACCAGGGTTTGCTCTCTGCTTTTGGACTCAAAAAACTAACTTTTTAAGGCTTTATTTCAAGTCCTTGGAGACTCAAACCCAGCAATACAGCAATCTCCTAGCCAGCCTTACAGCTGTAATGAGATGTAGATAACCTCTCCACTGATCATACCAGCAAGACCTGGCTAGCAGAGGAGAAAATCAGGATTTGTGACATCCCCAATCACTGCCAGGCTATGGAAGAGAGAAAAGAGTATGGCCAGCTCCAAAGGGACCGGTGAAAATTAGTTTTTTCCAGATTCCACAGTACGAAAATCTCAGCAGCACTTTGTTTGCCTAATATATTCCAAAAGAGAATTTAATAGAATAAATACCTTCTATGTTTTTAATAAAGCTCCCTCTCCTTTGCCACTCTAGTTTAAAAGCCATTGCCCCCTAGGTGGCACTGTCCAATAAAACAAGGCGTGTTTAAATATGGAATGATCATTAAGAAAGAGTCATTAAGGTTGGAAAAGATCTTCAAGATCAACCTGTGGCCAAACACCACCATGTAACTAAACCATAGCACTTAGTGTCACATCCAGTCATTTCTTAGACACTTCCAGGGATGGTGACTCCAGCATCAGGAGTGACAGGTTGTACCAATGCTTGACAACCCTTTCAGTGACAAAATTCTTCCTGATGCCCAACCTGAACCTCCACTGGTGCAGCTTGAGGCCATTTTCTCTTGCCCTGTCACTGGCTGCATGGCAGAAGAGGCTGACCTCCACCTGGCTACAACCTTCTTTCAGGGGGTTGTAGAGAGTGATAAGGTCCCCCCTGAGCTTCCTCTTCTCCAGGCTAAACACCCCCAACTTCTTTATCTGCTCCTCATAGGACTTCTGCTCCAGACCCTTCATAAGCTTTGTTGTCTTTCTCAGGACACGCTCCAGCATCTCAATGTCTTTCTTGCAGTGGGGGGCCAAAGACTAAATACAGAACTTGAGGTGCTGAGCACAGGGGGACAATCACTGCCCTGGACCTGTTGGCCACACTCTTTCTTTTACAGGCCAGGATGCCATTGGCCTTCTTGGCCACCTGGGAACATTGCTGGCTCATGTTTGGCTGGATGTCAACCAACACCCCCAGGTACTTTTCTGCCGGCCGTGGAATTCTTGTTTACAATGTAAACTAGCGTATGTTTAATGTAGCTATTAGTCTCAGCTTGGTAATCCTCTTTTTCTGAATCTGTCTCTCAAAGTCAATAAAATATGCTGCTGTGAATCTCATTTAAATACAGTATTTTTACTTTCAAAGTGCTATGGAATATATTTTCCTGGAAAATTACTGTGTATTGCATGTATTTGTTCTTTCTGTGCTCAGTGAATAAACCAGCAGAGGCTGTGCTTACTTTAGTAAGTCATTCAGAGCAGCAGGAGCAGATTGACAGCTGTAAACAGCAGGGGCTGAGGTTCCTCACAGCTCGAGTATATTCTCACACAAAAGTTATTTTGCATCTGGTGGGAATTGGCCCAGTACTGCACATCGTCATCACCTATTCTGAAACTCCCTGAAAAAAACTCTATCACAAAACTCCTTCAACCACAGGACCTCTCAGAAGCACCAAGTTCCCCTTTCACCTGTTTCCCATAGATGTGTTTCACACCAGTCTCCACTATGTACATAAAAACTTCACAGGCAGAAGGAAGACCTCTTTTCTCATTCCTCCAGGTTACGAGTGACACTGTTTTACTTGTTTTATATCCTGCTCTTCACTCTGGTGCTGGAACATGGATTGCTTAGTGGTGCAGGGGAGGAGGAATAGCCTTTGCCCTCCAGGCACTGTAGCAATGCCAGGAAAACGCCTTGAGTACACCCTTCTTACCCCTTGCTTTCACATACAAAAAAAAGAGACAGGACATCTTTTTGACAGTGTTTACCACTGTGACAGCTTTGTTCACAGTCAGATAGAGATGCTGAGCCTAGGAAACAAATTTAGACAGACAGACAGGATGTTAGGATGTGGAAAGAGAACAAGTGGGTGCAAAACTTCTGAGAGCAAGGGGGTGCCACTGAGAAACAGAGAACTGTGGAGCATAAGGGATTTAGAGGAATGATGCCACAATATCCTCAATTAATTTCTGTAATTCCCTTTTGAGAAGAGGTGCTCTGCTTTTCTTCATGTTATAGTACCTGGTAAATAATTCCATCATGTCCTCCTCTTTGCTCATTCAAGATCTCCTCTGATTTTCCTTGTATATGGTATTATGTGTTGTCCCTTCATTTGGCTCTCACAACAGCATCACTATCTTTTTCTGGTAATGGGTTTAAGTCCAGACATCATCCAAATTGTGCCAAATAAGGTTTTCCTAGGATAAGAAACAAAATATGGTTTTGTATCATCTTCTTCATTTTTCTCTTCCGGTGTCATCCAGAAGAAATCTGCCCACCCAATTACAATTACTCTGGCAAACAAAGAGGTTGTGGGAGGAGAACTGTTCACATATCACCATACATTTTGGGTTGTTTACCTTCCTGTAGAGAAGGCCAGCACCAATCTTCTAGAACTTTGGTTTCCAGTTCAACTCTCAAATTGACTGGAGTACCTTTATTTCAACAAAAGTATGCTAAGACCCAATCCATAACTTGCAGAGGGGCAAAATTTCCAGTGTTACCCAGTTAGGAGTAAAAGGTCTCTAAAACATTTTGTGATTACACCAGTGCCTTTTAGTGCAAGCAGGAATTGATTTATTCCTAACAGGAGGATGTCTGCATGATATATGTGTTTATGTCCAATGTGTCAAGCACTACTTTATGCCCTTCAACATTGCAGAGCTTTGACCCTTTTTAAGACACAGAACTAGAAAGCAAATGTAAAACCTGTCAAGCCTACGTCGAATCAGAGGCTTTGAGGAAACACTGGTTCTTTCAGCCCAGCCTTTAAAATTCTTCCTGTGCTGGCCCAAGCTGATATGCACACTTATAGGAAATTCTAATACTGGATGTCTTTGGTTTGCAACAGCTAGGAGGCTGGGGCTTATTAGGAAATTATGTTATGTCTCCAGGCACCGAAAAAGTAAATTCTTACTAATGACTTGTTTGCTGTAGTTATTATTCTCAGCACTTCTCCAGACATTCAGAAATAAATTATTTCTCTCTTGAGAAGTATAAAGCAATTTTTTTTTACTAAAGAAACAAATTATTCTGCTGAAAAAGCCTATGAGATGTTGCAAAAGCCAAAAAATGTGTTCAGTACAGTTCTTCTACCTTAACAGTGTGCAATAGAATTTTTATGCATGTTCTCATTATTTTTCCTTATTTTTTAAGCTCTCACAGGCATTTGAGTAAATTTTGAAGTATTTTTTTCCTCCAAAACTTTTAGGAACTTAGAAACATAAGACTGCCACACAATTTGTTGAAAGATGTTAAGTCTATAGTGATGGAGTTTTTTTCTAAAGAAGAGGAGGGGGGTTTACCTATTATTTGCCTAAAATTGTAAGCCTCTGTAAAACTTGCATCTAAATGCCTTCATGCTGCACATCTGCAGATGATACTGAGACATCCCTTTTTTGTTTGTTGTGAAAAGCAACAGGAAATAACCCTGTTGGCAGCTACTATCGTTCTCTGGGAGTCAGTGAGGTTCCGACTCAGACAGTCTCCAGTTCAAGTCAAAACCTCAGGTTTTAATGATACATGATTAAATACAAAGGGGGTTTTGTTGTTTTTTTTTTTTAATTAAATTTTAACTTGCTGTGTTACATCCCAAAAACAAAATACTGTGATCCTGGATGAATGCAGGACAAAAATCCTAACCCATATGGTTTCTTTATTTATAAAGATTAATGTAGACTTTATTTTATTTCAATAGTTCATGTTGACTCTTGAATTTCCAAATATATTTGACTGCAGTAGTAATTTCTGAAAGCTATTTTAGCTTCTTTCTATCTGTCCTTCCTGCCTAATCTAAGTCAGTTGTAAATGTATGTGGCTTCAAAGGAAGGAGGAAAAAGCATAATGAAAATAGTCAAAATGTTAAAAAGATGGAAAACTATTTCAAGAACAAAACATGTCTCAGGAGCTCGAGAATCACTGTGGACTGACATATGGTAATCGTATGTCAGCATATGCCTGTGCTGCTTCTACAGCAGATCTCCATTTGCTAAATTCTATTTGTGTCCAAAGTTGTAGCAAGAAGATCAAGTTTCAATGCAGTTAAAAAAATGTGTAAGCATGATGACATGTTTAATTTTTAATTTTCTGTAGAAGCAATCCTGCATATTTTTATTCTTTCCTTGTTCCTTTTTCTGATTTCAGAGACTATCTTGACACTTCAATTTACCCATCTCACCCCGTGTTAAATTCTCAGTATCAGGAAAATTGGGATCAACTCCAAGATTAACAAGTATTTCTTTAAATTGGGGTGGGGAGGGAAAGATTAAAAAGATGCAGTGCATAGAAACATGTAGAATAAGAAGAAGGGAAACAGTTTCCTGCTTTAAATCTAGTAATTTAATAACCTAATCACTGAGTCATTGTATGTATTTGTTTCTGGTTTCCAGAACCCAGAAATCACATTCTGAACTAAAGAAATCTCCCTTTGGAAAATTTTGCTGCAGTTAATATAATTTTAGTTTCAATTAAATAGAAATATTAGAAAAATGTTGGGAAATTTCAGCTGCAAACTAGCTGTGAGTTATGAGCTAACCACAATTCTCATGTTGTTTCCTAAGAAATATTCCTTCCTCCATCTCAAAGCTGAGGATATCTGTTTCAGTTTTATAACCCATGTTAAGGCTGACAAACTACATATTTGACTCTTCTGGCTACTAGAAAAGTAGGTTATTAGGAGCTACAAATAATGTTGATAATTAACAGTAAAAATACTGAGTATTGTATATGGGTCTAAGATTCCTTCCATTACTACAGTGTAAATGGAAAGCATTTCACATAAGGATACTGCATGACAGGAAAAAAGGTTAGAGCAAGAAAAGATTCCAAGGGTAACACTGTGTTGTTTGGGTTACAGAGATAAAGTAAACGGAGCACGTATTTCATTTCTATCTGGAAACAAGCAGTGAAGAATTTCAATTTCCACTCAGACGGGCAGGGAGTGGATTCTCCTCTCAAGATAAACCCAAAATAACTTTGCCAAAGGAATGTCTCAAGATTGACACTGCTGTACTCCAGATGAGAAATTCCCCCACATTTCTGAGTCTTAAGCATGGATGAACACAGCAGATTGGTGAAGCAATCATTTAATCATTCAGTTCCATTAAATGGGACATTGGTTAGCTACATGTGTCAAGAGCTAGAAAAAGGAGAGCTACTTTGAACATGCAAAGGCCTTGGGATTAGAAAACCACCATGACTTCTGCCTGAGGATTGCCACACTGAAATCTCTTGGAGGTTTCTATCATAACCCAACACTGTGGTGGTAGCTGAGAAGAGGCTGTGCAATGGTAGCTGCAGTTTCTGCTTCGCTGCATTACCTTGTAATGACATTAGCACATATTTCACATTCTGTGAGGGGAATGCTTCCCTCCTCCTCCTCCTCGCCGCTTAGAAACAGTGAAGAGATGAGATCTGACACTTGAAAATGCTATAGCGCTGTGACCTCACCGGGGTATAAGATGGTCTTAGTGGAGGCAGAATATTCAGCTGCCTGAAGTACTTTTGCTTCGTCCAGCTGGTGTCCTACTGTCTGCAAAGCTGCTTCCAGACAGCAGTGCTTTGTTATTCACTTGACTTTACTAGCCCTTGTCAGAGTTAATTGGATTTGTGACATGGTCAGATGTTTATTTCTTGATTCTGTTGTCGCTTGCCTTACAGAACACATACGCCAGGGGAAACAACAGTACATCTAGCAAATACCAAACTATGAAGAGATACACAGAAATACTGTCCAACTTTATAGGAGATAAAATTTAAGGAAATGTGTGCTTAAAATATTTTTCCCTCTAATTTATGACAATATTTTTGTCACTTAGCTCTGATTTATTACAATAATTAGAGCAGTTATAAAACCTTTTGTTTAAATACATCCACAGCTCTCTAGACTGTCAAATATCACATTCATTAATGTGGTCATGTATAAAAGCCCAACTAAACCTTATTGTAGCTGAATGCTGTTTTGGGGAAGAATGCACATAAATCACATAAACACAAGGTTGCATTTCTGGTAAAATTTCTTGGTTTATTAAGTATTTGAAAAACTTATGCTCTTATGAAAGCCACTGCCTACAGTCATAATTTTATTATACCTTCCTTTGTGTAATAACTTCTGTTTTGTATGTGAGATTATATATAATAGTAGTTATACAATTCACTTTCTAAATATTTGCTACTATTACTGATGTAGTATTTTGCTGTAAATATTTTTAAATACAATGAAAAATGTTTATGAAGTTATTGATACCTCTAAATTATTTAAATCAAAAACCAAAAAATGACTTAATTTACAACTGCTACAAAAAGCATGAATTTTGGCACAGAATCCCAGAGAAGGTTTTATTCTGAAATACATTCTCCCTTCTTACAGAAGTTTTGGTTGGATGAGAGGCCCACACGTGAGCTGTGAGAACAGATAAACACACACACTCACAGCACTCTGGAAGTCACAGTGGATGCAGTCTTTTCTACAGGCTTGAAACAAGAGTAAATCAACTACAGCTTTGTGTACAAGGAGTGTATAGAAATACCTGAACATTCCTTCATATGTCAGCATGAGCTAAATTTCATAGATGTTACATGATAGTAACAGCAGGAGGAGAGAGAGACAGATTGACAAAGCAGTTAAGCTTGGGCTTAACTTTAAGTTTGTATCCAAATCCTCATGAAGTCAACAGCTATGCAGTTGGAGCTATGCCAGGATGTAGCTGAAGATGTGACCATCACAGTCTACTTTATGTAAGCATGTTGTGACTAAGTTTGTAAGCAGAAATGGAGTTAGGCAGTTAGTGGTAATCTGTAAGTGTTGTGAAAAAAATGTTGGCAAAATTTTTATATTGGCTACTGCAAGAGAGTAATAAAAGCAAAGAGAAACAACGTCAGTGAGAAACAGAGGGTATGATTTATTTCTATTTCATTCTAATTTTATTAACAGCCCCCCAGTGCTTTCAATACACAAAGCTGCAGCAGCACAGGGGCAAATCAATTGAGCTTGGTGTCATTTCAGGCAGCTATTTGGAAGCATCTGAAAAATGCACAACAAGGCTAACCTCAAATCCAACATATTGTACTAGCTGAGAAACAGGAGAGGAATTTATTTATTTATGTATTTATTTATTTAAATTATAGTGCTTCCACCTTTTGTACTGATTTTGACAGGCCATTGGTTCCTTAAATAAGGCAGTGTTTAATCCTTCATCTCTTGCACTGTGAGGTAACATTGTATAAGCCAAAATAATGTCCACCTAGACTCTGAAACTGTTACTCTACCCCACTAGGAACTTCAGGAATAGACTTACTGCCTTTAGTGGGGCAAGGTCTGAAGTAAAATCACTAAGCAATTTTGCTGAAAAAGATACAAAGCTGGAGAAATTTTATCAGAGTATCATCTTCTATTATATCATTGCTTCTATTTGCCAAATTAATTACAAGACTTTCTTACGCTCTACTGTATTATGTTAATTAAAAATTCTTCATTACATTTCCTTGAGGGCAGTCATAAAAAAGGTATCATCTCCAGACAGCAGTCTACAAAATATTTGGTGTATCACAGTTCCTTCATTACATTCACATGAGTCTTTCAATATCATTATTTAGCTAAAATAAAGTCGAGATTGACTTAAGTACTTACATGACACCTAGTAGCAATCTACAAACAATAGCTGGAACAGAAAAAATAGTTCTCCAACCCTGCCTATGATTATGGAATTGATTTATTTTTGGAATAGACCTCCATTAGGAAAGATAAGTTTTCTAGCAAGTTATTCAAAATGCAGCAAAATATTAAAGAATAATCAGGAAAAGGAAGAAAAATTGTTTTGTGCACTTCTATTATTTATTAACTTGAGTTGGCACTTACTTTGATACAAAGAGTTACACATGTCAGAATGCTCCATGCTCTTAAACTGTACTTTTCTCAGCCCTAAAAAGATAGGATAAAAAATACTAAGGTCAGCAACCATGTACACACTAGCATAAAGCTTATCAGCTTCTATTTATTCTTACAGTTCTTTCACAATACATTATTAATACCAAGGTTGTATCAACTACCATGGATATTTAACTGATAAAAAAATTGCATATTAGTCCACAAGATATTGCTGATGTCTGATTGAATCTCAAATAAGATTAGATATTATTGGGGCGGGNGAAGGGAAAAAATGTCTGTTAAGATAAAAGAAAAGCACAAAACCTCAACAAAACCTAATGCTAGTGTCAGAAGCCAAATTCCAGCTTAAAAAGCAACATGCCTCTAGACATGCTGCATGCTGCTGCATTTTGTGTCATTTCTTCATGAACTTCCTCAGAAGCAGGACTGCTACAAAGTGATGTGTTAAAGGCATCCATCCCTGCTTTCAGGTACAAGGCCTTCCTTAGCGACAGAAATAGGATGTCCACTTATGAAACAATTTCTTAAAGAGCTACTTAAAGCTGACACAAGATAAAATATTTCCAGGCCTGGAAGTTCCTTAGCTTCCAGCCCTGCCAGGAGGCAGGCGGCACAGCCTGTCACCCCAGGGTGACAGGGACCCTTTGGGAGGGAGTCCATCTGGACACCTGCTCAGGGACCTGCAGTCCTGCAAGCGCTGCCAGCCCTGCCGCAGAGGCAGCTGCAGCTCTTGGAAGGCTGGGCCACCTGCCAAGTGGATGGGTAGAGAGCTGGCAGGCAACCAGCAAGTTTCTGGCAAAAATTTGACAAGCCTGGCTTCCACAAGATTTCTCTTTTAAAACATAAGAATGCTACCTTCTCTTCACAATAAAATACTAAATAGTTTATGTTAGGAAGTGCATTTTGTACAAGTCCATTTTCTCCCTCCAAAAATACACGTTGAGTAAAATTTAACTTGACAGTTTGTGGTGAAGTTCAGATAAAACCAAACATTAAGGAATAGATGACTAATTTAAAAAAATCAGTACTGAAATAAATAGAACCACACAATCTACCTGGTACGTCTGTGTCATCTGTCGCTTGAGTAGTGCAATACAGGGCACTGTAGAAATTCTGCAATTAATTCCAAGAAACACTGAAGTATCATAAGCAATGTATCTGCTTACCCATGGCGCTTCCTCAGGCAGACCAGGGCCACAGGCAGGCAGACATTGACTGGAACAAGGGGTTAAAATGTAACTCTCCCAAGTTTTTGTTGACTTCCCTTAGCTAGAAATAGTAAAAGCATAATGTGATTGTGTGATACAGCTCAATATGAAGTTGCCTCAGCACAATTTTTAATACATATTTTAGACATAAATTAGCACATATTAATGCTAATGGAGTTATATTGCTTATTGTGTCTGAGCCAGAACCTTTAGCTTGGGCTGTGCAGTTTGCTTACCTATTTAAAAGAGCAGGAAAATCTACAGCCCTTCTACTGCCAAACTGCATAACAATTAAGTAATTAATCAGCAACTACTTAGCTCTTGAACTAGCTAAGCTAAAGAATTCTAGCAGCTATACTTTTGGGGATTGAAGGCTGAATCCACACTGATGGATCCAATATTCCTTCTGCACCAGTGTCAGTGTTTTACACTCTGACAGGGTGGCTGGCAAGCCCCAGCCCAAGTTCATATTATTCAATATTCATATATTGTTTTACAGTCAGGAGTTCACTATAAGGAATGCTGACAGAGTTGTCCCTTGTGAGTACCTACATCTGACTGACTTTGGTTTTCAATAATCCCCCTTCAGCTTTAAACAAATGCAGGTTTCATACACCCAGCTAAGTATTAATTAGCCTGATGCCTATCACTTGGGGAGGAAATAACTTTATGCCATGTTACATTCCTTCAGCTCTTATAAGTGTGAGAACCAGTTACAGCTGTTATATGCACTCGAACTTCTGCTTTTTTCGTGCAGGAAACTAAACGATCTGTTAATGAAGGTAGAAATCACTGTAGCAGAGAATCACTGTCCCATTCTGTCCTTTGACAGCATGAAAACACCAGCATTTATGGCATCCTTTTGTAGCCAGAAATTTCTGTTGTACCACTACAAGACTTGTGAGAGAAAATACCTGAAAAGACAACGGAAAGTGCAAAGTCTTGTCTCAAAGTTTCCATTTTATATATTGCACTATTTAAACTTCCTTGATCAAGGAAGGTGCTGAAGTTCAACTCTTCTTCCTTGACAGCCAGCAGGAATAGAGACAGTACACATTTTAATGTGCTCCTTCTGGCTGCACTCTCTAGACCATGGAGAGGAACTGTGCATTCCCTGTGAGGCTTCCACTTATGTATATAATGATGAATATAATATATTTGGCTGCCTTTCTAACAATACCTAGCAGCATCCAGCACACATGCTTATACTGTATTAGAATATAACAATTTTGTGAATGTGGAAAAGAGACACATTTTCTGAGGTTAATGAGTACAGCTAGAAAAAGCCATATCAAACAGGAAGGACTGCACTGCAGTCCAGTTTTTGATTTATACAAGACCACTTGTATAAATCAAAACCTTTTCTTCAGAGAAGGACACCTTTATTTCATGAATTGATATTAAGCTGAATTTCTTTGTCTACCTTGTATGTTCTTGGTCACTGGCATTTTTCATGAGACAAGCAAATGCTGATCCTCTTTGGGCTGTAAGGGAAAACAGCTGCTAGCCAGAACTGGAGTATTGAGAGCACTTGGTCAACCCAACTTCACAGAAGGTTTAAGTACCTCCAGACTGTATCACATCTGTCAAAGCAGCAGCAAATACAACATAAAATGTAGAGCAGGTCCAATTTTTAGTGTGTCAGTAGAATCAGCCTGCAGTTATTTTTAACTGCCTTGGAAAGCTTAGCAGGCAGATACAGTTAATCCTTTAAAGGATTTGCAGGTATTCATAGCTTAATAAGTAAGTATAGTGGATTAAGCCAATAGGAGATTGTAGACAGTCAAAGACAACCTTTACATGCTAACATTAAAAAAATAAATAGAACCATTTCTTTTACATAGCTCTTTCCTAACAATCACCCTAAAACGTCAGTATGTGCCAGAATCCCATAGAGTGAAATATGAAATAAAAATGTTAGTCATTAACATCAACATGTGTGATATTTATCAGAAAGCAGTGAACTTCTCTTGTCTTCTATTTCCATTATCCTGTAAGTGCTTTGAAAAGCAGAGCTGCATTGTGAAAATAAATTAAAAACACATCTACTTATGTAATAAATAAATAAATAATAAAACTAAAACAGTACCATTCATTTTAGTAAGAAGAAAAAAGGCTGAATTATTTTTATAGGTCGTATTTTATATTGCTTGTATTCTTTTTCAGGATTCACTAACTTCGGCTCAGCTGACAGATGTGGGCCTTCAATATATTCATAAACACTGTGAAGAAGAACACACATAATAAGACAAAGGAAAAAAATCAGATGACACAAAACTACTAGGCTGAGGAAATCTAGGACTAGCTATGAAAAGCTTTGGAGGTGGTTCAATACTCAATGGGTGATAAAATGCCAGAGGCTATTCAGTGTCATTAAGTGCAATGCACATCAAGAAGGGAAGAGAAAATACACACACACACACACACATATATATATGTGGTGTTAGTATCACCAGGAAAGAAATCTGAAAACATCTGGTGCTTAAAGGAACAAACATACCTGGGATTTATTTAAAAATTAACAGATAAAAACATGAAAAATCTGCCCTGTACACACTTAGGCCACAAACACATTATGAATACTATATGGAGCTTTAGTCATTCCATTATCAAAAAGGTCATGATAGAATTAGAAAAACATCTAGAGAAGAATATGAGAGCAATGTATCAAGTAATGAACTTTATTCAAAAGGTGACCTGGCAATACTAGTTTTCACAATATAAATATTGGAAGACATGCCTTTTTTTTTTTTTGTAACATTAAACCAACTTTCATTAGATATTGTGAGGCATAAACTGTACATGGACCAGAAAAATCATGACTTCATTGATTCAGCAGTTCTATTCAGTAGGTCAGCAGTAACTGTTAAACAAAAGAGTCTCCTAGTCACTGAAGGCCTGAAGAGCGTGATGGGAAATCACGGCAAGCATGACTGCCTCCGGACATTTTTTCCGTAAGTATCTACTTACTAGCTTAGGTAGATTTTTCATCTGGCTGAATTCAGCAGTTCTCAGGTCCTCATGACTAGAACGATTGAAATCATGATGTATACTGTTTGGCATATTGTTACAAGAAATTTGGCCAAGAGCTCCCTGCTTCTATCACTGCTACTTAAAAAGAATCACAATAAAAATTGCTTCATTAACGGTCCAACTGAAGCAGTCTAATTCCCTACACATTTTTAAGGTAACATATTCTGGCTACCAGACAAACCACTGCTTTCACACCTCAACTGTGTTAACTGAAATATAGCTGAAATATATGTAGATAAGAGATACATGAAAGATAAGACAGGATATTACTCCACAAGGTTATAATTAGGACCCCGCTCTTCCCAAATGAGTCAATAGTGGGATGTATTGTTGACTCTGATGCTTGAACAGAATTGTGAGACATACGAACATAGGACTGGAAGGGAACTCCTAAATCACTGCAAGTACTCAACTCTTACACTTGCAGTTGTATCACCTAATTTATTTCAGAAACTGACCCAAGTCCTTTTAGTAACTACTCTATCAGATGGCAGTCTCAAAGTGTCTCTCCTCTGACAGAAAATTCGGTTTGATTTTTAGAGTCAGTGTATTCCAAGTCAGCTGATGACTTATGCTCTTCTACTAACACAGTTCCTTGGCTTCAAGAGAGATTTACCTCTGTGATGGTACATTCAGAGAAGGAAATTATATCATCTGTTAATACTCGTTTAGCTTGGCTCATTGAGGCAAGCCCTTTCCCAGCACATCTCTCCTACCGTGGCATGCAATGTGAAGAGGTCCCAGCTGGCTGTGACACCAGGCCTGTCAGAGCAGAGACACTGCAGACATTGCACACCCCCGTGGCCCTGGTCCCAGGAGCTGTGCAGATAGGTTAGCACATTCCTTTCAGGCCAATGTGCCCTGTCACTGAGACAGCCAGTCATCCTCAGCATGCATTCAGAGCCAAACTAAGGTGGCTGCAGTAATTCACTTCTGGAAACAGTTTAGTGGGGGTTAGATCAATTATTTATATTCTATACTTCACTGTGTAGTGTAATTACACTCCCAGCTTCCCACTGTACACTTCCAATCCCATGGATCACCAAGCTCTTTCTCCTCACTGATTTGCCTTTCTGGAATGCAGAATTTTCACAGAACAGACTCCAGTTTTTCCATATATCTCAAAGTCTATGATAACCTTTGACATGCAAACTGAAACAACTTTCAGCACTTGCACTATTTTCAGCTTTGCTGGAATGCTGAGCCCTGCAAGTCACTACAATGACTCTGAAGCTTAATGACAATTCTATCATGAGAATGACATCACTTCTTATCATTTTGGAAGAAACATCTTAATATAGTAGTGGCAGATAACTGACATCACCATCACCAAGTTCCTAAGAGATGCCTGAGAAAGGAAGAAATGCAGTTAAAACAGTAGGAAATCAGGATTGACAGAACACTTGACAATGGTTCTGCACTTTTTAAGAGCAGTCTATCAATTTCTCACACATTTCAATCTTTTCCCTTTACAATCCAATTTGCTTAGGTAACCTGGACACCTTTCACTCCTCATGGTTTCTCTGGCTCCTTTCCACCCTGCAGATTTGTTGCTGCTAGTCATTCCTACTAACAGACACTGCACAGTGAACAGTTTCAGGAAGTCTACCACTTATCCCACTGAGTGTTTCACTGTCACATCAGCACTTTGGAATTCAGGAAGGGCAGGGGTCTAGGAGCAGAAATGAGAGAAACTGCTTAGGCAGTGGATTCTATCCTGACACAAGCATGAAGGAAAGACCAGCACAAATATCAACATAAACCTCAAAAAAAAAACAAAACAAAACAAAACCAAACAAACCCAAAAAACCCCCCCAAAAAACCAAACAAACAAACGAAAAAAAAGGATTTGAGGACATAAAAGGGCTCCAAAACACAGTGATACCATAAGAACAGCTTCATCACAGAAGGAATGAAACATAGTATCATGGAATCACTTGGGTGGGAAAAAACCTCCAAGATCTTTGAGTCCAATCACCTACCTAACACTGACGACACTAAATCATGTAAATCATGTCCCCAAGTGCCACAACATCAGAAGTTCCAGGACCTTAATGGTCCAGAGTGACTTGGTGGGTGGGAGGATGAGGGGCATTCAAGTTTTATAGATGAGTAAGAAAGGGGAAAACAAAGTAGCTTAGGAGAAAGGACACACAGAAAAACATTTAAAATGAAGATTTTTTTTTTTCAAATGTGTGGCCTTCGGTGGGAATTTAGATTTAGTTATTGAATACAATAGCTGTGCATGCACATTTATTCTTATGAAAGCAAGAAAAATACTACTGAAGTTGAATAGACAGCCTATACATATTTACCCCAATATCAAACCATACAATGTTTACCTTACAAATTTATACTCTAACATATATTTTGAAAATCTGTAACACGTATCTCAAATCAGACTATGTAATTAGAAAGATCTGTGTTTGCTTAGCAGAGGAAGCAGGACAGTGGTACTTCCTCATTCCCTTTCTGCCATCCTAATGTCTGATTAGCACTGTACCTGGCTGCAATGTTCCTCACACGGTGAAGAAATGAATGAATATGAGGAAACAGCCTGCAGGAAACAGTTTGTGTTTGACTATCCTTTCATGCCCATTTTGCTTTGTTGCAACACCTCTGGCTTAACAGGGCTTTCACTTGATTTAGTTCAATTCAAAGGAAGAATTAGCCCCACAATGGGCCTATACACCTGTCCAACATGGCCCTAACATTCCTGACAAACCTTCTGAACACCTGTCCAAAGGCAAGACAAAGTAACTGGAGATTTCAGATGGAATCTGAATGTAATGTGACGTGAGCCAGACAAATGTTTGAACTGACCTTGATCTCTTTCCAAAACATGGAACACTGCATTAATAAATATCAATACTCATTTCAAAACCTTCTGAGTACTTAGCTGAAATACTTTCATTGTAGTTATATAGTAAAGTGTCAGCAAATTTTAATCTTAAAGATAGATACTGCATTGGCAGTTTGCAAAGAATTTAGATAAAAAAATTAAACCAAGCACAGGAAGCCCCAATGACAAACAGAATGCTGGACATATATAAAGTTTTTTTGGGAAAAATACCATCCTGATTTTCTTAGAAAACATGTAATGTTGAATAAATAAAGAACTTTTCTTTCCTTATTTTTCTTTGGTACTTTTACTCACTCAGGTATACTTGCTGTGAATCAGTTTCATAGAACAGTACCTCCCCAAATTAAGATTTGATCCTTTTTCTTTATCCTGTCAAGATTCTTACCAAAGTAACGAGAAATTGTTTTTATGGTCCATGAGATGAAAGATTTATTCCTTTATTATGAGCCAATAAATTTATTTAAAAATCAGTCAATCCTCAACTACATCCACAGACCTGCTCCCATCCTACAGGGATTAGGAATCAAACAGGCCTTTCCCATGAGCATGGCAGCACTGAGCAAAGGGCAGGGATAAGAACCTGGGAGGGTGCCGTGAACGGGACAAGAACAGAGCATCTGTTCCTGTGTGGCTTTTTCTCTCCTCCCACACATTTAAGGGAGAAATGCATACAAAGTGTGTACAGTGCTTAATTCTCACCAGTCAGGCAAAGGGCCATGATGGCTCTGTCCCAGTGCTCTGTTTATCTCAAGGACAGCTACAAATGCCTTGTGCTGGGATCTGATGCTCTCCCCTCATGCCATGGTATCCCCCCTTCCCTATTCTTCAAATGTTGCCTTATGTGTTAAAATGTGTCTCAACAACACAAATTCTTGGCACTCTGCAGGCAGTTCTGCTCCTTGTTTTTGTGCATCACATCTCTTAATACAACATAAGGATAGATCTTGCCAGGACTTAAAAAAAAGCCAAACAACCCCAAAACAATCAGGCCTTCTTCCATGCTAAAGAGCCTTCATAATTCTGTTTACTGAATGTATTATATCTTTTAGGTCCGCTTTCAAGTGAGAACTGTCAACTCTCATTGCCAGTATTTCTCTTCTTATCATATTAATAACTTTTTTTTTTTTGTATTTTGTTAGACATCCTAAGACATTTTAATGCTATTCTAAGGCAGTTCTTCATATGGTCAACTTTTTGTTTATTTTCTGTTTGGGCTATGTTTTTCTATCAATTCACAGAGAGCACAGTACAGGTTAGTCATACATTCATAACTTGATTATACTAACCAAAGTCCTCCATTTATACAGTTCTGAGGAGGAGGATGATTTTACCAGGCAATTTTATTGAAAAAGACATCATCCTCAAAGATTTTCTCAGCAAGAGCAATATGGAAAATAATATCCTCCTCCAACATATGAAACAACATACCACTTAGTTAAAATTGTGATTTCTAATCCAGTAGTTTAATGAAGTACATATATATATATATATTTGAACTCTGTAGGGCTTCAAAGACTAGACTTTGACAGAGAAAAAATGAGGAAATCACATGTATCATTCTCATTTTGCAGTAAATGGAAGATATCTTATCTTATTCCTACTGAAGACAGAGCAAACACAAAAATCTTCATGGATACCTTGAGACAACATGCATAAAGTAGCTACCACACCACAAACACAGATCCTTCCTTATTTTATGTTAGCCTATCCAAGTAGCCATGTCATCTAGACATGTCATCTGGCAACCAAGAAGCCACTATAAAGAAAACCAGCTACTTGAGAAACAGTCATTCAGCTCCCTGAGATAAAGAACTCACTGAAAAGGGAGAATTATAAATAAAACACAAGTAAGTGCCTGCTGCTGACTGCCTCTACATTAATCTGAAAAAATTATTCATTCATATATATTTTTTCTGAATAAACAGTATTGTATTAAAGAACCAAACGAACCAACCGACCAAACCAAACAACCTGAGACATTTCTCTCTTGGAAGAAATTATCCTGCTCAATTATCCTGTACTTACACCACGTGGCCCTGAAAGAGCTGAATGTGCCTTGAGAGGGAACGTATCTGGTCTCCCAATGGAAAGCAAGGACACTCAGGTCCTGATCAGACCCTCCATAGTTATTTATCTTCTATATATTCATAGTAAGCACATATTTTTAATCATCAATGAGACATGTAAAGCACATTTTAAATCCCACTGACTCCAAGTAAATTTAAGGGTGCACTTAAACATATGTTTGAGATGTTCTGGTAACAAATTTAGATTTAAGAAATGAAACATTACCTATGTGAAATAAAACAGGTTTTGTCTCCTTTTCAGCAGACCACAATATACTGTTTCACAGTTAGCTAGTCCATTAGCTGACCATTCTTAAAAATTTACAGTGCAGTATGTAGAAAATAAATTTAAAACTGAGTGGTCTATAGCTGCACGGTCTGCAGAGCTTATATTACCAACCAGCACAAACCATAACTGGATGAATAACAAGATTTATACTTGGTCAAATGAAAAATAGAAATGTGATACACAAAACTGGTCAGAGTCTAGTATTTCTTAGAATTAATCCCATTAAGGCTCCTGAGACATTTTGTTATTCTTAAGTATTATCTATACAGTTTATATTAACAAATTTCAGCATACAGATTGAAATATTAATTTTGTGCTGAAGTAATCCATTTGCAAATTGTGCTATTGCAACTATTCAGGTAAGTCATGCAGTATTTTTTCATTTCTTGACAGAATAACTTGAATGTTGTAAACAAGATCAGCAATTCACTTTCAAGATTGAGTTTCAGATGACTGAAACTGTTAATACTACAAAAAAGCCACTTTCAAAAATCATTACCAACTTCATGAGTGCTTTCTGAGTATCAACTGCACACAACTGCCGATCAGCAAATAATGACAAATCACCCTGTCTTTCTCTTTTAAAATCTTAGTTTTATATTTTTGAATACATTGCAGCCAAAGGCAACAAAACATCTTTTTGGAAATCTTATGTATTCTGCTTCTTCATTGCTGCCTTTTCAAAGGGAAGCTTTTTGCACAGCAAACTACAAGCTTGTATTGAGCTATAATTTTGATTTCAACAATAAGGTCAACATTACTAAGAAGCCAGTTTTGCCTTAAAGGCAAAAGTCTCTCTAAGAACCCAAACTGGATCTTTTAAATGTAATTGAACTATAACAATTCATTTTCACAGGCTTATGAAAAAAACGCCTTCTAAACTTGCAACCAATTTTATAGTATTTGGCCACTGACAATAGATGCAGACAGGGAAGCTGGACCATCACTTTTTGAATTGCATACATTGCTAACTCAGACAAAAGTTTTTAAGTGAAGAGAGACAAGCAACAAGGAGCTCCCTGTTAAGAACAAGCACAGCATAGTCAAATCACATGAGAAAGTGAAAAGGCACAGAATGTGAGAGAAACTGAGACTTCACTCCTGGGATCACCAGCCAGCTGTGCACAGCAGGAGGTGTCTCCCTGTTGGTGCCTCCTTGGTCAGCACAGCACAGCTGACACAGCTGGCTCCCTCCCGGAGGCAGCACCCCGGGGCAGCTCACAGAGGGATAGAGAGCTTGCCTGTATTAGGAAATTACATTATTTCACCAGGGAGATGCTGCTGCAGTTTACTCTTGTGCATGTGTGTAGTTAAGCTGTTGACAGTGCTGTTTCCCATTAGAACGGCTGTAACAATCATCAGCTGAAAAAATGTTATTTCTCAGCACAGTTGAGGGACCTGTTTCTTCATTACCTTTGTATTGTATAGTCATACCTACCTCTGCAAGTGTAACAGCCACTGGGCATAACATAGTATCAAATCAAAAACTGAACCTCAACTTCAAAATTTACAATGTGATAGTAGGTAAGGTCTTGTCTTTAATGCCCTTGGCTAAATAGCACCACGTTGGGTGAGGTAGGCATCATTAATATTCATTCCTGTTCACAGCTACATTTTTGAAAATGCTACATGGAGTGGTTTTTACTACACATTCACAAGATCATTCAGGCAGACAAACTTATTTCACAGGGTAGGAAAGGAAAAAATGTATTACTGATTTCCCCCCTGCTTTTCTACGGTTGCTTCATTATAGCTTTCCTAAATTTCCTCTTCCTATCATGCTGTACAGCTAACTCTATGAATAATTTAATTGGGATACTCTATCAGCACACTGCAGTTGATGAAGGCTTGATTCTCTCAACATTTTTGCTTCCATCCTGATTTTTTTGTAACCTAACCTGAGAGCATGATGACCAAGCATTTCCATTTTCACTTTCTGCTCTGCAGTTCCTGAGACAGAAATAAAATGGAGAGGGGGCAGAATGGGAGGGGGTGGGATGCCTTCTGCTAAAGGTAGAAAACACATCACACAACCATCTGATTCACTTATCAGATTGTCACACATCAAAACTTCATGTGTGACAATCTGATAAGTGAATCCTCAGGGAATTTTAACTATACACATCCCTTCACAGGTACATAGCAAAATCCTCCAGGACAAGAGGATGAGGCAGTGAAAGCCACCTTAAAAAGACTCCAGAATGAATGGATGTCAGGGGAAGGAGGAGGGGAGAAAGAAAAGAACTGGTCTCTTTCACTGTGAATAATCCTTAGTAGCTTTATAATTACCAGGTTTTTTTTTTTTCCAGATAGCAATATTAGCCTCTATAACAGTAAAAAATCAGGAAAATTGCACCATCTTTTCTCAACATCAATATGTTCCTAACTCAGCACAAAGCAGCAAGCTTTTATTGTCATTCTTCCTTGTAGCCTTTTATTTTCTACTACTTTCACATATTTAGATTTTACTTCTGTCATTTACATTCTAATTTCAAAAAATTCCTAGGGTTATCTAAATTGGATATAGTTCACATATGAACAATATGATATGGAACATAATTTAAAATAACAAGCAACATGAAGTAGTTTAAAACTCTCCTTACTTTCAGCACCTCTAAGTGAGGTGTTTAAAGCTAATTCATCAAATTTCAGTGATTTTCCCCTTTTTAATAAAGTTTCACAAAAAAATCTAAAATCCACACACCCAGATAAACAGCAAGCCATTTCTCATATTATATTAAAAGCAATGTTATCCCTTTTGTTTGAAGTAGGTGGCTGAATTTTGGACTCTTAGAAGTTGTTTCTGTTAGAAAACATGTTCCAGAATATGTTTGGGTTCCTTTGTGTGTTCTCCCCTTTCTCTTACAATACGAACTCAACCCGCAGCTGAGCTGATCTGTTTACTGTCACTGAAAAAGCATTCCCATCCCACTCTTTCCAAATTCCAACTTTACCCTTCTTTTCCCCTTACTCTCTAGTCTTTTCAGTTCCCCACCCTTTGTATTGGCTCTGCCGCTTGTCAAACGCTTCCCACAAGCTGAATCAGCTCATTAAATTAGCAGTGTTATTCAGCCATGTCAGTCATCAATTTTTCTGTATTTCTGTGATTTAAGTCAGTTGACCCAACAGTGATGAAAACCAGAGGTAACAGGTGAAGTCAGTTTACAGCAAGCCATAAGGAGGCCTTGCAGGGTCAAGCAGAAAGGTTTCTTTCTTGGCAGCATTCCTCTATTCAGTGGTCCCTGTTTACAGGATAATGCATCAACATCAAAACTTTGTGAGTCTTCTGCACCTACATTCTGCCCATGACAAAATACTTCTGATCAATAACCGTGCATCTACTGTGACAGACATCTCCAATTCAGCATATGGCTACCCTTGTTTCACTTATTTTATACCTGAAGTACCTGAAAGAAATACACTTTCATGAATGGTGACCTTGAGGTTACAACAGCTGATCCCTACCAAAACAAGGAACGTGTGAAAGAAACGTCCGTATTTTGGGTTGCAAAGCAACAGAGCCACTGAGAGAAACACATGGCTAAGAAAAACAGAATTGTTTTTCCCTGATTCAAAATACTAAAAATCAGTGTTTTCTGGGGAAAAAATCAACACAGCAGCATGAAAAATAAAAGTACAAACTGCTGGCACACATAAATTCTTAATACAGCCAATACCTTTCCGCATACCCAGAGTCTCTGGGAACGTGCATCCTTTGTTTAAAAGGGGGGACACAAGGAAATAGCCCCTGCGTTAAGTTTTCCCCGAATTCCCCCTAATGGACAAAACTCACCCATTGAACTTTTACAGAATTTACCAGCATTCTTGTGGTACCCCAGAAAACACATAAAGAGAGAGTTGGCACACTTGTTCGCTTCTTGTGGAACTTTTAGCCAAAGTCGAGCTGTTAAAATGATGGTGACGTGACCCATCTTTTCCGAATTCTCAAGCGATACTCGTGAGGGAAGACCAAGTAACGAGGCCTCTTGGGAGGATGACCACCCTGTCCTCCCCAAAAGGAACATCTCGCCCCTGAGCCGCACTTACTTCTCTTGGATGCGAGGTGCTTCCTGTAGGGCCGGGGCTGCCCGGGGAGCCAGCGGCACGGCGCAGGCCCCTGCCTGCCCATGGCAACGCCTCGCACGGCGGAGCGGTGCTGGAGGCAGCCGGGCCGAGAGCCGCGCGCTGCAGCGCCGGGCGGCGGCGGGACGC
>VZRH01004412.1:141697-155073 GCA_013397555.1 Urocynchramus pylzowi
GGCGGGCGATGAGGACGATGGGCAGAACCTCTGGTGAGTGCCCGCCCCGCCCCGCGGACCCGGGCGCGTTGGCCGCCGCCCTCGGGGCGCCTCCGTGCCCTGCGGGGGGCGAGGGGAAGGGGGCTGGATAATCCCCCTGCCCCCGCTGGCGCTCAGTGCCTCTCAGTCGCCGAGCTGGGGGGGCACCTCCCCTTGGCAGTGGCAGCGCCTGCCCTGCCCCCCGCCCCTCATGCCGTAGCCCCCCCATCCCCAGGAGATAGTGAGGGTGGGGACCGAGAGGAAGCGAGAGACCCTTCCTAAGCGCTGTCGTCTTTCCGTGCCAGGTCCTGCATCCTCAGCGAGGTGTCCACGCGCTCCCGCTCTAAGCTGCCTTCGGGGAAGAACGTCCTCCTGCTGGGTGAGGAAAGCATCCTGATCCCTCTGCCTTCCCCTCCGCACACTGACTGAGGGGACTGATCGCATCCCGATCCTGCTCCCATCCCCGCCGCACACAGGCTGGCTCCTGAGCCCTCTCTTGGGTGCCTGGAGCTTCCCTTGTTCAGCGCCTCCAGGGGAGGGGGGAGTGATGGGTGGCAAGGCGCTGTCTTAACCCTCTGCTTCCTCCCTTGCATGGCTTTGCTTCATTTTGGAGATTGTCCCCAGATGCTTTAGATACGCCCCTCATCGTAGGTACCTCGCCATAATACCCTCACTGTCCTTCCCCCACCCTGGCTCCATAGGCGGGGATGGCTTGGATGGGGAGCTGTTATTGTCTCTTTCCCCGGAGCGTTGGCTTCGGGGGGCGTGCGGCTCCCGAGCCCTCCCTCGCCGGAGCCGGCGGTGCCGCTTGCCACCGCTTGCCGTGTGTCATGCGGACACCAAAACCGCTTCCGTGGCCCGAGCGGCATCAATGACGGTGCTGCCTGCGGGCCGGAGGGCGGGGAGGGCCCGGGGAGGGCCGTGCGGGCTCTGCTCTGCTCTGCCCTGCCCACTCGCACCCAGCGTGGCGGCACCAGCGGCAGCGCTGCCGCCCCGGCATCTCCACCCAGGGCCTTAGCCCGGCCTGGCCCTCGGCAAGGTGAGAGGTGCGGAAGGGGACTTTGATAGGGCGGTAATGAGACACCCAGCTGCAATTCATGAAGGAAAATGATACGTCAAAATTAAAAGCTTCATGGAGGAGAGACAGAAATGGATGCTCTCAAGTGTATGTGTATGAATAATTATCGGTATCATTATTAGTGTGGTGTGTTTTTTGTTATTTTGGTTTTTTTGGTTTTTTTTTTATTTTATTTTTCTTAAAGGACTATTAAATACTATTACCAATAGACAACATAAAGAGTTCAGGTGTATGGATTTATAACTAGATGCTTCTTCTGTTCCTTTTGCCAACCTCCCTGTCCCCAGAAAGAACCATGTTAATGTTTGGAAACAGGGTTAAAACTCAGTAAAGATATTCTTACAGACTCTGTGCACACTATGATTCTGCGTAGTCTTGTGGCTTATACTCTCTTGGGGTTCTTTGAGTTAGGCTTTTCTTTTTTTTTTCCTCTGTAATCCTAAAGCAATCACTGTGATCCTTTTCTTCCTGTTTTGATAAGCTGAGTGGTTACTTAAAACTGAGAAGGAGAAGACTGTGCAAGGATGGTAGCATGGTCTTCTGAAGCTCTTACAAGACTTACTACCCTTTAATTTGTTGCTTTGTATGTTATGTAATTAAGTAGGATATTGAGAATGGAAGTTGCAGTGATATTAAACAAAGGAAGTATTTCATAACGATTGACAGCTTTTTATGTGACACTTTGAACATAAATTGGATGATTGTCCTTGCTGAAGTTGGAAGATTCTTCTTCAGGCTGTGATCCTTGTCAAGAAGATTACACTGTTTGTTTTTCCTCTCTCTTCGTAGTCAGGTAATCCTTAGTGCTCAGTAACTGGAGACTTCTTCCTTCAGAGCTAGAAAGGATATCAGATTGTTTCCAAATGCTCATTTAGTTTGTGCTATATGACCTGTTGTTTATAAATTTTCTTTCGTACCATTTATGTACAGCTTATAGAATGGCTTAGTGTAATATATTTTTTCCTTTATTTGACTGATGCATTTTTTTGGAAAATCTTCAGATTTATAGAAGAAATTCTAATTCTTGCTTATAAATTGTCTTTTCTGGGAAGGCCTTGATCCAAGAGGGGGTTAAAAACCCCCAAATTTGGCATGTATTTAGGAAAAAGAATATCAGAATTGAGGACTGGCCAGAGAGGACCATGGCCATGTTTTTCATGAGAATACCTAATCTTTGTTGTTCACTTGGAAGTCATGATGCTGCTTCTGAAGCACACTGTCACAGGAAAAAGAGAGGTCTTATGTCTTCTCTATTGGACAGATTCAGTGTGTGAAGTTCTGTCTGTTTGGATTCTTGAACTATGTTTACAGTTTCTCTGTTATCAAACATTTCCTCTATGTTCAAGGCTTTGTTCCTTTAGATAGTTTTGTACTAACTTTTTTTACCAATGCAGAACACTTCCTGGCATGATTGTTTTCAATTTCTTCATACTTTCAGTACTTTCGAGGAACAAAGGTATAAAGCTGACCAGCATCTTGATGGTTTTCAGTTTGTGGCAGGTGAATATTTACTGTATAAACAGTCATATTGGTTAAAACTTGCCAGATGAAATATTATTTATAGTAACAAATGAATACTTATTTTAAATATAAATGTCATTAAAAAGATCCCTTAAACCTCCAACATCTCATGGCCCTACCCTGAAAAACCAACTGGAAAAACCCACCATGTAGTGTTCTTTTGTTTGCTAGGACAGGTTTTCTAATTTGCCTACAGAGTTTTTAATTTTCAAACAGTGCATATAGTTGTATGCCTAGTTGTTCAGGGAACCTGTCTGTGTCTGGCATGCTAATTCTGCTATTTCAGTATTTATTTTTAGCTGTGTTAACATCTCATTTTTAAGAACCTGGAAAGCAGTTGGAGTTATCTAACTAAAAGAGACTGGAATGCCAAATGTTAATCTCTAGATACAGCACATAGTTTTGTGAAGTGAAGGTTAACAAATAATGTTGGTAATCATTTGCTCAAAATCAGCCCCAAAACTGTAGTTGACTTACAGTTTTACTTCTCCAAAGTTGTTCCACTTGTAGACATTTTTTCAATAACAATTTTTCTTTAAAGCTTAAACTCTGATTGGCACCACATGTAGCATGAAAGTGTCTCATCTTTCTGTTCTTGTATGAGCAAATAATAAAAGTGCAAGCTTTTCTACACTGTGCTGTAAGTCCCTTATGCTCTGATTCCTAGATAATTTTGTCATATTGGCCATAGCTACCTCATTTAGCAAAGTATACCAGCAGAAAATGTAAAATGTCCATGCTTTCTTAAGGAAATTGAGTGCTCTCATTGATGTTTCCAGCTACTTTTTGTAGATAGCCAAAGCAGTGTTTTTGTTGCTCTTGCTTCATTTTTTCCTCTTTTTTCTTCTTCTCCTGGACTGTCTTTTGCTCACTTGTGTAATAAAGGTTGATCACAGGAGGTAGTTTTTGTGATGAGAAAACTGATGCTTGCAGCTGGGAGCGCTCGTGTTCATTCCCTTTGTGATGTATCAGCGAGTGGAGTAGAGGGGAGCAGCTGACGACTCACCATTGCAGATTGAATGGAATCCATAGTGCTGTGGAATGTGTGAAGGCTTGGATTCAGAGACCTGAACGAATAATTTATCCAATAAACTGCTGCATGCATTCAAGCAGTAATGTTCAAAGTCATTCCAGGATTCACCAGAACACAGGCTTCCAGCTGGCAAGTGAATTGGATCGTTATTTTCTATCTGGCTTTGTGTTTCATACATTCCTCTATCTCTGAAGCACAGTATATTCTCTGCCTGAAATTTTAACAATGTCAAGCCATCCAGTGACACTCCTATGCCTGACTCTCTGTGTCTGTATTGCACAATATTTCTACTGAATCACTAGTGGGCTTAGATTTTTTATGCATTTTACTCGACTTGATGATGAAAGCTTTGAGTTTAATGGGTAGTGAGAGTTCAACTGCCTCATGTCCACATGTCCAGTGGCTGCAAGGATGCTTGGAAAGAAGCACAATCCACAGCTAATTTACAGGTACACTTTTCTGTGTGTACCTGTAAATTTCTCTGTGTACACCTACTATTTTCTGCAATAACAGCCATTCCCAATATATGTTCAAGAGCGGGTTTAGCTTGCTACTTTCTTCTAGTGGACCTGTGGGATATGAAGAACTTGAAAATTAAGTTTTAATACACCAAATTTTGGCGAGGGTATAAAATCTGCTTACTTAAATTTATACTCAACACTATAAAAATTAGTTTTTCTTTTATTTTTTCCTTTTCAAAAAGCTGACAGCTTCATTGTTTTCATGTAATAATTGAAACTAGTAAAATACTGCTTGTTCATACTGTCCATATTATTAATCTCTAGTATTTTAAATTCCCTAGTGCTGCAGAAGTTAACTCAGAGGGTTTCTTTTTGTCCTCTTCTTGCAACTAATTCACCTTCTGCAGGCAATGAAAGCCTTGCAAATGTAGTCAAATTGTGTTTAGGTCAGCAGAGTTATGCTTCTAAAATGTCAATTGTTTTGATGGGGCATTGACCTAGATAAAATTCTAATTGCTTGTTTTGTAGCTACATTTTTTTAGAATTAAGTAGTACTTCTTTGTTGTGTCCTTCTGCTATAATACCCTTTCAAAAATCCAGAATGACAAGAATCTTGTGCAGTAGAAGTCACTTAGAACAGCATGGAAAGTTCTGAAATTCTTGAATTGCAGTTATTTTAGTTTGTCTCCAGAGGTGCTGCTGGTTACTGGATCTATCTCAGAAAAAGCTCCAAAAGTGAGGAACAGTGAAAAGAATTGTGCTTCTGTGTTCTCCAGGCAGGTTAACGGCAGGAGTACCAATAAAGGTGTCCCGTGGATAGTAACATGGGATTATTCTATTTTGGTAGTGAACCTGGATAAAATACACTAGACTACTTCCTGCTATGTTAAAGGAGAAGGACTGAATTAGGAATGGATGCTCTTCATAGTCACTAGAATTCTCTGCAATATTTGCCTTTCTCTGACTGTGGGTCTCTCCAAGCACAGGTAACACCATTACTGCTGTACCTGTTTCCATAGTCAGGCCATGTATTCTTGTGGTGCAGGACATGGCAAAAGACTTGTTGGAGGGGTTGTCTGCAATCTGCTTTCTGTCATGTTGAAAGGCTGAAGTGCAATTAAGGTGCTCCTCAGAACAATTATTTAATTTTTCAGTGTCACAAATGCACCGAGTGAATCATATGTGAGGGGAAAGACTTATCTGGCTAGGTAAGGTAAACTTGGAGGAGGAGACAATTTTTATTCAATGAGCAAATGAAAATTTAGTGACAAATTATTTGTAAACTTGTTATGGCCTACTTATTGTGAACTTCCATTTTGGTTTGAGAGATTGTAGAGAAGGCTCTCATCAGCATAATGAATTTTGTTCTTTAATTCTCTGAAAGCAAACTAAATTTGGCTTACTCTGATTATTTTGGTCTTGTTCTGTATAAGACTTTCTTCAATTAGTATAGAATGTGTAAACAAGCCTCTTTCACTAATATGCAGCTGTAGAAAAGGCAGTTATTAGCTTGTGACAAGTATTTTATCTTGAAAATTGGTATAGTGCACATGTGCTTGGTTCTAGTAGGAAGAAGATCATTATGTCTCTACACCACTGTGTTGGGATTCAGGCATTCCACATGGTATGGAACAGATATTGCTCTGGGATTCTGGGAAGGCATCTTAGCCCCATTCAGTAACTCATGTTTAGACTTGATGGCTTTGTTGTATCATATTTAAGCAAGATAGATTTTTTCCTATTAATAAAAATATTCAATATTTTATGCTACAGATATTGGATGTTCTGAATTTTTCTACCCAGAAGCTGTCTTTTGCATTGTAAAAAGTATAAAGCTGATTCACAAAAGTGTGCTTGGGGGTGTGGGGTGTGCAGAAGATGTTAATTGGGACCATTACTTCTAGTTTTGTTTGGTGTTGTTTGAACACGTTTTTTTAAAGAGATGAGTTGCAGAATTCCCATATCAAGCTGAATTTTAATTGTTGGGTTTAAAATGCAAACAAAAAACTTCTTTCAAGGAGCCACTAGGATTATAGACTACAAACAAGTAAGTCATCCAGGGTTTTTTAAAGAGCTGTTGAAAAAAAATCACAGTCCTGGATTGAAGAGGGGCAGGCTACCAGTACTGATGACACAAAAGAAGTATTCACATCTTGCTTCTTTGCCCTGACATATTTTAAACACACTGGACACTTTACAATGGAGAAAAAAATTTAGACAGTCAAAGCTCATGTCTGTCCTGGAGATAACACATTGATTGCTCTTCCATGTACAGATTTCTGTGACAAGTAAGAAATGTCTTGTTGTAGGACCAGTGAAATTCTACTTCTGTTTGCATTTGCTAAACTGAAAGAAATGTGGAAGTAGCATGAGTAGTAAATATTTTGAATTTGAAAATGTTAATTGAAAGTTTGAAGAAGTTCTGTAATGGAGGGCCTAAGTCCTCTCTCATGTAATAGCTTATGGCTGAACAGTTGGTGTTGCAGGACATTGATAAGTGCCTGTTTGCCTGCACTCACAGAAGGAGATTCATTCACCTCATTGCCCACCCTTCCTGTCTGGGGGGACCATTCTGCTAAATTCTCTATTGTGGCAGAACATTTAGTGATAGTTGATTTTCTGCTCAGCAAACATGCTTTTTGCCTGGAGTAGTGAGAAGGGAGGAGGCTGGGAAGGATTTCTATTGTTACAGTTTCCTGTATGTTTGGGGGCAGCAGCAAGAAGGATGTTTTCAAAATCTGTTTTATGAACAGAGTAGCACCTTGGACAGAGGAGCTTTTACAACCCCAAACTGGAGCTCATCAGAGGAATGAAGTAGTAGCAGTGTGTGGATAAAAATGCGACAGCGTTTGTTTAGTTGAGTATAAGACTTTCAATTTTGTTAACAAGACAGTGAAATACTGTGTGTAAGCAGATTGGTTTGGCTTTGTTTCAACTGCTTCCTAGCCTGACTTCTGTCTTAATTTTCTTCCAAAATTAAATCTGTTGTTTTTCTTTTACTTCTATTCAGCTTTGCATAGCACTGCAAACATCACTTCTGTTTCCTCACTGTTGTATTAATGTGTGAGTGCAGTTTGGTGTAATGGAGAATTTTTGTTATTTAGTATTTACTCTGCAAAAGGAGGCCTTTTTATGTTATTTGCAAAAGAAGGGTGCGAAATCTACCTGATTTTTATTCTACCTTGAAATGCTATATCAAAAATGCTATGTCAGAAATGTTTTTCTCTGTGAGCTTATGTTTGGAAGTCAGTTGTGAATTTAATTATCCCACAGTTAAAAACACAGAAGCTACAGGATTTTCCAAAATTCTGAAATGAAGTGGAGGATGACGGTAATCATTCTTGAAGGTGCATAAGGCTCTGTTTTCTATATTGCTCCAATTTTTGAATAAAAATTGTTTCATAATATTAATAGGCAGTGATGTTTGCGCCTAGGGAATATGAGATTTTCCTTTTGTCTGATACTAAACGGCATTACTTTTTCATATACTTTACAAGTATCCAGAGACAAACAAAAAAAGGGTAAATATATTAAATGTGTTAAGGTTTGTAATTTGAAAAGCCATATATGACTATATATGTATTATGATTGACATTTTTTCTAAACATATATACTTTTATATAATGTCCCAGGTAGCAATTAATGCTTACTATATTAGTATGTTGTGAATTATCAATCAAACTCCAAGAGCTAATAGACTTTAATTTCCTCACATGTATTACTCTGTCTTCTGAGGGGGAGAGAATTCTGTAGTAAAGGCATTACAATAAAATGCTTGAGTTTCGAGAAGTCTCCAAAGTTAGCTGTTAGCATTAATTTGATACTGAGATTTCTAAAACCTACCTAGGAGTTTTAGACAAACACTGGTTTAAGCTTTTCTATTTTGATGTTATTGCTGAAGAATAGCTACAAAGCAAAAATCAGCTGCTGCTTTTTTCCTAGCATAACTCAGTATATTTAAAGTGTGTAGACTTTTCAAGTGCTTTTTATTGAAGACTGGGTTGGGAAAAAATAATAACAAGGATACAAATACATTTGCAGTTGTTATGATTTCAAAATGTATATGCAACATACTATGCAAAGTAGAAGTAGACGAAACCTCAAGTCTTAACATGTTGGGTTTCACTAAAGTGGGTTGGACTAGCTGACCTTTGGAGGTCTCTTCCAATCCAAACTATTCTGTTATGATTCTGTGTTCTCTTGGCCCAGACAGTTATTTTTTCCTCACCTTTATGATCAATTGTTTGGGCAAAAAGGAGGAAGTCCTTGTGTCATAAATGATGGTCCTGCTTCTACTTCCTCACAGCTTTTTAAATAATACTGACTCTAATTTGGCTTAAATGTGTCAAGAACTCTGGATCTCCTATGGGGTAGGGCACATTTGACTAGGCAGCTTGCAAGTGGATCATCCTGTTTGTAAGCTAGTTGGTTTATGTATTACTAACTTCAGACTTCACTGATGCATCATTCTGGCTTTCCCTCCTGAAAGGTGAGTGCTGCTCTCTTCATGCAGTAACTTGTACAGCACTGTTATGTGTGTCACTGATCCACCTGCCTGGTCTTGATGCTTTGAAATGGCTGAGTATTTGCTAAGGACAAGAGAATGGACAGGCTTCCTCATGAAACAGATTAAATTCAAGTAGTTCTGTGATGGAAGGCTTAAGTAACTGCTGTGTGCATATGTTTCTAGAGGTACTAATTTTACATCAATTTGTCTTGTGCTATACTGGTAAAATTTCTTTCAGAGGGGAAAATAAAATTCCAGTGTTTACTTTGCCATAAGGTATTAATTTAACAGTATTGAACTCCAGTTTATTTTAGGCATATGGAAATATGGGGTTGGAGAGGAAATTACATAACACAGAGCCATGAGAAGGGGCTTGTGGGAAGTATATTTCAAGTTTGCCTATATTGCTTAGCATGAGCACTTTGTAACAATAGTTGTCTAGATATTAGCATCTGTATAAGTATGGTTTAGTTTGGACTGTTTAAGTGTATCTTTTATCAGGTGCAGAACTTTTTACAACCGCAGGTGTTTTTTGGACTTGTTGCAGCTACTATAAGAACTGGTAGATACACACAGGAGATAGTAAAGTTTCCCAAATTCAAGTAAGTTGAAATCTTTATTGTCACCTGTGTGAATCAAACTCCAGTATGCAAAACAACATAGCTGGAAGTCAACTGTTCTGAGAAACTCAGAAAGCTCTTAAGTGCAACCTCTCATTAAAAGGAATAACTAATTTTGATTTGTCTTACCTGTTGAGCCTTCTGCTGGCACGCATTAATTGAAGCTACCAATTCAGAAAGGTAAAATAGCATAATGAATCATACAGACCTTGTTGGCAAAGTTAAAGCAGCTTCATAACTTGTCAGAGCAACAGCGAATAAAGTCTTCTCAGTTATTTGTAGATGACAATTTTAAGAAGCTTGGATAAGTACAGTGGTGAGGGCAGAGGAGGAATTGTAATTCGTCTATGGTGGTGAAGCTTGAACTCTCCACTTTTTCATCAGAATTATTTAAAAGATGTTTTTGCAAGAGGAAAAGCTTGACGTATGACTAGAAGCAGCACTACTTTTCAATGGTTATTTAAAACTAGCTGTAATTGTTTGCTCAGGTACATCTTGGTTTAATACAAATGAAATGAACCTTTAAATTGTGGAAAAGTTAAAGGGATACAACTTAATTTTTGTATTTAACTTGTCTATACTTAATTAGACTTCAAACTTCAGTTCTGATCTTATTTCTCTCTCTCTCTCTTTCTCAAAATATATTTCATTTAAAATATGTTAATTCCATTGAGTAAAATCCCCACGGCACTTTAGACTAAGTCTTATGTTTTCCATTATTAGAGAAATATGAAAATGAAGCTATCCTCTAAATTGAAGACTTAGTGTGGCAATCTTGGGGATGTTATGTTAAGCAATTCAAAATCAGTCCATCAAAGTATGCTATCTCTGTTTTTTATAGTGGTTGGAGATATAGTGTTTTTAATGTAGCTGTAGTGACATCTGTAAGACCGTGGTCAGTTCTCTTTAAAGGGAAAATGTCATTATGCTTAGCAGTGAAAGTTACTGCCCTTGAACTTTTGTCTTTGTTATGTGATTAAAAGCAAGTGTTTAGACTCTCTCTCTATAGGAGAGACTTGGGAAAAAGTGTTCTGTTTGACACAAAGTTAATAAAGTGCTTCTTAGGCACCTGGGATTAATCTTAATTTTATAAGCTGTGAGTGAGTTTCAAGAATTTTTCAATGTCTGTTACATACTCATCATTCTGCAAATTAGAGAAAAAAACAAACTGGCAAACCCCTCCTTTGTGTCCAAATTCAGCTTGATTATTCTTTTGAACTGGAAAAAATGCACATGAAATTTTCCAACTCTGAGACCTGAGACTACAAATGAAGTTTTTCAAGAAGGATCTCTGGCAGTAGCTGTAGTGTTTACATTGTGCATATGCTGTAAGGTTCAGTGGTTATCCAAGCTCCCTTTGGAGGGGAAAGAACACGAGTGAATGGATCTGGATTGCAGGCTTGTCTCTGTGCTATCCAAATACACACACATGTATTGTAAGGCAGTGGGCTTACTATTTGTCACTTCTTTTTAAGGTGTCTTGAGACCTGCTAAAGAGAAAATATTCAAAGAAATCAGTTCATAAAAGCTGAGGTAACAGATTTGCCTTATCCAGTGCGCTGTTTGAAATGAGAGAGTTGTGAACTGTAAGAGGAGCTTACTGTGAATTAAATTCTACTTTAGAAAATCTTTGTTACTACTTAGGTTGTAATTGAAAGTCTGAGATTGTTTGAGGTGTTTAACTACTACTCAGCATATCCTTTTAAAGATGGGTATAAGAGCCTATTTTGAGAGCATTGTTGATGGCATAATTGCATTTATCAATAAGGAGAAATTTGAAGCTGAAACATGCATTTAGAACAGATGGATGATTTGGGCAAAACATGCTGTGTTTCAAAACCCCAGTGAGCTCAGTCACCCTGTTATGATATGGTTTTCTTCTTGCCCCAGGTGGTTTTTAATATGTAACTGTGATTAAAGACTGAGTGGTATCTTACTCCTGTCTCTGCAGGTGAAGATGGAGCAGGTAAAACTAGCTTAATAGGAAAAATTCAAGGAATAGAGGAGTACAAAAAAGGAAGAGGAATGGAGTATTTGTATTTAAATGTGCATGATGAAGACCGAGATGGTGAGTCTGTATTTGTAACAATATCTTAAACCAGTTTGAAAGCAATGGTTCAGTAGTGTGATATTTGAAATGACAGTGGGATGTTTTTCTGTCTTTATAGTATGCAGGAATCCAGCTTATGCCAGAAGTGATTTGTATCATAAGGAAGTTTGTATAATTTCTTTGGTAGATACCAGGAATGACCACTTAAGTGGTTGAGAAGGAGAGGAGCCTGTCAAAAGTAAAAGCTAAAAAGAAAAGACCAGGGAAGCAGACTTAGCTGCAACATTCTGAATAGATGTGTGTTCCTCAGGCCTAGAGGAGGAGGTGCCCAGGTTTCTATCTTCCATTTCAGTTGCTGTGGCAAGTAGTTATCCTGAACCTACAGAGAAACCTTTGTCTTGCTGGCACACAGTCTGCAAGACTACTGTCATCGACTGGTGGGTAGGAAATTGTGCACAATGCTAAAGGAGATTTAAAAAACAGACAAGAAAACCCAAAAACTTGGATGAATGTATGGTTAGAAAGGAAAAAGTATGTTTAAGATCTTGTTTAATATCCCGGTACCTGGAGTTATAGGATATGAATAAGGATACACTGGAAGCTTTGGAGAAAAATGGGAACTCTTGTGTATACTATTAAAAAAATCCCAAATGTGTTGAAGGAGTACTACAATAAGTTGGCCTTTTTTTTTTTTTTTCTGAAATCACCTACTTTACTGACATTCATGTCTGGGTATTGGTCTCAAAGATGGCTTGGAACCAGGTTTAAGAAGGTTGTGAGTTTGCTTTAAATGTCTTCCTCAAAACTTCTGTAACAGGTAATAAAAATTTACCTGAAAGGTAAATTACATGAAGCCAACTAATTTTGAATCAACATTTCTTCTTTTACTGCACAAGTATTTGTGAATTTGTAGTATTGTGGTATTTTTGGGGAGAAAAACAGTGGGATGGTCTATTTGTATGGTGATTGTCCTTTTGCGAATTGGAAGAGTAAACTGTCAATTAAGTCAAACTCAATCATTAAAAACTTACAGTTCTTCAGGTTTTTTGAGTGGCTGAGGTACATTCTATACTCTTAAGAGTTAGCCAAGCATGTCAGATGGAGTTTTGAAGGGGAGATGGCAATCCTTGAGAGCTGAGCAGGCCAACGGCTGCAAAAAGATGACTGAGTTCACCCAGTTTTTCTCTTCAAAGTTGCATCTTGAAGAAAACATTTTTCTACTCAAAAATGGTGAACAACTATTTTGAAAATTTTTAATGCTTTCTCTGGATCCTCCCTTTCAAACAACTGAAGATCTTAAATACATTATCAGCCTTTAGACATCAGGGTTTGAAAGGCAAGGAGCTTGTCTCCCCACAAGCTGCAGATTGTTGTGTCATTATGTATGTTCAATGGACTGATCAAACATGATCTGCTTTCTTCCTTGTATTTTACATGGCCAAAGAACATTCAAATAGCCGTTATGTAGTGGTGTGTTTCAAGTAAATCTCATTAAACGTTTTTCCTTTTTTTTTTGTAGACCAAACAAGATGTAATGTATGGATTTTGGATGGTGACCTGTATCACAAAGGTCTTCTTAAATTTGCAATGGAGGCAAGCTCTCTAAAGGACACTCTAGTTATGTTGGTAGTAGACATGTCTAGACCTTGGACTGCACTGGATTCTTTACAAAAATGGGCAAGTGTTGTAAGAGAACATATTGACAAGTTAAAAATTCCTCCTGAAGAAATGAAAGAAATGGAGCAAAAGTGTGAGTATTCTGCAAATGCATACGAATCCATTTAAATATGCTTAATGCTTTCTGCACCATTTAATCTCTCCATTGCAGTCTTTTTCATTCTTTGGAAGTGTTATTTAAAATTAGAACTTACCAAACAAGTCTAGCTTCAGTTAAATCTCAAGTAGCTATGTGAACAGTACTAGTACTTCTTTCTAACAGAATAACAATGTAGGGGGGAAAAAAAATTCAGAATGAACATAGCTGAAGTTACAGTCTCACTTTTTATGTATTTTTCTAGGTAAGACTCACCAAGCAAAAAAAAAAAAAAAAACTAAGCATTCAATTTTTTATTTTTTTTTTTTAAGGCA
>VZRH01004412.1:155287-182664 GCA_013397555.1 Urocynchramus pylzowi
CCCTTATTATTTATTTTTCTAGGTAAGACTCACAAAGCAAAAAAAAAAAAAAATCTAAGCATTCAATTTTTCATTTATTTGTTTAAAGGCAGATCACTGCATCAGCTTCTTAACTGTTCCTGTAGTTAGCCAGTTAGAGAATCTGGGACGTGTTCTGTGCCTACCAAAACTGTAAATTTTGAGAGGATTCATGGCAGCACGGCTATCTCTGGGCCCTTTCCACTTGAAGAGTTTCATTGTAATTATTGTTGATGTTAACAGAGCTATGTGTTTGTTGCTCTGTCAGTGTCTTGTCTTTTTAGTTTTAAACATGCAGAACACCAAGATCTTGCAAGGTTTCTTAACCTGGCTGACTGAACTGACATTATAGCTCCATATTACCTTTGAGCAGCCCTTTGCATTTCTCTTCGGGTAGTAGAATTTGAGTCTTGCCCGTTCATCTCTCGGTGAATTACCACAAGGTAGAGATTTGAGAAAGCTGTGTGTTGAGATCAAATAGCATGATTAGACTTTCTTTTTAAGTCTGAAGTTGTACTCTAACTGGTACATTCTTAAGCAATGAGTGCTTATGCTAATTTAGAAATGCAGGTTGTAGCTGTGCTGTGATGAACTGGAATGTAACGTGACAGTTGTAGATACTCTGGAATGAGGTATGGGGAATATTAGTTGTTCTGTTTGTCCCTTGAAGAGAGAGATTCTTTTAAGGGAAGTATCATCCTTGAGAATTGAATCTTCCACAGGAACTTGTTTAGGTGGGAGGAGCTGATGTCTCCTGTGTGATGAACACATCTCTTGGATGTGTTTTTTGGTTTGGTTTTGGATGTTAGTGCATGTGTATTAAACATCCCCTGGAACACTTTCAGGATAGGATTTTGCTGGATGAAAGTATGGATACAGTATCTGTGTTATCAAAGGTGTATAGCAGATAGTTTTTCTTTACAGACTGAGTGAACAGAATAGAGAAACTCTTACAAAATCCAGAAAATGTAAGCAATGAAATGAGTCAAGAAAAAAATGCTATTCTGTTTAGTTTTGTCTGTTTTGGTTTTCCATCATCTGGTCTAATTCTTACAGATATAAGTAGTCTGAACATTGGGTATAACAGAGGCCCTGGACACAATCCAGATGTGACTGGAAGCTGGTTTTTGTTTTGATCCTGTTGTGAAGTGACCTCATGCATTGCTAGGCGGGCAGGAGCTTGACACTGCCAAAAGGAGGGAGGGAACATTGCTTGCCTGGTTTTTGGCTATGGGATCCCACTAGATTCTTGTGTCAGGCTCAGTGTTCCTGAGAGCTGATTTAACTTGCTACCAGGACTGAAATCTGAGGGTTTGTGTGTGTAGTTTTCTGGAGGCATGCTGCTGTGTTTGTCTTCATTTCTAGCAGCTTAACTCCACTCAAAAACAGACCCTGCGAGGACTAGGACTGATACAGAAAGGCATTTGTGGATACATAGCAGCAGTGTGTGAAGGGCTGAAATAGCTCTTCCTCTTCACTGAATTAATCTGTGTTTAATGAAATTGTGTTTCTAAGGAAGACCTGAGATAGTATTCCACAGTTTTGGAGCTGTGAAATGCTAGATTAATCCTCCTTTTTACTGCTTTCCCTACTTACATAAAGATTAGTGTGATCACACATTGGGAATTTTAGGAATCCACTGGAGGATTTATGCAATTATCCCAGGACAGGATACTATGCAGGAAAAACACTGTAGAGTGACTGGCATATTGTGGTGAGAACTCTGGGTTTCGGATACATCCAGTTAATCTCAGAAACTCTTTGGACCAGACTTGAATTAGCAGCATTCCATAAATTAGAGCCTGGGTTAACAGTTTGAGATGATAACCTGTGCATGTGCTTTTTGTTATTGTGAACTCCAAGATCCACAGAAGAATTGAATCATCTTCACCTAATATAATTTTTCCTCTAGGGCATTGAAATAAGTTTTACTCTGTTAATTACACAGATGCTTTTCTAGGTATGAACTCAGAGGGCTTCAGTCAGTTTAGTGACAGTAGCAGTTGATTAACATAGAAGTTAAGGATGTTAAGAAGTTCAGGGTGTTCTGCTGTAGTTGACTGCCCCTGTGCCTGATGCAGCTGAGCTGCCTTGCTGCCTGACTTTGTGTGCTGAATGAGGATGTGCTACTCGTGGAATGGTAGGCAGTGCTTTGGTTTGGTAGAGCCTTGTTTCTGCTGTGTGGAACAGGACATGTGATGTGAAAAATACAGACATTTTATGCCTCACATGGCATCCCTGACTGTAGGAATAGTAAGTGATTGTGTAATTAGAGGCTTGAGTGCATGTAGCAGAACATGACAAGGACTTGCAACAAGAATTAGGACAAAGGAAAGTTAGAGTGTAACTTACCCTGCTTGCTGCATTTTAAAGTAATATCTGATAATTTTAAAGCATACCAAATATTTAATATGCAATTAAGTAATTATAAAGCTAGTTAAAACTAGTGTTTATGTATTCTATTATTTTTTGTTTATACTACTATTGAGTCACTGTACAGAGAGTAAAGTGTGGACAAAGGGTCTGTAGGTAAAACCTGGTATACAGTAGCAGCTAAGCAGTTTGTGTGAGGCTTAATTCTGTTTATTCTGACAAACTGTTCCATTAACTTTGCCAAGAAGAATGAAAGGAAACTTATATCCTTTAGGAAGCAGATCAATCAGTAATCCTTAGTAGCAACTGCCTAGTGGTTTCACAATGATAAAAAAAATATCATTTCATGTTGTCCTTATGGGCAGTTTTATCTGATCATGTTCATCTGGCTGCTGATCCAGCAGATCTCAGACTTGCTGCACAGAGCCAACAGCTAGCCAGGACTAGGTGCATGCTCCGTATTTTCAACACCAAGATGCAGAAGTACTATACAGTCAACAGTGCTAGAGATCAATGGCAGTGGAAATCATTGTTGAAATAATAAAGCAGCTGATGTTTTAATGTAACTTTTTTTGCTTTCAGTGGTAAGAGACTTCCAGGAGTATATAGAACCAGGCGAGGATTTTCCAGCTTCTCCACAGAGAAGAAATACTTCATTACAGGAAGACAAAGATGACAGTGTGATTTTACCCCTGGGTGCAGATACACTAACATGTAACTTAGGCATTCCAGTAGTAGTAGTTTGTACAAAGGTTTGTTTCACGTTTTAGGTTTTTGCATATTTTATTGAAGTAACTTTGTCAATTGTGGATTGGGGTGGGAAGCACATGGTTATTAAGTTATTCTGAATACCTCACTTAAGAACTCCTTAAAAGTGTTTAATATTGAAGGTTGGTTATCTTCTGGAGCCCATTATTTAATGTTATTTTGGAATTAGCTTTTCTTTTAGTTCTACCAGTTTTCAAGGATTTGAGAAATACCTCAGACCTGGTTTTGCTCACAGAAACGAGCTAGTCAATAAGCAACTAGAATTCCCTTTGATTTCCACAGTCCTCCATATTCTGAAAATAGTGGGGTTTTTTAATATTTCTGATACTTTTCTGAAGATAAACTTCTTTGAGAGTTGTAGTTAGTGAAGCACTGCACTTTTAACTTTTCTCAGTTCTTAGGGTATTTATGTGATCTGTTTTGGTTTCTGTTAGATATGTAACCATATTAAAGAAAACAATGGTGTGGTTCTCCTGTGGCTATTTTTTATCTGGTTTTGTTAGGTTTTTTTCCCCCAGCTCCTCAATTCTCATTGGCATTAAGCATACTGCTTCTGCAGCCTCTGCTGGCCCCCAGGGAAGGCATAAATCTTTTGATGCATATGCTGTTCCTTCTCTGGAAGGCTAAACCTCTCATTTGAGCAGCACTTTTTTTCCCCACCTGCTAGTTTCCTTCTATTCTTTTCTCCACCCCCACACCTTTTTTCTTTTTCTGCTTCCATATTCCTTGCTTTTGCTTCCCTTTGCAAAGAGCTAGTTAGTAACTAGATTAAGAACACTGTCTTTTAATGCCAGTGTTTAAAAAACATTGGGTAAAAAATGGTGATATCATTTAGTGGTAAGTTTTCAACAGAGATTTTGAGTGGGGCGTGCATTGGAGTGGGGAGGGGGAGTGAATGAAAAGTTCCAGTCACTTGAACTCTCAGGTTATGTTGACTCCATAAACATCCAGTTATATATTATTAAAACCAAAAAGGTTCAATTGTGTTTCTAAACTATCTTAGCAGGTTTTTGTTTTCATCTGTACTACCCCACCCCACTCCATCTCCCTTTCCCCTTGTGAACTGGATGTGTAGCAGCACTGCTATTTTAGCAGATGACTGAAAGCAGTATATTAATTTTGTGTTTATTTTGACAGTGTGATGCCATCAGTGTTCTGGAAAAAGAACATGATTACAGAGATGAACACTTCGACTTCATTCAGTCACATATCAGACGGTTTTGCTTGCAATGTATCCTTTAACACATCACAAAGATTACATAATTACTCAAGTCAATGTTTATATTAATTATGACAAGCTTAAAAGAATAATTGTGTCTGTACCAAAGTAGGATGCAACTCTCTTATTGTAGCTTGCAGTCTGCTTCAGCTACCCTTATGGGCAACACTGAATTAAATTTTTCTGTTTTCTTCTATCTTTTTTTACAGAGCTACTAGAGTTTCTAGTATGTCCCCTTACCATGAATTTCCTTATTGCCTCCATTTTCATATTTAGGAAATCAGTTCTCAGAACAGCACATCTTAGCTGACAAGCTCCCTAAAACAACAAGAATATAATTGATTTAAGTATGATCTTGCTCCAGATGCACATAAGGCATGTTATTAATTTTGTCCCAAATATGCAGTCTCCTCCATGTTCAGTAATTCCACAGGATGCAGTTAGGAGGGAAGGAAAGAAGTGTGAGTTGCTCTAGGCAAGGTCCACTGACTTTCCTTGTATTGGTACAGAGACAATGCACAGAAGCTGTTGCTGTGCTATTACTATTTTTAAACTTCATTGTTTTAGAAAAAGTGTATAAAATACTGTCTAGTGTTGTTTAGTCAGATAAACATGCTGAGATCTAGATTTTAGATGCCAGTAACATGCCTACATTGTGTCATCATTTGTGCTGTGGTGAAGGGAAGTTTAAATGCTGTTGGAGGGACAGCAGGTGACAAATGGAAAAATTAGTTCAAGAGCCAGAAACTTCAGTTGAAATGACACTTTCTTCAAAGGGCTTCCAAGACCTAATTTTTCAAAATGGAATTATGTAGTAACTCTTGTGTGTGGCAGAAGAATATAAAATAGTAGGGATTAACCTCTATGATTGCATATGCCATGTACCACTTGAAATTCCATTCTAAATTTCACAGAATAGGAGTCAGATCCCATTATATGAGTTTCTTCTAGGATTTGAATTGCAGGCATGTAGAAATAAATTAGACAGTTTGGTATTTTTATAATCCCAAAGTAAAAATTTCTCTTTTATTAATCCTGTGCATATAATGTGTTAATTTGATACCAAACCATGCTAGAATACTAAGCACTCTCTTGGTCTCTTAGTAACTGATACATAGTAAACTCATTTGCCTTCATTTCCTTTAAAAGCAGATCACTGTATAATGTATAATTTGTTCCCCTAATTAAAAAAAAACCAAAAAAACAGATGGGAAAATGGCAGATCTTTGGCATTTTTTGAAGCTGCTAGTGTTAGTGCTGCAGTGATTGCAGGGTGGGATAATGAGAAAATGTAAGGATATGGCATGAGAATTTTTGTTCACTAAAAGCAGAAGACTCTTTTAAAGGCATTGTAGTGAAACCATTGGTACTGGGGGACTTTGAAAGCAAGAAGAGCCTTTACTTTACTTGAAAATCAATAGCTGAGCTGGCCTAAAACAAATGCAGAAAAAAGAAAGATTGATTTAAATTACTTAATAGCTTATTTCGGAATGAAATGGTGGAAGATACTTGACCTGCTTTCCTTTGGTTTTGTATTCCCTTTCAAAATTCTACAAAGTAGCCGACCCTTTTTTGATAGTTTAAAGGTTACTTCAGTTTCTTTTACTAGCCACTAAACTGAGTTTTCTTTAACATGTTTATTCAGATGGGGCAGCACTTATTTACACTTCAGTAAAAGAAAACAAAAACATTGATTTAGTGTATAAATATATAGTCCAGAAGTTGTATGGATTTCCTTTCAATGTTCCAGCTGTTGTTGTGGAAAAAGATGCAGTATTTATGTAAGTTATCTGCACTATTATGTGTGTGTGTGTGACTACAGAATGTATCTGTGCAGTACTGTAAAGCAGCATTTAGAGCCTTTTTTGGTTTATGCTTTTTAAAGTTCCATGTAGCATTCTCATGAGTTGGAATTTGGTGAGGGCCAGTGGATGAAGATTACACTCACTGCTCCAAAGGGAAATGTTAAGCCCAGAGATTTTCCTCTTCTCTGTTATGTTTAACCAGTCTCTACCTACTTGTTTGTACTGATCAGTAACCAGCTTGCATAGGAGAATGGCCACTGTGACAGCTTTGCTGGCTGTCAGTTGTGTACAGTTCAGGAGTGCATGCAAGAATAGCCTGAAGTAGCAATAGAATTTTAAGCCAAATAATCCTTTCTCTAGTCCTGCAGGTTGGGATAATGACAAGAAGATAGGAATATTGCATGAGAACTTCCAGACACTAAAAGCAGATGACAATTTTGAAGATATCATAACAAAACCACCAGTCAGAAAGGTACACTGAGATGTCTTTGCATTTAGCTGCTTTGGTATTTATTTGCCTGCAGTTTTTTTCTCTTTCATTGAGACTATGCTTCCAGCTTATCAAAAGTGTTATGGGGGATGGTGTTCTTCTTTTGTTCTTAAAGTTGCTCTTTAATTAACAAGAAAGATCATTATGTGTTTTTGTTCTGTATAGCTTTTCTTCAGCTTACACCTTTTGTTCTTTCACTGTTACATTGTTCAAAACTACAAATATACTTGGTTTGCTTTTAAGGCTTATTTGGTGCTGAAAAGCCTAAACATGATTTACCAGTTTCTCAGGCTGAGTTGTTTTTTTTTTTTTCTTAAGAACATTTCATTTTGCTCTGAGTTGTTTATAACTTCATAATACTTTGTTTCTTCTAGAGTATTTAAAATAAGAAAGCTTGAGACAGTGTAAAATCAAAAATAAGCATGTGCAAACAGCTTCTACATATATTCAGTGTATTTTCCGTTGTACTATCTAACAAAAGGCCTTGACAGAACGACCTGTAAACATATGTGAGGTTGTTGAACAAAATGCCTGCAGCAGTGGACTCCCATGCACTCAGAGGTTATTGAAGGCAAATATTTCTATGGCTTTTTTCTAACAAAGCTAAGATTTTGTGACTGGTCTTATTTTCAAGTGGGAATTATTTTAATGGAAAAAACTAATACTGTCCTTTCTGAAATCTTTAGGGAAAATATCAAGACATTTTAAATAGGTATCCAAGGAAAATATAACTGACAATATTTCCTTTTACACGGTTATAAACTTCAGGCCTGGATTATAAACCTTGATACTGATGTTTGCTATGCTTGCTTGGGCAAAATTTTTGATGAGCTTATGTGGGAGGAGAGTGCTTGCGATTTGATGCATGGAACTGGTATCTGAGATGTCTGGGTCCAATTCCTGCACCAGTGTGATGCAACACACATGAAGAGTCATGTGTGCCATAGTTACCTATAAAATAATACTGAGGTGAGGCCTCAGTAAATTACCAGAGACACGGGCATGATGCAGAGTGTGTGCATCCATGAATGTTTCTTACTGATCCAGAGATCCCTGAGTGGGCCTTGTAACCATTCACTTAATTCCTTTTTACTGAACAATTAAATGAACTTTTTAGTGGGTCTTTCAACAAATGTATCTACAGCTTTATACCTAACAGGTCAAAGGAGTTAATGGTAATTCTATTTCACTTCTAATTAACTTGGCCTAAATGGAATCATGAGGCAGTGGTTTTAAATATGAAAAATGTGATATGCAGCAATCATAGTATTTTAGGCATGTACTTCATTATTGAATGTTTTGGTGATATTCACCAGCAGATAAAAAAGAAAATGCCTTTCTTTCTTTTAGTCAAATTTATGGTCATGTTTTTGTATTGCAGTTTGTTCATGAAAAAGAAATTGTAGCAGAGGATGACCAAGTGTTTCTTATGAAGCAGCAGGTAATTTTCTGTCTATAAAACAAGCAACAAGAGTTTCATTTAACAACATTCCCAATACAGATTTGGGGTTGTATTCTTAGTCACTGTAATATCTAACACTTCATGTGTATGTTTGGTTTTTTGCAGTCACAGTTGGCTAAACAACCACCTACTGCTGCAGGAAGGCCAGTGGTTAGTAACAAAAATTTTAAATTTTAAATATCATCACATGAAAATCATTAACTTCTATATATTTAGAGGGTTGCTTTTATCTGCACTGTCAAATACTGTTTGATCTAATTGTTTTTAACTACATAGTATTTAAAGACTCATAGTGCTCTAAAATTATGACCCTTCACAGTGAGTCATGACAACTTGTATTGACACCAAGGGCTAAAGGTCCTGGCTTTCCTTTTCATATGTTAGAATGCATTTATTCTAATAAATAATTAGAATAAATTTAGAGGCACGTGGATTTTCAGGTTTCTCGTGGGGATGAAATTAAAATCTTCTCTTGTGCTTTAGCTACACCATAGTTAATAGTTTTAACAATGTTTTACAAGTGTGAAAAAACTCATACGCAATCAGCAAAATCTAATCCTGTGTCATTTCAGTTGCATGAGATACTACATTTAAAATACAAAAGCTTAGGAGGTGTGAGAAATAACAAAATGCTTCATTTCTATTCTTACACTTCAGGTTTGTTGTTCTGTTGTTTTTTGTTTGGTTTTTTTTTTAATAGGATGCCTCACCAAGAGTTCCTGGTGGATCTCCTAGGACACCAAATAGATCTGTAACATCGAATGTTGCCAGTGTTACTCCCATCCCCACTGGGTCAAAAAAGATTGATCCCAATATGAAAGGTACCTTTTCTTGTGAGGGCACAAATGCAGCTGGAGTAGCAAAATAATTGCTCTGCCTGCTTGCTTTAATGGGCTTATTTGGATTTTCTAAATTAATACTTACTTAGAAAATCTGTATTGGTTTTGTGTTGTGGTTTTTCTTTCCTTCTTTCCCTTGTAGCTGGAGCTACATCTGAAGGAGTCCTGGCTAACTTCTTCAATAGTCTCCTGAGCAAGAAAACTGGTTCTCCTGGTGGCCCTGGTGGTGTTGGTGGCAGTCCAGGAGGAGGTGGCACTGGAGGTGCTGGCAGCAACTTACCACCATCAGCGAAAAAGTCAGGTATGATTAATGACATTAAAGATCGACTCAATCTAAATTGAGTGATGGATTGTTCCTGTTAGTATAGCTTATCAAAAGTATGAATACTACTATATTTAACTGAATGTTATATATATGCTTTTATATTATATGTGGCTTTTTGCTTTTGTTTTCACAGCACTTAAGTATTGCCTTTTTGTGGTTTTCAGAGGAGCAAAGGAAAAAATCTTCATGTAGTTGTTTAAGCATGAATCGTGTCTACATGAGTTCCTCGTTTTTTCCCTTTGTTTCCACCATTCCAATGAAATGGCTTATGCCATAAGTCTCTTCTAGTCTTATTTAAATATGTTAGGACTGTATTTCAAGCTGATTCTTTTTGATAATACTGTCAGTATTAAAATAGCTTTAAATTTTCTTTTACTAGTGTTCTAGCTCTGATGTGATGAGCACTTTGAGTTTGGTCACAGCCTGTAAAAATACTTACGTTTTTTCTTTTGACAGCTGTTTATATATGAGGCAATTAATAATTATTATTAATCTAGAAATGTTTAATAGTGACTGTGCTAAAGCTAGATGCAGGACTATACTGGCATTTCTTGCTATTCCAATTTAAAATGTTTTTGTATTACTTAACATCATTTATAGAGAGACACGTTCCTTCCCTGCTTCCCCAGAGGTTAATAAGGCTGCACTTAGGGGATAATGCTGGTCTTTCATAGATACTTCACACTTCCCACTTTACATTTCGTGTAGATTAACCCTGAATTTTTTTTCACCTGTGCACATTTCCCTTCTCTAAGTGCAAAAGTCAGTGGGCTAAGCAAAGTTTGAGTGCTTCCTAATGTGCTGTAGGCAAAGTCAGCAGTGCCAGTTAGAATAACATATGGAGATCGTTCAAACAAATGCAGCTGACGCAATATGAGGCACAGAGAGCACCCACTGAAAAATCCTGTGGGGAGTGGCTGGCCGCAGGTTTGGACGATGCCAAGCAAACAGAGGCAGCACTCCAGAAAAGTGTTCTGTCTGGGGCTGTGGCAGAAACTTCAAGGACAGAATTTAATTATTAAGGAGCAAAACAGTTATCAGATATTTCCTACTATGCAACAAATGAAGGGTTAGGGTTATACCCAGTTTAACATCAGAAAGGACTATGTTTTGAGGAATTGCCATAAATACTAACAAATTTGGCTTAGATGTGGCCTCTTCACCTTCCTCAGTGTTTGCTGTCTTGTATTCAGTGATATCTGTGGCACTCACTCTTCAAATCTGAAAACTGTCTGTTAAGACAGTAGTTTGGAATTTGAGAATTACTTTTTCCTCAGCAGCTTTGGGAACGTTAGCTGCTTTGATTCTAGTACAGTATTATCTTTTGTTAAATGATTTGAAGAGCAGCAAAGTACATCTGGCCAAAATTACCTTTATGGATATTTACTGTTAATTTGCATCTTCAGAAAGGATGCTGGGACACTGCTGCAACTACACATGTGTCAGAACATTCTTTTACAGATGCTGTGCACTCTTGTCATAGTGTTGGAGTCCTAATCCTGCACTGCCTTTTCCCATGTTGTCTCCTCCATTCTTGCTATAGGACATAGTGGGATAGAAACCTAGACTGAGGAGTATTAATTAAATTTAAAGGGGGGGAGGGGGGGAATTGTGTATTTTGAGCTTGAATTAGGTTAGAGTGTGGCTGCACAAATATTTGTGCTAGTTCAAGTTAGGGAGGAGATAAGTGGGGGAGGAGAGAAAGGGATTTGCCATCTGCAGGTCTGTGTGCACCCATGAGCACAGTGGTGTCAGGTTTATGCTGACCAAGTACACAAAACTGGCTTTGCTGGGCTTGGTGAAACCCCTGATTTTTACATTCAGCATTATTTCAAATACAAATTATACAGAAAATTGTGTAGTAGTCATAACTGCTTGTCTTAATAATCTTCTTTATTTTATACTTGAACTCTTCAGAAATATGAAAGGGTATGACTTTCTCTCTACTGTTTCCTTTCTGTTTCTTTTGGGTTTTGGCCTTATGGCTTAATTGTGCACCTAAAGCATGCAGTAACAATTGCTAGGATTTGTCTGATTTGAGAATTTAAGATACCATAGGCTTTTCATAAACATGACTGAATGGTACACATTTGTTTTGTAGGTCAGAAGCCAGTTTTAACAGATGTTCAGGCAGAATTGGACAGAATTTCACGAAAACCTGAAATGGTCTCTCCTACATCATCTACATCTCCCACAGAAGGTGAAGCATCTTGAAGACACCAAATAAAACCAATTGTTCAGTTTTCTGGGATAATTCAAACTTGCCTCTGCCTCTTCCTTCAGTGACTGGAACTAAAGAACTGAAATATCTTTCAGAACACAAACCATTGATGTCTGTCTTTCTTTTATATGTGTTGCCCAACTTTACAAAAGGGAGCTGTACAGATGGAAAACGGTTATCACATTGTGTAGAAGCACTGCTCACAGTGCAAAAACAGTAAATTAATTTTTTTTCTGGGTTTTGTTGAAAAGTCAGTGTAATTCTGTAAAATTGCAAGTATGTTCACTTAAGTGATAGGGGTTGCTTAGAGCAGGAAAACTGATACACACCACAGGCACTTAATTTATATTGATTTCCCAGTCTGTTAGGTAAGTTTAATGGTATCTTAAATAGATTTAACCTCTACATGAGAGAACTACTGCTAGCTTTTGAAAGAGAAAAATAATTGCACAAATCTGTAATAGCAACAAACTCCAGTTATACTTAAACACTTCATTGGGCATATGGTTAAAAAAATCTGTTTCATCTCCACTGAAATTTACACTGCATTCAAAAACCCATGCAAAAATTCATTCTGGGTATAAGACTAAATTAGTGGCCGGGGTTTTTTTTTGTTTTTTCTTCTTTGATTAATTGCAGACACTGAATAAAAGATGTATAAAGAAAAAGCAGAGGTTAAATGTACAGAATATCAGTATCCAGATTTGTCTATATATATATGGCTCAGCCTTAATGTCCCCCACTATGTTTCCCACACTACTTATGGTTTAAAATTGGTCATCAAAACTGTAATCAGTTAATAAAGTATTCTCTGCATTCAAATTTAAATAACTTTCATTGAAGCCATGGTGTTCTTGTTCGTTTACAGTTACATCTAAGGATGTGGTGTAAAACATCTTAAAACATGCTTCTATATTTTTACCTCTCAGTGAATAACATCAGTGGCAGATATTTAAACTTCCTTAAAACATTGTTTCTGGAAGGAAGGGGATAAATCTGCAGTGTTTGTGTCTAGGAGTGAAACTAGCTTATCTGACTTGGGTGGTTTGTGCTGCAATGTTTTCAGAGCACACTCATTAGACTAAGGATCCTGCTGCTGGCTGCACTGTGTTGTCTAAGCAGTAGTTGACCAAGGTTAGGACTTTACTTAAGCTTTCAGTACACAAATGTTGAACACCACTTTTTCCTCTGTGAAATTTGTAGTTACTTTCTACTTACAGCCTCAGACTAGGAAATGTAAAAGGTATACCCTGATAGCCAAGACACTTTAATGAGTTCAGATTTTCTAGGTTTTGTTTTAAATCAGTCTTATATTAATTTCTCTGATTAGTTAGAAATATCTCTATTTTGAACATGGTGGTGCTCTTCTTCCCCAGTTCCTGCAGTCTGTAGTGGTTCTAGCAAATCCACAGAATGGGTCAGGTTGGGAGGGACCGCAGTGGGGTCACCTGGTCCAACCTCCCTGCTCAAGCAGGGCCATCCCAGAGCACACAGCACAGGATTGTGTCCAGGCAGTTCTTTAGTATCTCCAGTGATACTAAAGTATCCAGGGAGACTTCACAATCTCTCTGGGCAACCTGTTCCAGTGCTAGGTTATTTGCACAGTAAAGATGTTCTTCCTCACATTCCAGCAGAGCTTCCTGTGCATCAGTTTCTGGCTGTTGCCTCTTGTCCTGTTGCTGGCACCACCAAGAAGAGCCTGGCTCCATTGGCACCCCCCCTTTAGATGCTGGCAGACATTGATGAGGTCCCCTCTCAGCCATCTCTTCTGGAGGCTGAACAGGCCCAGCTCCCTCAGCTTTTCCTTGTAAGAGAGATGCTCCCTTCCCTTCATCATCTTTGTTCTCTTCCATGGGACCTGATTCAGGAGCTCCATATCTCTTGTCCTGAGGAGCCCAAAACTGGACACAGCAATCCAGGTGTGGCCTCACTAGGGCTGAGTAGAGGGGCAGAATCACCTCCCTTGACCTGAGTTATCTCCATATTTTCAAAATACCTAAATTTATATAAGAACAACATATATTTTCTTGTGCACTAAGCTCCCTCAAGTTAAGCACACTTGTTAAAATAGAAGATTGAATTGTGGACTGAGAAGTTTCAGTGGATATTCTTAGCTATGTCTTTAACTGCAGTCCTTCAGATTTTGCTTATGTCAACAATTCAGTAAAGGTTGGGGGGGGACGCATGGGGAAATGCATGACCTGCTGATGAACAGCGCTATAGAATAAATTGTCTGGAAGAAAAAAATTAGGCTTCTAATTATGGATGCATGGCATGCATCAGTATCAGAACAGTTGTCTAGGTTCAATATGTAAACTTGAAACTGAATTTGGAACATGCTCTAGAGAAAGGATCCTCTGATGGTGAAAGCAGGACCCATTCTCACACATCTGCAGTGGTATGTGTCATTAGGGGGGAACTGGATTTTGAGGGCAACATTTTCAACTAGTGGATACTGTCCATATTTTTGAAAGACAACTCCTGCAGTCTCTAGTTCATTTGAGGATCTGTCAAAGCACAAAATCCTTTATGAAGCTGGAAAATTTGCCATAAACTGCATTAATAGCTAATACACCAGGTGCCCTTATTTGGGGAGGCTGGGACAGGGGAAAACCTTACAAATGACTCATTATAATTTCACTTCTTAAAACAGATGTTACTTCTGTGTATTTGAAGCTTCTAAATGTGTTTCTCCCTAAGTCCCCATAGGTTTGGAGTTTTGTGATTATTTTGGTTTTTAAATTATTATTTTCAAATGCTTATTTACGCAAAGACTGTCCCCTACCATGCCCTTTCACTCCAAAAGACTAAAGTAGCCTGCTTACCTCCTTCAAATTCTCTTAATTCTGCTCTCACTTCCTATCTGCAGCCTGCTCATGCTGTTTGGGGGGAAAATTTACTACAAAAGGAAAATACCTGAGAATATTTCTGTGTAACCTGATGTCTTTGGCTTCTTGTTTCCTTCTGATGAGACCAAGGCTCTTGGGCTGGTTGCTTTGTCCTCTTGAGCTGCAGTTGCCCCAACTACTGCTTTGGTGAGAGAAAACAATTAAGATGGGATTCACCACAACTATCATGCAAAACAGAGTCTCTGTGACAGATGGCCCTTTTCACAAAAGGTAGTGCCAGTAAACCCTGCTCCCTGTTCTCCTTCTTTCACCATCAGGTCAAGCACCAAACTAAATAAATTGGGTAAAACACTGAAGCTAGAATACCTTCTTGCTCTAGGCTGGGGAGGGGTTAGGTTTGGGATTACCCAAATTTTTGAAAGAGTAACATTATGAATTACATTAATTTTGCTCTTAGTCACTCTTCTGTGCCTTTAGTGCTGTTGGGTACAAAGTTTCAGACTAGCACATAAGATGCAGAAAGCAAAGAGGTGATACAAGAACTGCAGGGCACAATTTTAATAACAATACTTTTAAAATTCTTTTCAGTATGAACACTGAAAAAATGCTACAATATAAATCAACTAAATTCCTTTAGATTTTCAGGGCTAGTCCAATGTAGACAAGTTGCTGATTAGACTGAAACAAAATGGTTTCAGGGGAATTTTGTAAATGTTCTCTTCCTCCTTCTCTACTCTGTTCCCACATCAGTTCTTTTGAGTATACTGGTTCTAATAAAGCTGCTCTGCAAATTTTAAGCTTGAAATTCTTGAGTAAATGTCCACTTTATTTCCAGACAGGTCATATTTTTCAGCTGAAAATTACAATCTCTGGAATGTGCACATGGCTTTTAGGTTTTATGGACTAGCTACTATATTAACCTTAAATTTCTAGTGAAACCTCTGAAATGCAAGAATTGCTGCCTGTTGGGCTGCAGTCTTTTCTTGGGGAGCAAAGAGTTTGTAGTGGGACACCTGCAGCAGCAGAACTGTTGCTTATCAAATACCTCATGGCTTAATGCTTCTCTGTGCCATGCAGATGCTTGCAGAAAACCACTGAGAAGAGTTGGCCTAAGCTTGCATTTGGGAAGAGTGGGGATTTCATCTCTAGTGCCATAAGGGATACTTAGTAATAGATGTTAAAACTGCTAATTCTTCATCTTCAGCTGTTTGAAAATCACACATTCGTGTGTTACCACGGTTCATGAAGTTCAGTTGCAATACTGAACACAAAAATAAAGCCTTGAGAGCTAAAGAAAGTTCAGCAGATGCAACATATTCAAGTCTTCTCTGAGCTCATTGTTGCAGTACTTGGAATATTCCATTTGCTAACTAATCATCTTGTATTTACTTCATGCAATGCATAGGGACAGTCTTGAACAGAAGATGTTGAGGTGCCCATGTGAGAATATGAAAATGAAGGAGGGAGATGTGCCTCAGACAGGCTGTCTTCAGTGGAGTTACCTGTCTTCAGTGGAGTTACTGTGTGCAGTAACACACACTTCTTCCTCTTCCACAACACTCTTCCAATGAAACTAAGTATGTCTCTTTCAGTGGTTTGGGCTTTCAAGCTGCTTTCCCATTTCTCTACTTCCTTCTCCCTTGCCTTCTGACAAGAAAAGCGAAAAAACCCCATAACTGTATTTTTGAAAGTGAGAAAAGGAGAACGTGAATTTGTGAGGCCAGTGCTGCCAATTCGGAGTGTGAGGGACTCAGGCTTTAGTGTTGCATTGTAACACAGCACACAGAGTGTGCCAAAGAGCCACTGGGGCTCACTTGATGAAAACAGCGATGCAGCTGTGGCCTGAGGCCCCCTTATTGCAGTAGCTGGCATTTACTCAACTGCTTCAAGGAACTCCAGTGACAGCTTTTGAAATTCTTTCAACATGGTGGCAAGAAGTGGCAACTGTCATACAGCTATACTGTGTACACTGCCATCTCCTCTAGTCAGGGGGCTTTCTCCGTTGGTATTGCTTTTTGGTCACTATGGAGGGTGTCTTGGAGGAGATGTAATGGGGGAGAAAACTAGGTCACCCATCACTAATCTGCTTCCACTGATGTCCCTCTCTGTGCCTGGCTGACTGGAGATGTTACCACAGCTCAGCATCTAACCGTGGGGTTGCTTCTCTGCCACCATGTCCTGCCTTTAGCTCTGCTCCTGCCAGTCCAGCAGAGGCAGTAGCAGGGTAAGAAAGACTTCTTTTTTCTGGAAAACTGTCAGGTGTAGCACATAACCAAAAGGAAATTAATAGCTGTAGACCTGGAATGGTATTTCCATCACATCACAGTCAGACAGTTACTGTTATTTGCATTAAACCCTATTGTTACTTACAGTAACTGTTGTTTTAATTCCCTCTTTAAAGGAAAAATACTGCACTGGAAGGTTAGTGTGATAAAAAGGGTGAAGAACACCTGCTGTATCTCTGTGAAGAACAGCATAATATAATGCTTTAAGTATTTTCAAGATATCAACCCCTATGCTGTTGTCCAGTTTTCATTCCTTCTCTGTCACATGACCTTACAGTTCCCTAGCCTTGCTGTCGTTTCACTTTTCCTGAGCCTCTTATAAGCAAATAAATGAATTGACCTCAATAGATTGGGCTTTAAATGGCAAGCTAACCTTTATCAGTTGTGCATCATTGATATGTATTTCCTGGAGAGGGCCTGAATGGGAAAACCAGCTTAAAGGCAGTAGAAACTGGAAAGAGGTCGCCATCTATTTTATCTTTTGCAGTCTTGTGTTTCTGTGGCTCCTTGAAAAGCAGTCTGTCCTCAAGACAGTTGTCTTCAATACTAACATCTGTATTCATAATCTAACAATGCTGCATGAAGGCATTCTAAAGACTTATAAGGGAAGGGCTACAAAATAGCCTTAGATGCTACTGGACATCTTAAAAGACCGGACAGCTGCTTCTACTCATTAAAGTCCTGTCTCTGTCACACCACAGTATAGCCTAGACACATGCTTGGTGGCTTTGGAGTTATTAAGCCAGTTGTGAAATATTATGAAGAAAAGAAAACAAGAAGGAAATTTCCTTCGGAAGAGAGATGCCAGCTTCTGTAATGTAATCTAATTTACAATGTACTGGTGTGAAAAAAGGTACTGAAGGCACTGGGAGCTTACAAGCAGTAACAGCAAATGTTCCTGACTGCACCTACCTGCTCAGTCCTGTAGTCTGGGATGCTGCCAACAGAGCCATGTTAAACTCACCCCAATCCCAGGCAGAAGCTGGGCACACCCATGGTGATACCTCATTTGTTTTAGTGGAAACACCCACGCCTTGAGGAATCACAGGACTTGCCCTACTCATTTGCCTCCCAAGCCAGTTCCTGCAGCCAAACATTGTTTTTGGCAGTGACAGGTCTGTATGATCCTGCCTAGGGACACTGTGTATTCCCCTGGATTGTGTTTTCTTACTGGGAGAAGCCCACAGCCTGCTGGTACACACTCAGCAGGGAGCATGGCCCAGCTGCTTTGGTCTGGCCCATACCTCTGCATCTGCCCAGTTAAGGGGGAGTCTTGGCAGAGCTAAAAGTAGCCCCAGCCTCATGGGGCTCTGTAGCATGTTCCCACTTCACTGTGTAGTTCCCAAAGAGAAGCAGTATCTGAACAGCCTGACCTGTTCCCTAAGCAGGGAATCTGTTCCTATACAGCTAACATTAAGCAAGCAAATCTCCTCTTTTTCAACCTGTAGCAATCTTCCATTTCCTTAAATTTAAACAAGTATAATTGAACTTGACTACAAAGGACCATAATAGCTCTGTGGGTAATACATCAATAATATAGAAGCAAACATAACACACCTTTGCTTACATATAAAAAGTTCAATCTACTCTTAGTAGGCAACAAAAACTATTGCTACTTTTAAAAGCTGATCTGGCCAAAGGTATGGGAGTATATTAGAAGAGGCTTGGTGATATGAGTGTTTTCTCTCATTGACAACAAGGAATGTCTTCAAAGACAATGATTCTTCTCCTGTACTCAGCACTGGTGAGGCCACACCTCGAGTGCTCTGTCCGGTTCTGGGCCTCTCAATTCAGGAAGGACATTGAGGTGCTGGAGTGTGTGCAGAGAAGGGCAGCTGAGCTGGTGAAGGGTCTGGAGTCCTGTGAGGAGCAGCTGAGGGAGCTGGGGTTGTTTAGCTTGGAGAAAAGAAGGTTCAGGGGTGACCTTACTGATATCTAGAACTGCCTGAAAGGAGGTTGTAGCAAGATGAGGGTTGGGATCTTCTCTCAAACAACTAATGAAAGGACAAGAGGTCATAGCCTCAAGCAGCACCCAGGGGAGGTTTAGGTAGGACATTAGGAGGAATTTATTCACAGAAAGAGTGATTAGACACTGGAATAGGCTGCCCAAGGAGGTGGCAGAGTCACTGTTCCTGGATCGTTTAAGGCAAGACTGGACGTGGCACTCACTGCCATGGTCTGGCTGACACAGTGCCGGTGTTCAGTCATAGGCTGGACTCGATGATCTCAGAGGGTTTTTCCAACCTAATTGATTATGTTAATGTAACCAGGCAAAGCTTTGGCTCAAACCCCCTTCTGATACCGGAATCTCGTGTGACAAGTGAATACTCGTGTAAATATTACCAAGCCCCGGCTGGCGAACCGAGCCCAGACCGGGCCTGAGGCGGCCTCGCGCTCCGGGCAGTCCCTCACGCTCCCGCCCGCGGCCTCCAGGGGGAGCGCTGGCGCGCGCCGCAGGCAGCACCTCAGCCGCACCGGGACCAACCGCCGGTGCAACCGCCGCCCCCCGGGGCCCCCGGGGTCCCCCGGGGCCTCCCGCCATTCCCGCTCCGTCCCGCCGGCCGCCCTTTTGCTTTCGGTTTTTCCCAGCTGACAGCCGGCTGCCCGGCCATGGAGAACCGCGCCGCCGACAACCAGACCACCGAACCGGGGGCGTTCCGCCGCCTGCCGCGCTTTTTCTTGCGGTTTTTCCCAGGTGGCAGGCGGCGGCCCGGTCCGGCCATGGGGAACCGCGCCGCCAACCAGACCACGGAACCGAAGGCGTCCCGCCGCCTGCCGGCCTTTTTCTTGAGGTGTTTTCCAGCTGGGAACCGGCAGCCCAGCCCGGCTAGGGCGAAGGGCTCCGCCTACAACCAGACCACGGAAACAGAGGCGAAGACGCTCCGCCCGCCTGCCTTTTGCTTTCGGTTTTTTCCAGCTGGCTGCCGGCGGCCCGGCCGGGCCATGGAGAACGGCGCCGTCTACAACGAGACCACGGAACCGGAGGCGAAGGCGCCCCGCCGCCGCCCCTTGGGCTGCACCCTGCGGCACCTGTGGGGATGGCGGCTACCAGTCAAGGTGATCCAGACGGTGAGTGCCTCCTCCTGAGTGCCTCCTCCCCTGGCCGTGCGGGACGTGCCGGGCTTGGCGCGGAGGGAGCCCCCCTGGCAGGATGGCTGCCCCGGGCCGGGAAGAGACTTACAGTCTCCCGGGGCTGAGCCTAGCGGGGCGGGGGTGCCCCAGTCTGGGATGGAAACGAGCGTGTTGTGGTGACCTTCGACTTCAGGACGGTCCCCTGACGCTTAAAAATTAAACTCCTCGGTGAACCAGGGCATGTTGAGGAGATCGCCGTACACAGGCTTCGAGGGAACTGCCGGTCGGAAAGGGCTGGCTCCGCCGGGAAGGTGTCCTGACTTGGGACTTGGCATGGAGTCACTAAAGTTGTGCAGACCTGTAACTCAGGTGGAAAGCTGGCGTGGTGCCTTATAATGCTGGTTCAAAGTGGTTTATGGCGGGGAAGCGGTGGGAGTGTTTCTTCCTCATGTCCGAGCTGCAGGAGTAGGCGCTGACTTCGGGTGGTGCCGGCGTCGTGTGCCCGAGGCTCGGTGCTGCAGCCGCCGTGGTCCGGCTGCCTGCTGGCCTTAGACACCAGCCGTCCTGGCTCAAAATCAGAGGGAAGCCTCGCAGGAAATGTAGTGCTTTCTTCTGAGGGCCGGGTTGGATGAAGACAGGAGGAAGAAGCCTTTGGTTGAACCTCACCGTAGGGCAGTAGGACTGGGAAGGGCATTGCTACAGACCTTCCTCTCTTGCTGCTTCTGCAGCCCATTCTAAGCCTGTCAGTCTGTGCTGTCCATGCTAAAATTAAGGAGCCTATTTCTCCCATGATTGGTGGTAGAAAATTGCACCAGAAACCTATAATCATGGTGGCCAATTGCATGAGACATCACTTCATGTCAGGCAGCTCTGGGCCCACCAGGAAATAAAAGGCTTATTTTCTACCTTTTATACTTATTGTTGCTCCCGAATCAAGCAGTTGGGCTCCTGATGCAAAGTCCTGTTCAGTGTTTGGTGACGGGCTCTTCCAAAATATACCAGTGTGACTGCTGATAAGGATGTGAGGAGCATCACTCTGATGTACTAGCAGGGAATGAGTGAAACCCGTGGTGGTAAAGGGCAGCTGGCTGCAAATGTGTGTCAGCATGCATTTTGCAGCCAACACAGTGGCATTTTAGTCAGATGTGTCGTGCTCACAGGAATTGTAGGTGATTTCCAACCCTTTCTCGTTACTTCACCATTGCAGAAAAGAGGACATTTGGGTTTTAAGCTTCATCTCACACACAGTCAAAACCCTCAACCAAAAATATAATATTCTTTAGTGTTCATAAAGTGGTAACACTGCCAAAAAATAAAGTTTTCTAAGAGTGTTTTAAAAAAAATCACACCCAGAATGCCTTAAATAAATATAATGGAACATAAACTTTTAATTTAGCTACGGGAGATTATTAAAGCAAAAACTGCTGGTTTCTGCTCTGACAAGCAGAACATTTATATAAATAGGTTCATTGACTGAAATAAAATAAGTGATTATGTAGGCAAGTTTACTGATGTACCAAATGTTAATGTGTAATTATTTAAAATGCTTTCTAAATAGAAAAAAAAGAAAAATTATCATTATCCTAAACAGGATGAATAGCTGCTTGACATGTTCTTAAATAAGCAGTTTATGGCCTGAACCCATTAGTCAGTGAGAGGAAAAAGAAAATGGCGTTACAGTTTTTCGCCCTCCTAATTTCCAATATCTTTCCCTCCTTTTTTGTAGCCTTTATCAAAATACAGAGATCTTGAGGTCTGGGTCAAAACACTTAAAACAAGCCCCGGAAAGTCCTGAAGGTCGAAGCCTCTGTAGTAAAAGGTTCCTGTTCTGGGAAAGTGTTGATTTTTGGAAATGTCAGTCATGGTCATTAACTTTTGGCTTTGAGTTACAACAGTGGTTGATAGTGGGATTATGCCCTGGTAATTGTTTTTGTGGACTGCTAAATAGGGTGTTGCAATCAGAAAGTGGGCTCTGTTCATTGTAGAGGTGATCAAGGGTTTTATAAAACACTCTGAAATCACCTGCAGAAAACTGACTTTTAGACCTAAGAAATACTTTTCTTCAGATGAATAGTGGCATACTCTGTAACCTTAACCAGTTCTTTTGAGCAAATGAAACGAGGAGAATGTCACTGCTAAAAGTCATGCTAAATGTGAGTGCCAAAAGGATGCTGGGAGGCATGTTATTGCACAGGTTTCTAGGATGTTATTGGTTTTTTTGTGGGTTGTTTTTTTTTGGGGGGTTTTTTTTGGGCTTTTTTAATATGTTTTCAGTGTTTTTGTTAGTCCATGACTGGTTCAAATTCAGCCCAAAGGTGAAGGGCACAGTGTATATTGTGCCAAGATTGAGGTAGAAACTAATTCTTACCTAAAGCAGGACAAGTTATCATCAACTATTGTTTTAACTTGAGCCAAAATGTCCTAGTTGGAAAGGAAAATTGTAATTCAGGCTTAAAAATCAGCTCCTTTTTGAGCTGTTAATGCCCTGTTGTAGCCCAAATTGTACAAACTTGACAGAGAATTAATACGTGCACCTACCTGAACTAGAAGATTTTGTACTGGTAATCCCAGAACATTCCAGATGCCGAGCATCTTCACAGGGTTGTTGGCAAGTTCATTGATCTGCTCTATTTTTGTAGCAATTCACTTGTTAAATCTTCTTTATGAAATTGACATTTGTTTAGAAACTTCCAACAGTAATGTCAATATCAATGAATAATTTCTTGCTGGTAGGAGAGAGACGAAGATGTTTAATTTCTGGTGTACATACAGACAGGACTAATAACAAAAAAAAAATCCAAAACAACTGCTTCTCCAACAATGCTTTTGGCATTTAAAACTTGGTTTTTTGGGTTTTTTTTTTGGTTTTTGTTTTTTTTTTTTTTTTTTTGTGGTAGTAGGACAACAGAGGAATTCCTTTTTTTCTTGATAGTGATATCAAATAACAAGTTAAGAAACCCAAGCAGAGCTCTCTGGCATCTTATAAATGTGCTGCTGATACATTAACTTAATCAAAGCACTTACTCAAAGTTCTTCAAGCCAACTTTTTTTAAATTGATGTACTCTATTTTATTACTCAACTTATTAATAAAAAAATTGAATATTGACTTGGACAAGTCCTACACAGGATTGTACTTGGTAAATCTCAGTTATTTGACACTGAACCCTTTATAACTGCTCTTTGAGGGGGATTTTTTTCAACTTGTACACTCAGTGGAGAAGCTTTTTTCAGCTATTTAGACCATATTATGGTTATCTGGACATGTACTTTCTTTTAAGGACAGGTTTATTTTCTTTCAGTTTTGTTTCAGCCCAAGTGAAAGTGATGACTTTCCATTTCCAGTGCTTATAAAAAGAGATAACTTTTCATATGCAGTGCTATCTCACAGCTGACCTTGTGAAAAATGTAAAATTGAAAGTCATTGGATGCAGCTATAAGCCCATGTTTAGAAATGCAAAAAAACCCACAAACGATAAAAACTTTTTGAAAAAAAAGTCAGAGTTTAAAACATTCCTTGACTTACATTGTAGTTCACTGGTTTAGGTGCAAGGGCTGCTGAGAAGTTTGTGTTGCCAGCCACTGTGGGAGAGAAAGGAACCATGAGGAGGCCTGATAGTAATATTGATATTTCCCAGCTCCCATTCTTTCCCTTTTTGAGCCCCTGTTTACTTTATATTGTTTCATTTCCAAAATGTGGTTCTCTGAAGTGCTCTTCTGAGACCTGGCTTAGTAAGGGGAATTTACACTTCCTACTGCCAAATTGTTGTTTTTGTTTTTACTGTGAGAAAACTGAAACCAAAGACTGGTGGTTATTTTCCAAGAACAATATTAAATTTAGAATTTTTTTTTTTTAAACAACTGTCAACCTCTTTATTGCCCACATATTCTTATTAAAAATATGATCATCATTCTCATATCAGTCTCAATTTTATGACCCAGTCTGATTCCTGCTCATGGTTTTGTTTTAATTTGGTGAACTCCCTACTACGAATATCTGTAAAGTTATCCCATGGGATGAAGGAAATGATGCTATTTATGGAATGAAGGAAACTAGCAAGGAGTGGCCAAAATAAGCAAAGAGTTAAATAAAGCAATATTCTTTCTTGTACAATAAAATAGTAGAAAATCCAGCAGCAGGGATAGGGTGACTGAATAGGAAGTAAGTCACTTTTTTTTCTCAAAACACACTGTGGCACAAAGGTGAAGATAAACTTCTGCATAGATTAGACATTGTCCAACATAGCTTGAACATAGTGTAAGGTTTCAGTTCCTACAGTTGAGCTTCTGTCATTACTGGGTCACAAGCATGTGAGTATTGGGTTCATGGACTTCCTCTAAAGTTTTATCAAGTGAGGTAACATCAGCTGTGAACTTTTAGGGAGGTAGCTGAGTGTGTCAGGGCTGTCCAGTTTCCCCCACTGCCCTGAACCCAGCTACATTCAGAACTGAGTGCAGCTGTACATAGTAAGCAGCAGCATTTTGCAGGATGCAGATGTGTTCTCTGTGCTGCCTCATCTGCTTCAAACTGGCAGTTGCACAAAACCACAAAGCAGGAATCTTGTCAGTCTAATCAAGGAACCTCTGTTTGGCTGTGTGCTCAGTTTACCTGAGTGTACTTTATGGACCACCTTTAACAGCCAAGTGTAAACCATGTCATTGTATAATTATTTCTGTCTGTAAGAAAATAGTGCAGATCTTCACCAAACTCTTTGTAGATTGAGAATTTTTGTCACTGTTAGCTTTATTAGTCTTCATATCAGAGATGTCTGTTTGTTGAATATGTTAAAGACTTGATCCAACTCAAGCATGTTATTTGTTTGCAGATTTTGTCTTTTGTGGCTGTTGTTTGTGAAGAAGTTGTGGACGATTGCATGAATTGTAGTGGACTTTACTTCTTTGAATTCATAAGCTGCAGTGCCTTTCTTTTGTGCCTCCTGATTCTGTATGTGTATTGCACTGATTTGTATGAATCACTGGGGAAAGATAAAGTGCAGAAACTGGTAAGAAAACTTTTTTTTTTTTTTTAAAAAAGACCCAAACCATTTCTTCTAAGTGCATCAAGTCTGCTGTGGAGTAAAAAGCCTATGCAAAATGAATCTTCTCCATGTTAAGGGTAGATTAAAGTATCTTATAGTTTAAAAATGAGCCAACTTTGAGAATTTATATTGACATCTTTTTCAAAGCTGGCTACCTGCAGGATTTTAGGACTTGTGTGGAAAAGTCTTTCCACATTAATGCTACTAATACTACAGCATAGCCATTGAAGATCTGTACACATGTGGAATACAGTTTACCACCACTGTGATGCTTGCAATTAAAAAAAAAAAGTTTTACAAAGTTTACCCTATCTATTTTCCTACTGGGTGTAGACTACCTCCTTTTTGGCAATAATTATAACTCATTACAGTTTATGGCTTTATACTTCAGAAGATCCAGCAGTGGGAGGAAGTTGCTCTGTAAAGTCAGCAGGAGCATTATTCCATCTCACAAGTGTCCCTTCCTATGTGCCTTCAGAGCAAACAGTAGTGTCTTTATGTGAGGGTACAGATAAGGGACTGTAGGAAAAGGTTTGAATGAGCATATGTACTGACAGTTTTCTGATTTCTTAAATGTTTTACATAAGGAATAAAGCTACCTGAGCTTGAATTTGATGGTGAAAAAGGTTAGATGAAATTAATTGACTATTTAAAAAATACCAAAACAGGGCAGACTCCTTTAAATAGCTGATAATGCTATTTAAATAGCTGATAATGTTGAATGTCATTTAGAATATAATTGTAAAATGTATTTTCTGAAGCTTCCACTAGCATCAAAGTATCAAAACATAAATTCACAGGCAGGTTAACTCAGCTGTTGTTATGATGTTTGTTCTTTTTAGGTAACCTATCTACAGTTAAATTATATATGTTTTTATATATATATATTTGCAGAATTTTTGGGCTGTGCCAGTCATAGGTGCCTGGTTTCTGTTAGCATCAATAGTGTTTTCTGCAACCTGCTCTGACTCTGCTCTTGAAAGTGCTACATATGTAAGTCTTAAAATGGCAAGATTTACTTTGTATTTATCTGGTATATTATTTTCTTTGCCCTCTAAACCTCACTCAATTTGCAGAGAAGAAACTGGGCAGGGGATAGAACTCAGTGCATTGTGATGTTTCAGGAGGAATTAGCTATTTCAAATCTTCCAGAAACTTACCACAGGAAATCCAAAGAGCTGGATTTCCAGCAGTCCAATTCCTCAGGATTGCTGGAAAGCTCTGTGTGCCCTTGCAGCTCCCCACCTTTTGCCTGCTGCCTCAGATTTTTAGTATTTCCTGTCATCTCTTGCTGTTCAACATTGTCATCTCTTGAAGCTTGCCCAGCTCTTTGACACACTACTTCTGAAATTTCTGGTTTTCCTCAACTGTCCTTTTATAATGTCACCCCATCACAAAATCATCAAAAAAATCCTGTCTTTTGCTTTTACAGAGCACATGTGGGCAACATTGACTTGCACAATTGCAATAAGAGCACCAGATTCCTCAGTGACAGAAATAGTAGAGCAACAGGGCATTCATCTCCTAGGGAACACTCAGGGGGCTCAGGGCAAGGCACGAAAGGAGCTTTTGGGATGCTGTAGATGTCATAATTCCCTAGTCATTTGAATACTTCTTTTGAGTAACCTTGGAATTGTGAACATGTGAGTTTAAAAGATCAAATTCTTGAATTAGAAAAAATTATTTGGAAAAGAAAGTAAGATAATTCTGTTCCATGGCAGCATCAGCTGTTAGAGATGCACACTTTTATATGGTCATCTGATGTAGATCTATTTAGACCTAACAGTTTGAGCATAAATCAGGTGTCAGCTTTGCTTTTTTGTCTGGTACAGAAGAAATAAAAACTACTGTGATGTAATACTTATTAATGTCAAATTACTTTGGTCCAAACCAATTGTGTAAAATTTAGGTAGAGTTAGAATAATGCATATGTTTCTTTCCTTGTTTGAAAAAAGCTGCCTTCTCTTTACCACTTCTCATCCTGCCATGACTGGTAACAAAATGTCATTCAAAATGTCATTTCATTCTCCCTTGCTGATCCAGGCTCTGCAGATCTTCTCTTCCTTCACCTTCTGTGTGTTATTCTTCTTCTTTTACTCTCATTAATCAGCAGCCCTCTCTTGAATAAATAGTCTGCTACATGCTATGCTACTTTAATAACTGATTTTGGCAATGCAACTAATATATTTTTGCTATTAAAGTTTGATTAGAACACAGTATAAAGTTCACACTTGATTAAAAGAATGAAAACTGTAAAAACTCCCACAATGAATGTGCTAGAATTATGATTTCTGATCTGTGTCTAATTTAAAAGGAGGATTGTAATCTTAAAATTATAAGCATTATTAATGTATATAAAATGGTACAGTGAATCTTTCCAAACAGTGTTAGACTACTATTACTGTTTATGCATTTTAAAATCACATATTTCTGTCCCTTTCACAGATATTTGGATTTTTTGCAACTTTTGCATTTGCAGCTGAGTTTGGTATAGAGTTCTATCTCAGGCGAAAACAAAACATCGATGGACGCCCTGAGAATCCTCGTAACACTCCAAGGGCCACAGAAGATCAGCCATTGAATAAACAAAGATAACTTCCTGAAATTGTTTCTT
>VZRH01004412.1:182673-207530 GCA_013397555.1 Urocynchramus pylzowi
TTTTTTTTTAATTGGAGCAAACTAAAATGAACTTTCAGTGCACTGTAGGTAACAACTTCCGTTTCTTTGTTCTAATCGATTTTGTATGCATTGCTCATCACAAATTTTTGTGGGTTCTTGGTCAGGTAATGGCATCTTGAGCATCATGTTCTAAGGTACCTAGTCCTACCTCCTGCTGGGATGACAGGCACTAAAAAACCTTGGGTCTAAACAGAATAACTTCAGGACAGCAGTGAGCTGATTTGATTTTGACAGAGATGACTAATAAAGGTTAATGTCTGAGGCATAAATTCTGAGCTATAACCTAAAGATATTTCCTGGTTAAATGGACCAGATGTTTCTGTTGCAAGTTAAAAATTAGTCCAGCAGAATTCATTTTTGTACTTCCTTGTCAAACTGAATGCAAAAGAGATACCTAACTGGAATCTTACAGGAATGTTTATCCTTAAGTAAGGGGTTTGGGGTTGTTTTTACTACTCCAATGTCTCAGTTCTGTCTGCGGAAATCAGTTTGATGGTATAGGGATTGTAGGGGCTTTATGGGGGAGGTAATGTAAATGGTATATTAAGGAGACAGTTTTGCATCCCATGATTGTCCAAGTTTGGACTAGTATGCCAGAATCTTTCAGATGGTTTCAAAAGCTGTAACATTTACAGGAAGAAACTTGAAAAGCCAGCAGTGAGAGGAATGAGATAAAGAAGAAGTATTTTACATGAGGCAACCCTAGAAGCAGCAACCTGAATATCAATGGAAAAAACCTTAGAGCGTGTTGGTTCTGCCCTGGTGAATATTGCTTGCAAGGTTAATGCCATATACAGCTTGTTTATGTATAGGTAATTCTAAGTTTTGCCAGAATGGTTTTGAACCTCGCCATTTTCTGTGTTTATAAATATGGCAGTAGCTTGAGACTCCTTGCTGCTGACTAGCTCTGTTGGTAAACAGGTAAATAAGCACTTGTCCCCTTGATTTGTTTTGCAAGCAACAGTCTGTAGGACTGCAAGGAACACTGCTGATGGGACACGTGTCGGACAAGTGACAGATGTGTCAGACCACATGTTAATGGCTGTAAAAGAAATGAAGTGCTGAAAAAGCATTTTTCTGATGTCTGAGGTGAAAGCAAGACTTATGCCTCTCTTAAGAGGAAAGCTTTCAAAAGCAGAGAAAATTACTGTAAGCCAGGAGATGTTCCAAAATACCAAAAATACTGTTAACATACTGTTAATATACTGTTAATACTGTAAAAATACTGTTAATACTGCATTTCACCAATATCCCAGTCTGGTGTGTTCCCAGTCCTGTAACCTGTTGTGGCAGCATTGAGACCAAGCCGTCCACAAACTGGCTGAGCTGTATTTGGGAAAGGAAGAGGAAGCTGTTTTAAGACAAAGGACTGTAATAGCAAGTCAAAGTTGTTTTTTTCCCCATTGCTCCCACTTTCTGATGAGTGTGATTTTGTGATGTTCTCTCTCTCTGTGGCCTGAGACTTAAGCCTAACACTATACTTTGCTTGGAGGATGCAAAATTTTGCCGGGTGATGTGAAGTACCAAGTTAAAGCCACAGCTTGGTTTTAAAAGAGATACTTTCCTTCATAGAATTTTTTGTGTTGTAAAGAAGAAGTGCTCTTTGGACTGGCTTTTTCTTTTTTTCTTGTGTTTATTAGTGTCTGTTTGCACTAAAATCTGATTTCAGTCAGTTCTTGCTGTAGCTGTCTCTGATAACTGGGTAGATTAGAGATGTTTGGTTTACAAGTGGTGTTACTGGTGATACAAAATATCCATAATGAGAAATATCTCCTCTATGATCTACAACGTCTTACTCTGGGAACTGTGCCCATATAAGTAACATTCCAACAGTCTTGTTTTGGTTTCTTTTTATTGCCTAGAGTCTTAATGAATTTTTTTCTACACCAAAATGTCTGTAGTCTTTAAATCTTCATCTGTAATTGGTAGCTGTAAATACAGTGTAAGGGCAACACTGTGCTGCTAAGTATTTATTAAGCAATGCATCACGGTGAATAGACTTTTATCTTGAGGTTAATTTTTCCTGTTATTTTTCTCAGCCTGAAGATAAGTTAATTAAAGTCTGGGTTTTAGTTGGTTTTTTTCTGTAGGCTTTTCCCCACCTAAGTGATGTGTTACTGATGTCCATTCCTGGAGATACAGAAAGGGATCTGTAAAGTCATCTTCCATCCTTGGCAGTTTACCTGGCCATAGTCTGTCACATAGTAGTTAAATACTAGGAGCAAGTCACAGAATGGTTTAGGTTTAAAGCAGTTGCCTAAAATGTTCCTTCCAAACCAGTTGTTGGCTAACTTGCATGATAGTGCTGTTAATCCTTGCACCTCATAAGGTGTTTTTGCTCTGTTTTAAAATAGTTGAGAAGCAGATTTGCATGTGTGTGTGCTGTTTTCTGCTTCTGTCAGGTTATTTTTTTAACTGCTTTAGCAGCTTCCTATATCTTAGCTTTCCTTATCACTCCTAGGTGCTCTGCCCTCCCAGTCTAGGTGGGGGAGAGGCTTCCTTGCTGCAGTGACTGAGCAGACTGGTCTGCAGTCTTGACATGTCCCTTTGATGCCCCTGGTGTCAGGTGCTGGCTTTAAATGTCTGTCTCTTAATTAGATTGATCCTAGAGAATGCTGTTGGAGCTGGATTAAATGTCTGGTTCTGCAGGAGCTCTGTGTGTGTGGCTGGATGCCTCTTTCCCCTCATGCTCTGTCAGCAAAGCCCTTTGCTTTTTACCCAGCCTGCTTCTGGTGAAATCAGCCTACCTTATTTAAACCACCTATTTAAATTGCTTCCATTAAGGTGGTGGATTTTGGCTTAAGCAGATTAGGGATTGTTCAGAAAAGTGATAGGAGCTCTGGCAGAAGTGCTGTTAGATACAACAGCCTCAAATTTCTTCTGTTGGTAAAGTGAACATCTCTCTACATCATAACTGGTAGTAAAGCCTGTTGGAAAGAAGCAGCTGGCCCAGTACATCTGTCTGGGGATTGTCTTCTCCATTCTTCACCACAGTGCTTGGCAGTGATGTTGGAGCTTGCTCAGACACTCAGCTTTGGTGTTTTCCAGCTGAACCTGTCAAGGTTAAGGCTCTGCAGCCACTTTTCAAGGCTTTTTTGCACTGCCTTGAGGATCAGTGGAGAGGATTTTTCAGGATACATGAGGACTTGTCCAGTGGCTGGACTGTGAGCTTCTGCTCTGAAGATCTGTACTGGGCATTGTGTAGATTGTGAGTGTTAATTTTTGTGTTTGATGTTTAGACCACATTAAAATCACAGTGCTACTAGTGCCCTTTGGTTCTGAGTATAGGAAGGAATTGTGCCTTACTGCCTGCACCCTGTGCTTGAAAAGAGCAGGGAAGGATTGTGGTCTGTTACAGGTGGGTTCTACCTTTGCACCTTCTAACGTGAAAGAGCAGTGAGCGATCTCACACAATTCTCAGAGCTCAGCACAAGATGTTTTTGCATAATGGCTGTCGTGGTGATCCTTGTTCAAATTTGTGCAATAAAATACCAAGCTTTATACACAGAAGGGAAATCATTAATGAAAATTTTCAAAGGTTCTATAAAATTGTAGCAAATAAAGATGCTGATAGTGCCTTTAGGATGGAAATATTTTTTTTAGTTTATTTCTGTAAACATAAGCAGCTCTCTGGATATTAAATTTTATGCTGAACAGAGCTATATGTCACTTTTAATACCATTAAGAATTTAAGTGATTTTTAATTGTTATTAAAGTGGGATGATAATACATTAATTTTATATATATAAAGCAAGAATTTTATAGTTTCCAGTTTTGCCTTGAATTTCCATCTAAATAATTTTTAAATGCTTAAATATTTTTTTATCATTCTAAACCTGTGACCTTTTTTAATACATTATGTTGTCTTGATCTAAGGAACTTTATAAAATATTTTGTAAGCTTTTTTTAAAATAAAGGTTTAGTAAATAAGTGTTTCTTGTTTTTGCTGCTATGATTTGGTGTTGCTATGTACTTCTCCCAAAACCAGCTTTAGGAAATAACATCATTCTTTTGTTCCTGGTTTGGAGGAAAGAGCTTGCATTGTGTTTGCCTGTTCCTGGGGAAGAGGGTCCAACTGGCTGGATATTCTCACTAGAAGTTCCCAGGAAAAAAAAGATCTGATAAGGTCAGTATTGCCCCTGACCACAGGGTCCAGCCTAAGTAGTTTGCTGTAGCTTTTACATGTGGTCTGTAAGTTACTGTGAGAAGCATAATCAGGTGCTGCTTCCTATTGTCTTGATTACATGGAACTGAGAAAATAAAGGGGGTGACTTGCTAAAGGAAGGAGCACAACCTAGCGAAAGGTGCTGAGAGCAAATAATTGATTCTGGTGTAGAAAAACACAGGTCACTGACTTCCTTGGTTGAGGGAGAGCCGCTTGATCTTTAAAAAATTGTTTGGCTGATTGTCAGTGGTAGGGGGTGAGGAAAAGGAAGCAAACCTGCATGTTTTGCTTCTTGGCAGGGGAGCACTTTTTTGTTTCATAGTCCTGCAGATTACTTATTACCTGGTGGTCATCTTGTACACAGGAGGAGAATGACACTTCCTTCATTGTTGGCACAGAAACTGGAATGCCACAGTATGCTTTTCTTTATTTTGTAACATGGTAAGATGAAATAATTTTAAAGATGAAATTGTCGCTTTGATGAAGTTGCCAGAGATGAGTGTAATAGTAAGGACTCAAAAGGGAAAAAGCTCTCAAATGTTTTAATTACCTAGATGCAAGAAAGCAATCAAGGCAAAATGTATTAGATATGTCAGTGGTGGATTTTACAACATGAGAAAATAACTCAGAAATATTATATTTAATAATCTGAAGCTTGACCACACAGTTTAAGTTGTGTTGTTGCTAGAATCATGACAACCCCCTTCTCAGGAACCTAATCCAAGTTGGTTCACTGTAAGTGACCAGAATGTAGTGCAGCAGGGCAGAATATGGGCTGGTAGCACACAGCTTTCCTTTGTGAGTGCACAGGCACCACCTGGTCACTGTCTGTGCATCCCTCGGTCAAGGCTCAGATGTGTTTCCTTGCTTTGGGATGGCTTTTCTTACAGGGAGGAACAGGACCGGCCATCTGCTCTCTCACCCAGCTGCGGTCATGCAGGAGCCAAGCGAGGGTCACTGCTTGGCTGGGCTTTGGGTGTGCCTGCCCCTTGGATTCGGAATGGCTATTCTTAGCCCGTGGAAGGAAGCACAGGGAAAATACAGAAATGTATTTTGCCTTGTTCCTGCCGTCTGCACAGGAACCTGCCGAGAAGCTGTAGGAGGGAAGGTTGTCCACAAGAGGGCAAAGATGATCCTGGGATTGAAATTACTTGGTCTGAAGGACTCTGTTCTATTCCCACCTATATTTCCAGTGGGATTGAAGCCCCCGTGTCCCTCTATTGTCAATGTGAATTGACACTATAAATTGAACTGTGCACTTCAGGGATACTCTTTCCATTAGTTTTCTTATTTCTCAATATGTAGCTTGAAGCATTTTTGGCAATATAATCTCATCAGTATTGTCTCAGGGAGATTTGTCTGAGCAGTTTGAAAGGGTTTTACTTGCATTACTTGTGTTTTGTAACCTGCCAATAAATGTTTTTAAAAATTCAAGTCGAGCTTCAGCTGCATGACAGCACCTGCACTTAAAACACTGCACTGCAGTCTTGGAGAACTTTGTGGTCTGTACTATGCTGTGGTTTTCAATGAAAGGTCTGTGGATCACAGGTAGGAGAGGAATGGAGTGGGGCGTACCTGTGCATTTCCTGGACTCTTAAGAAGTTAAATGAGGGAAGCTTATTATCCAAAAATGCAAATTATGCATGCTGGAAAAAAAAATCAGGGCCCACAAACAGAAATGTTGGCAACCATAGCTGTAAAGCGTGCCAGACGGGACTTCTTGCAGTTCCAGTCCTCTCCAGGCATCCCAGTGAAACTTGCTTTGACCAGCCCACGTGCCCTGATCACTTATTCAGTTTGTTTCTTATGACCTATTATCTCTTGGCTGAATTATTGGTGGGAAAATAAACCAGACTTGGCTGTTTTGAAGTTGGCAAGTCCTGAGGTGAGAGTCAGGCTTCATGAGGAGGTGACAGCACAAACACATTCTTCTGCAGCGTGACACATATGCAGCCAGATGGGGACAGCAAATCCCCAGTCAGGTATGCACTGCTTGATGTACTGCATGGAGGCAGGCACTATTCTGCAGTGCTGAGCTTGGGGTGTGTGTCAGAACTCTCTTTTTAGTCCTCACTTGGACTTACAGGAAGCATAACATGGTAAAACAAAAAGGATGACGACTTTTCTGTGACCATATGCTCTACCCTTGCTTAGCGACTGGTGCAATGTTGCTCAAAATAATGCAAGCCTGTCTGAACTACAGCCCTCCTTTTAACTACTTCCTTTGCACCTGCTGTTCCTCTCACAGAACTATCAGTGCAGACAAGACTGTGAAATCCCTGCTCATGTTTAGGTCTAGGTGAGGAAGGGACGGTTACTTAATTGTTCTGTGGTCTCTGCACTCCACTAACCAAAGGTGTGGAGCTGCTGTCCTCATGTGGGCAGCAAGGCATCCTCAGCAAGGAGGACAAACTCATCACTCCTATTTTCATTAACACCTATTTTCAGTCTCCTTTGCCTGCCTGCTCAGTTTCAAATGCTTCAGAGCACTGGGTTTTGATACTCACATTGCTAAAGCCCCGCTTCCCATTCCTGTACCTCAAACCTAAACTAAACCTCCCTATCACTGCAACTCATAGCAACAAGAGCTTTGGCTAAAGCTCTGCCTGCTAGTTTCTCAAAACAGCTGGGATAAAGAGGCTGTGGAGGCCTTTCTGAGAGGGTACAATACAGCTCTAGAAACAACTGGCTCATTAATGTAAGCCTGTTTTCTGCCTCATCGTCCTTTTGCTCAGAAAGGCTTGTTTTATGAATGAACCAATGTTGTCCTTGACTTGATACAGTTTTGTTTTTTTTTTTAATTGTAAACGCTTGTTTCTGGCAATTGTGCATCTCATTTGAGGGTAACAAGGGCATAATTATTCAGCTCTCATGCATCACAAACTGCTGAGCATGAGGTATTAATGGAGTGCTTTGCTGCCACCATAGCTTAATAGCTACAGCTGCAGCATTGTGCTCTTGTTTGGCAGGGGTTCATGGAAAAGGGGGATGTAGATCATTAAGCTTTATGTTAAGAGTGATTTACAGATGTAGCAATAACAGTAGACTGTGCTAGACAGACAAAGCACTTCTAATGTAAAAGGAGCTGTTACACCAGCAGAGTTGTAATTCACACTAGTGGTGGTACAAAGCCCCCAGCACCAGTCCACCTCATATAACCCCCAATAATCATAATAAAGGAAAGTTGTGTTAGTGTAATTGTGTGTGTGTGTGCTGGCAGGGGGAGGAGGGGACTCATACCCTACCATCACAGCTGGCTTGCAGATGTAATAGAGGGAAGCTGCAAATGGGAGCTTTTGGCTAGCTACAGGCCCTAGCCTGGTCCCTTTCCATCCACCCAGCTACAGCACCTGCCATGTTATGTGCTGAGATACAGGTGCTAGTAGTAAAAGGTGAGTGTTGCCCCAGCTGCACAAGGGAAGGTAAAAGCAGTGTCTCCTCAGCTCTACCCTGAGATGTTCCAGCCGAGAGGCCAAGCTGCCCTGGTAGCTGATGGAGGAAGAGGCACATCTAGAGGGTAATCAGAGGGGAAGGGTAACTCCTGCACTCTGACTCGCTGCTGTGATTCACTCTTGCCTTTCTCTTCCTTCATCAGAAGTGCAGGGGAGAGTGGCTGAGTATTAAGGCTAGTCCCATGCAAATGGTCTCCAAGATACACTGTGCTTTTTCCTGGGACAATGATATTTACTCTCTTTGAGCTGTAAAAGTAGTGCAGGATGAGTGCTGTCTCTAATTTCCTATTCTGACCTCATATGCCGAAGGGTTATATGCCTCAAGTCTACACCTATGGAGTTTTGTTCCCCACATTCCAGTTCCTTCTTGTTACAATTCCTCCTGTGCTAAGAGGGCTGCCTGTCTGTGTTGCTCTTCCTACACAAGTGCAAACATGTAAGAAAAGAACAAGTGCTTCAGACATACTTAATTTAGCAATGACTCTCCATTAGTGGCCTGGGGATATTCCCCTCTGCAGGGAGGAATGCCCCACCACCCTGTGTAGCTGCCACGTCATTCACACACATGCCAGCTCTGCCTCAAGAGTGGTGTGTTCTCCTTGTCTTTCTGGGAGCCTCTTCTGTGCCCACAGAAACACACAGGTGCTTCCTTCACCCCCTCACAGGACTGTTTTTCTACACATACCCACACATGCAAGCCCAGAGCACTCAGCCCGCTCCTTTTCTTCCGTGCTATTCCCTCCTTCCCAGGTGCTTGGCTTGCTGCCCACCTTTGCATGGCCCCAGCTGTCTGGAGTCCCCTGGGAGAATGGCTCTGAAGTGGCAGATGTGACCGTGCCTCTGTGCACCAGGCAGGGCTGAAATCATTGCAGGACCAGGCAGAGTAACCTGGGGGCTTTGCAGCACCAAGTGTTAGCACCAGGACACCTGGGCATTCCTGGGTTACATCACGCTGCAGGCAGAACTTCTTGTCACTGTGAAGAGGGCAGGACTGCTGCTCTGGCTTAGGCTTTAGAGGTTGCAGTTTATTCCTTTCAAGTGGTTGCTTTGTGTCCTGCTGTTATTCTAGGTCTGCAAACCTCTAAAGAGGAGTAAATGAAATTTACACAATCTTGGGCACTCTGAATTCAAATCAGTCCAAGACAGGATTATCAAAAATTAATTTTTAATTGAAGCAAATTTATCTATGCCCTAATCCTTTTTTTCTGCTTCAAAAGTTCAGGCCTTTATGGCTAGCTGGTGCTCTGAAGAACATACTTCACTCAAACACACATCTCACCTGAGAGCCAGCATTTACCCAGTGACAAAACTGCTTTTGAAAATACTAATGTGCCTTTCTGTAATGCTGTAGTTCAGCAATATGGAAAAACCAGATGCTGCTGGAGGTGGTGTTATGCTCAGAAAGCTATATAAAAATGTTAATCCAAGGAACAGCACTGTTCTGTGCTGTTTCCTCAGGAAAGGTTGGGTAGTGCTGCTACTCTGCAGTGACCCCTTGATTTTAGCTCCTTCAGCTGCACTTTCTCTTTTAGCTCTGCCCTCATTCCTTACCATCACCACACAAAAAGCCAAGGTCCCTCACAGCCTCCTTCATGAGCCCTCCCTATCATACTGCTGTCCCCTGCAGCACGTTACAAGCAGCCACAGTCAAATTGGGCCTTTGGCTATTCAGTGCTGGAATCTTAAAGCCAAGCTTTCACAGCACTAAGCCAGAACAATGCCAAGGATTTTGGTATCTAAATTCTGCCTCCCTGTAAAACTGAAAGCACGTTTTGGCAGCCACCTCATCCCTGAGGCAGGTAACTTCTGTGATGCTGCAACTCTCCTAATTATTGTTTTCTTCTTCTTCCCTTGTTTTTTTCTTTCTTTCTTTTTTCTTTCTTTTTTTTTTTTCCCCTAACTTTCAATCTTCCTACCTGTGAAGTGCTGCTTCTGGGCATGGCCAGACAGCTTCACTTTCACTATTAGCACAGCTCAGGCAGCAGTTCAGTAAAGGGCAAAAAGCAGACAGATTTTTTTTTTTCTTTTTTTTTCCAACTGCCTGAAGGCAGAGGGACTGGTTCAGGCATGTGATGAGGGCTTGTTTGATCCTTAATAAACTGGCAAGTCACTTACACAGTAGAGCAGTGCAGATATGAGATAACAAGAGGATGAATCATCAGTTAATTAGAAATATGGCCTTTTATTTTGTGCAAGCTCTGGGACGGTGGGAACCCCCTGTTGATGTTGATCAGTCCCTGGTAACAAACACCGATGGGTACTTGCCATATTGGCTGTGAGAAACCAGCGTGCTGAGCCAGGGGACCAGCTGAGGCTGATGGACTGGGCTTAGGGACAGGAAGAACAGAAATAAACTCTGGAGTAGCCTGCTGTGGGTAATTAGTGACCTCTAGAAGGGACATAATTATTTTCCTGTTTTCCAGCTGCCATTGTGCTGGAAAAAAGTAATTGTTCTTCTCCAGGAGAGGGAGATAACAAGCACTAGTACTACTTTCTGACCTGCTAGGGTTAGTAGGGTTTAGCAGGGTTAAAAAAGCCCTGGGACCAGGGACTGGAAGCAAGAGCCACCTGTTCCAAACAGGATGACCTCCCAGGTGTGCAGCCCTGTGTGTCTGCAGAGGAGTGAAAGGTAAGCCAAGGGCATGGCACTTGCACTTGCTCCAGTGTGAAACTTGAAACAGCCCAAACAGGTGGGTTGCTTAAGAGCACCCTAGAGCTTTGTGGTGAGGGCTCTCTCCTGCCACCTGGGTGTAAATCTCTGCAGGCAGAAAGAACAGGATGTGGGCCTCCCTTTCACTGGTCCCCACTTCTCCCTGGCTCACACAACCAGCAGCACCTCCAGGATGCCCAGCAGGGCCCAGTGATACATGAATCCAGCTTTCCTTGGCTTTCTGATGGCACTCAGTCTAAAAGTAGGTCCATACTTTGCCCAAGCTGCAGAGATGACCAAGGCCCCTGGCCAGCACACAGCCTCAGCAGCACCAATGTGGCTCCATGCTGTCTCAGCACAGTGGAGCCCACAGCAATTTTAAGTTAAACAGGGCAGAGCATATGGCAACTTGATGCCATGTTCCACAGGCTGTGGTCAGGTCTCATGCATCCCCCCACAGCTTTAGCAGAACAGGAAAATCCCAGACATAGGGTATAAAGTGCAAGCAAGCAGTAAAGAGACTTCTCTGTCACTCCAGGCAGATCTGCCCTTTAACAACCAGCACAACCAGAAACTTTAATACCTGCCACCACTTCTGTTAGTGCACAAGGCACTCACATTAGTTCCCCCTCTCATAAGCTTTCTACAGATGTTTGCACCTGATCTTCCTTCTCTCCTGCTCCTTTTTGTCCTAGGAAGTTCCTAGTCCTCTTCCATGGAGCATCACTCCACACTCCACCAGCACACACACTTCCTTACAAGTTATCATTATCCTGGTGTCCTGCTACCCTCTTTAAACCCCACACAGTGAACTGTTTCCACAGTGCAACCAATTCTCAGCAACAGAAAAAGTGTGCATGTTATGCAGGTCACATAACCTGCAGTGTTTTCATCCTGCACTGTGGTCCTCAAGCCTTTCAAAGCCACTCTTCCTCTTTTTTAAAAGTTTCATTTCCCCTTCTCATTTTCCCAGTTTCTATCTGACAAAAGCACTATTCACTCTCTAGCTTATCCCAAGCCCCCAGAGCTCAAACATGAGGTTTTGGTTTTTCCACAGTATGAAACAGTTTGTACTACCAATTTTCTTCTCCCAACATTTACACTTTAATTTTTCAGTAAAAAGTGAATCTTAAACTCTGTGTTAGCTCAAAGGATAAACTACACTCATCTTGGAGCTGAAGAGGATGGACAACTTTTGGGTGGGATAGTTGATACTAGCACATCCAAACACAACAGCAGGGAACAGGTTTTTCTGTGGCTATCACCTATTGTCCTCCAGTTACAGGATGTATTCTGATACTCCCCTGAGAGAAAGCCATTGCTTTAGTAGAGGAAGGAAAAAAATAACCAGGACAACAGTCTGATTCTCCACATCACCCAAACAGCTAACAGAGTTTATTTCTAAAACAGCTGGAATCCCATATTTGACAAATTTGCAGACAGATGGAGCTTTCAGAACCAGGTTGACACTGAAGGAAACTTAAAACACTTTAGCTGGCAGAGGTACAGCAGAGAGGTGTCGAATTCCCTGCCAGACGGAGCTGTCATTCAACAACCCCCGATGGAGCAGGTGATAACAGAAAATCTGTGCTTTTCTTGGTAGACATGCTTCACAAGGAGGATTTGGGGAAAGCAAAGAAACTTTGGCAGCAGAGATGTCAGTCTTCCAGCCTGAGAGCATCCTGATTAGGAGCATCTGGTGGGTCTATGGACCCAGCACTGTCACAACAGCCAAAGCTGCAGGAATACTTTAGCCCTGTCAGTAGGCACAAAAACCAAAAGGGAACTGGTAACTTACATCTCTTGTTCTGGTATAAGCAAGTGCACTTACAGTAAAACATATTCTTTGGATGATCACAGAATACAGTTCAGAAATTCTTTGGTTGTTAGACTGCATGAAATTCCCCTTGCCTTTTTTTTTTTTCTCCATATGGTGACAAGTGACAGAGTGATGTGAGAGGCTGAAAAAAAAAGCTAGTGCCAGAAGAGGGGGCATGGTTCCAGGAGAAAGTGGAAACAGCCTTTTCTGCAGAGCAAGCTCAGGCTTCAGCCCCAGTCCTTAGCAGGTGCTTCTCCCCACTGCCACCACAGCGCTGAGGTCTCAGCTGCATTCACACTGTCTGCAGCAGAGCACTGCTTGCCACAGGACTGCCAAGTGGGAAGGTTCCTACTGTCAATCTGAGGTGACACCTCAGGAGGTGAAGGAGAAATAACACAGTCTTTTTCTTCTAGGGGAACAGGAGAGGTTGTATTCTTAAACATCTGTCATATCAGTCCAAATTAAAGTCAGAGTGCTGGTTTCCAAAAACTGTAAAGTCAGTCTTGGCAGGAGGACTGGTGGTCAAGCAACCCTGTTGCAAAAAATTAGACAAACACACACGTGTGTGTGTGTGTGTGTGTGCGTGTGTGTGTGTGTGTGTGTGTGAGTACCTCCTTCTGCAGGTATTTTCCCTCAAAGTGCCCAGAATGAAGTCTCTTGTNCACACACACGTGTGTGTGTGTGTGTGTGTGTGTGTGTGTGTGTGTGAGTACCTCCTTCTGCAGGTATTTTCCCTCAAAGTGCCCAGAATGAAGTCTCTTGTCACATAAGGCCATTTGACTGGTCCTGTGCAGGCAGCACAAGGAAGGCTGAGCTATCACTGACACTGCTGACAATGGATTCCCAGCTGAGAAGAACGTTTGCTCTCTTAAGGCACAGAGCCCTTGAGCTATGCTCAATTCTGGTTGTTAAAAAGAAAAAAATAGCTCATTCCTGACTAAACACAAAACACATCATCTGAAGGTAGGGGGCAGAAGTTGAACATTGTAGAAAAATAATAGCCAATATGAAATTAGTAACAATATACCTGCCTGTTATATGGTTTATTTGAATAATCCTCTGTATTAATATTGAAGCACTTTATCTTGGAGTGAATGTATGTACCTTCATTCACTAAAATCAGAATTTTGTGCTTTTGAATTGTTTCCTGCTCTGTGCTGCTCTAAACAGGGCACTTTTGAAAAGGAATAGCAAAAAGAATCACAGAAACTGTGTACCATGAGGAGAGGGATTTTTACCTCTTCAAGTTATCTACTCTTACTTACTCAAAATTTTTGACACTTTATCAGTTGGCTAATTTTCTGTTGTCAGAATTAAAATTAAATTCTAAATTTTAAAATACATATAAATATGCATATATTAGGATGGGGGGAAAAAAAGTGGCAACCAATAGCAATATATGTTGACCTGCCATGAGGCACAAAAAAAATTTTCTGAGAGAACCATTAAATTACTTAGCAGTATTGATGCAGAATTTCAGACAAATAGAAAAATATATAGGAGGCCAGAAAATGCTTTTTTCTTCAGACTGTCTCTGGTAAACTGTATAAACCAAACTTCTGCTGCACCATCATGCAGTTATCCTGACAGAATAAACTGAGTTCTACTTCACAGCTAGACATGATAGGAGAAGCACCAAAGAGGAAGAGAGGCCCATGCTTCCTTTTTTCCTGCAAAGAATTCCCAGCTCACCAGAGATGGATTGCAAAAGGAAAGACAAAGGTGCCAAGAAGGCATTGTCTCAGCACTGAAGTTACATAGAGTTTCATTATGATACCAGGTTGGACAGAACTGAACTGTTCTGTCTGTCCAGGCTCTGGGCAGAGTCCCCAGGAGCACAGATTGCAGCTGAGGCAGAGGAAGTGACAACACCACATGTAAGAGAGAGAAAGAAGCACATTGCTCCATTCACAATGGGCTTTCCATAAACACTGTTGAATTACAAAGCGAATAATTTATAGCAAATGCATAGAAATTTTCTAAAGAAGTGGTCTTTCTATGAAAAGGAGAAAAAAAAAAAAGACCCCATAAAATATTAAATGTATGTTTTTGGGTGTGTATTTTCCTGTATTTGGCAAGGGAATTTTTAAAGAAAAATCTTTGCTAAAAATTCATGGAGAAAATCCCTGATTTTATCGTGTACTGTTGGGGTTAGGAAGAAGTGCTTGCAATGATGTTTTCAAGTTGCAGTTCATAATTTTTGATGCTGGCTGAGCTGATGTTAGAAAAAGTCCACAGTTCTGATAGAAAGAGGTAACAAAGGCTTGGGTCAGCTTATCCAAGCACAAATTACTTTGTAACTGTTCATTTGTTAAAGGTATAATCCTTGGAAGTTAAGAATCAGGTAGGAATTTGCAGGATTTCCCTTGTATAAACAGATGGAGGAAATCAGAAGGACTTTTTCCGTCCCTCTGAAAGAAGAACCAAATGACTGTCCAAATGAGTTTTAAATAACACTTATTGCAAATAGCTGGAAACGGCCACAGCCCAGCTTGAGAGTTGGAGGTTGTCTTTCTCCAAAACAAGCAGGTTCTCCATTATAAACTTCTTTGGGTGGGGGGAGCAAAAAGACTTTGGTTCACAACATTGTTTTGCATAGGAATTCAAGTAGATCTTCCAAAGCTACCAGCTTGTCCAGGCTAGTAACAAAATACCCACGGCTCTCTCCTCAGTAGTGGACACTCCTCTTTGGCATCCTGTTTTGGAAGGCAGACGTCTTGCACAGGTGATGGAGTCACACAGATGCATCTTTGAAAAGGAATACAGTGTCACTTGTGTTGCCATAAACAAATTCATCCAATTTATTAAGCAACACACTGGAAACCTTTTGGTAAGGGGTGGGGGAGGGAGGAAAAAAAGCATTGCTATGTTTACTATTTGCTAGAAGCAAGTTATTTTGCTCTTGTAGTTATTTGTTAACAGCTCTCAGTAGCTGTGACAACGTTTGTGATGACAGAAAATTTGGAATTATTGCTTTTTGAGTAATTCTGAGTCACAACAACCAGGGCACTAATAGATTCTTGCAGGTAGACACAGCCCTGTGCCAGAAAATATAAATATTCATTTTGGGAAGCATTCTGGCAATTACTAAGCACGATACTTACTTGTTGACTGTGTGATGCACGAAACCTTGTAGGATGACCACATGCTTATAACACAAAGTATTGTAGCCAGGAACCCGAAAGTCTGGATGGGAAAACAAACAAACCACAAATACTCATAGAGCATTAGATGACACATATTCCATGCATGTATGGACACTTTTGTATATTCAGCTACACATTTTATGGGATTAACAGACCCAAAACATAGTGAGTTTTTTACCTCAATTCTGACAAAAGACTAAAACCCCCAGAAGTTTCTGTAGTATAATAGCAGCTTATATCTTGCCAAAACTGAAAGACAGACTGAGAGTTGTACACAAGGAGGGAGAAAAAGCTGGACAGCAGCATGGAGTGTCAAGTTCTAAACATCTCACAAGGATTCTACAACAAAGAGAAGACTGTTTCTAGCACCTCTGATTACTGCTCTTTTACTGCTCCATTCAAACAAGTCTTTCCCTGCTGTCTGCCAAATAAACAAGTCAGGTAGGTCTTCTTGTCTGTTCGCACCGTCAGGACTAAGTTTCTGAAAGTAATTCTTTATTCTGGAGGAGTTGTTTTCAGGTCCTGCTGCTGTGAAAATACTGTCACCCACACTTGGAAGTCATGCCTCTCTAAGGAAAGCCTTCCAGCCAAGAGAAGCAGAGAGCACCTGCCAGAAGTCAGCTCAGAGCATCAGGAGGGGGTTTTAGCTCAGGAGAAATTATCTTGAACAGGGCTCTGTTCAGGAGCAGGAAACATTGAAAGCTGAAAAGAGGAGTGAAATCCTTTAGGTAATTTCCAGCTGCTACAACAGTCTTTTGTCAAAAGTTAATTGTCTTAATTCTTCACCTAAACACATTAGTTCCTGTGAGTTAAAGCAGAAGCCTTTGGTTTCAATGCTCTGGCAGGACAAATACCAACTTTAGTGGTGAGTCCAGCATCTGACAACAAAATATTTTTGTTTGCACTGTGTTACAGAACATTCACTGAAATGAGCTAGAAGGTCATTCAGCCAACCAAGACACAAGTAAGGCAAGTCTGTAAGAAAACAGAGGTACAAGTGATAGATTTCCAATGGCCTAGTTAATATATTTTGCAATTTTAAAAGTGTCAAGCTTAATAAACACAGTCTTACCGCTCCAGCCACAAGTCCAGTTATATTGTAACTCTTGGCTGCTGCTACAATCGATCCAATGAGAAGCAGTATTGTACCAATTAAGTAATGAAGAAACTCCTGAAAAGACAAGCACAGCATGCATCAAAATGGGAAACATATCTGCAAAGCATTTTGATATGTCTCAGAAAGAAAGTAAGTTTGCAGAGATGACTCAGTGCCTCAAACCCAGAGGACAAAACATAGTCAAAAAGAAAACAAACAAACAAACAAACAAACAAACAAAACCACCAAAAAATAAACCCCAGCAATTCACCCTGTGAGTGGATTTTACACCAAACCTCAGTTGCTATTCAAAAAAGGAACAGTTTGGGTCTACTGATGTTACTGGAATAGGATTTACTTACTGGGTATGGACACAATCCTTTAAATTCAGCACAGTACATTACTTCATTGTATCAAGTATGCACCTTACCTAAAGAGATGGTTCTGGAGGAAGGAAGGAGCCTTAAGGACATATTTCTCTAGCCTATATGAAATGGCATAAGTGGAAAACCAAATGCTCCTACTTCTGATAATCTTAGGAAGTAAGCACTGGATCTACTGCTGCATTTACTAAAAACTTACATCATCTGAGACTGGGAACCACAGGGAAGAGAGGGAAGGCAGGGAAGCCATGAAAAGCACATCTGCAGTAAAGCATGATGCCATGGGGTTTTCTGAGAGAGGACCAAGGCATCGCATTTAAACTCTTCTTGGTGTGATAAGTATCAGTCCAGGAGCCAATTTTACCTTGTTACAAGCAAGGGGTATCTGTGGATTTCGATTTTGAATCCTCATAAATCTTATGACAACCAGTACAGGTGTTTGGACACTGAACGTGGGCTGTTTCTTGTGCATAGTGGGGTGGGGCAGGTGGATATCTGCTTTCTTTATCTGCATTGCACTACTAGCATGAGCCAAGCAGAGGAGAGAGGAGAGATTCTGTCTCAAACCAGAAGACAGAATACAGTCCCAAAAGGAAATTTTCCAAGGAAAGACAAGAAGATCAACAGTCTACCATACCAGTTTCACTCTGCTCAGGTGTTAAAAAGAGCTGAGGAGGATTTCTCCTGTAAAGTAGGCTCTGAGACCACAAGTTACTTTCCTAATTTGTAAACTTGTTTTGGGTAATCAAAATCTCAACCCTTGCATTTGCCAGAATAAATTATATGCATAAGGAGCCTTCTCTGACTAGCCCATGATGCGGCAGACAAATGGGACATGCCATTGCCTTCTTAGAGACATCAAATAAAGCAGTGTACACAGGCTACTACTTTAGAGGAATCCAAGGGATGGGCAAATCTGCAACAGAGTCATCAAAGGCCACATTAGGTGGAGAACTAACCCCTGGCAGGGCTGGAAGAATGCCCCTCTGGAGAAATACTTCCAAGCTTTAAAAGGTGTCAGCAATGAACAACCTCTTGAAGCACTTCAGCTTTCCTGGCTGCAAATCACACCCCTGACTGCAATGTAAAGATCCTGCCAAGAAACTCATCCAAATGCTAGCTGTAGTTTCCCAGACTCTCTCACGTCTTCCTCTTCTGTTCTAAAAGATACTTAAATGTGACTGAAAATGAGGTTGTTTGTTTTGTAACACAGCAGCAATGTTCAAGCATCACATCCTATAAAGATTTCTGAAGCTGAGCAGCCACAAACTTCAGTGCCTTAAACTCTGGAATGTTGAGGAACAATTAAACACACAACCAAAAAACTCAGAAGCAGCCCATGCAGAGGCAAAAATAGCATAGTCCTGTCACAGCAATGCACACATTAAATACTGCTCTGCAAAACTATCACTTAGCTTACTTCACTCTTTTATTTGAATCCCTGCATCTGTACTATCTCTAGATAAATAAGTACCTTTAGAAACAGATAGTGGTGGCACACATTTGAAAAAATGTCTAACAATATTCTTCAGCTAAAAAGAAAAAATTTAAATTTTCTCTCTGGCTGTAAGTGGATGGATAGACAAACTGTTATCTTAGATCTGTAAATTACTTACATAGTTTCCATTAACCACCACCCAACCACTTCTTGGGTTTAAAAATTCCTCTCTATCTCTCCAGTTGGCTTTCCCCACTCCTTTGGTCCTTCTTCAGTGGAACTAACATACGTAAGGGAGGCGTGTTCTAAGAGGTTGTTAAAATCCATCATCCCACACTAGGATGTGGAACTCTTCTGTTAGCTGACCTGAGCAGAGTTACCGAGGAAGTTCAGGTCTCACATTTTTGGTGCTGCCTGTGGGTTCTCTGCTAGGATATGAGAGATGGATGTGTATGGGAAATGCGGGAACGAGGCAGGAACATCCTGCAGGATATCCCAGCAATGGCCAGGCTACGGCAATCAGGCTGAGGCTACTATTTTTTGCTGTTGTTTAAGTTATCTAAAACCATACCAAAAAGAGGCACATTTGTTTTAAATAGCACTCACAGACTTTATTTTGGGACAGGATGTAGTACATGAATTCTAAAGCTATGATTTGGTACTTTAGCAATCCCTGAGCTATATATATATAAATCATCATATAAATGACCTGAGCTAGGACCCATCTGCTGAAGGCTTGATGATCAGTAGCTTCCTTTTGATTGTCTCTTAATAAATTTATTGCCTTCTATATAGTAAATCTAGATTTATGTCTGAGTAGAGGAGGGCAGAATTAAATTCAAATCAGCTGAAAATCTTACAGTTATACAATCTGCTGAACTGAATACAAGCAACAAAAGGATTTGCATACAAGGCAAAAAAGAATTGAGTGAAAGACAGCCTATCTTTGTGAGACAGCACAAGACTGAGAAATTGAGAGACCAACCCCCAGGAGAGGAGAGGAACCCAGGCTTACCGCGAGTGGCCAGCTAACACAAGTCAGCTTCCTGTAGACTCTGAAAATGTGCATGATGTAGAAGAACAAAATCATCACCAAGTCGCACAAGGTGACAATCTGAAAGAAGCTGTATGCACTGTAATCTGTCCATGGAGAATTATTTACGCTGATGAATCCAATCAGCAGTGAGATCTGGAAGACATAAGGCACATTCAAGGTTTTCACTATGGTGCTCAGAGGGTTGTGGAGATGACTTTAAGCACAACAAAATACCACTTAGAAACAAAACACAAATATCTAATGAAAATGGGATGGTCCCAACCAAATAGAGGACAAAGCAACAGGCATGATAATAAGGTTTTATAGTTAGCTGATAAAGGTGCTGAAGCAACCATCAGGATTATTGCAAGGGCCAATGGCCAGAAGGAATGCAACAGTTCCAGCCTGAAGAACTCAACTTGAAGATGTCTCTACATAAAACAGAAGAGGTCTCAAATAGAAAAATGGAACTGAATGCCTGGAGCTGCACCAGTGACTGAAGCATCTGAACCCCAGAGACTTCGAGAAGGAGTCCACTGGAAGCTGTGAAAATGGAGGTGTCCATGAACACATGCACCTTCCCTTTCATTTAGTGACATTTCTCACATGCACAATCAGAGGACCTTAGCTAACACTTTTACTCTTCCTTTTCTGCCACTTACAGAGCAGAACTATTAGTGGACTGTAAGGCAGTATCAGAGTAAATAATATAAACATTTGGAGGAACTGATTTAATTCACCTCACCTGCAAAACTTTTATAAGTTAACACTGCTACATAAAACTATAAAGCATTATTGTACAACATCTTTCAGCTGTAGCCTTGCTAAAGACAAAAGCTATTTCCTTTTTTTTCTTTAATCTAAATTCTTTAATCTAAAAGATTTATTTATTAAAATAAAATCTTTAATCTAAAGCTACTTGTTTATTTTACTAATCTGTCTGCTTCCACCAGCTTGGCTAACCTGGATGATCAAAATAAATTTATCAAGAATATACTACAATATTTTTTTATTATGGACCCAGTCAATGCATGCTTTCAGCCACTGTAATTTTTAGTTCATCCAAAGTCAGCCAGAAGCTGTAATGATTCACATTTTAAGCATTTCTCCTAGACATTAAAAAACTATCTGAGGAAGCCAGCACTTCAAGACTGCATCCTTTCCTGCACACTCATCTTCCAAACTCCTAACCAATTGCATTCATTATCACAATAATTTCCTTAAGATTAAAAGGGAAAAAAACCCAACCCCAATGCCCAAACAACATAGCTTAGATTCTCCCTAAGTATTAGCCAAGTTTTACCTGCTCAGTTCTAAGTGGACAGGTTAAATATATGTGTGTACAAGGGCATCCAAAAGGTCTGTATGTAAAAACTTCTCAAGGACCTGTCACCTTCACCAAACTCCATCCAAACAGCCACATCAATGTCTTTACAGTGAACCACCTCAAAATGGTGGCTCCAGAGAAAAAAGTCAGTGCTCCAGATTCTTTGCCACACAAGTGGCTTAGCTGTTGTCAGACCTGGTCCAGCTCCATTATTTTTACTGTGGCAGTCCAAGGAGCTGATATTAGCCCTGTAAGTGAGCCCTGCTCTCTGAATCTTAATGTCAGTTAAGCAGAGTCATCTGAATTAGCCACTGAATAATAATAACTTAAATAATAATAAAAATAATTTAACCTGAACAATCAGAAGGAGATAATTTACCCTTTAATCTAGGAGAACACTCTAAGTGATGCAAGACACAGCTATTATTTCCATAATTTACAACTAAATTTAATGAAATTTTATTCTGTAGGAAGACTCAACAACAAGTCACAGCAAGCACTGAGCCTTGCTCTTGGATAAAGGTGGGATGAGGACAACATTCTCTAACCACCAAAGGCCAGAAGAAGTTTCCCTTATTTAGGTGTCTTAACAATAATCAGTTCCCAGTTTCAATTACACTGTCAAAATTAAGAAGGAAGTGTAAATTCACAGAAATATTAAATCTGCCCACTGGCTCATTTCATGTGTGAACAATTAACTTCAGCAGGTTTTTTTACAGAGTACAAAGGATAAGGAGGAGGACTGGACTCTTGAAGTACAACCACCATCCAAATAATAAAAAGCACTGGAAAAAACCCCTTAGTTTAAGCTAGACCCAGTTTTTTTTTCAATTTCATGGAAGCATAGCAGTATTTTTCTTTTCAGTTGAAAGGTATAAAAAATTGAGAAGCATAAAAAAGAATGTGAGTCATCCAAGGACAGAAAATACATCTGAGGTGTCACAATCTTCAGAAATAAGAAGATACACAGTACCAATGAAGAATCTGTCCAACTCTTTACAAGGTAGAACCACGGAATTGAACAAACATGCTTTCCACTTCAACAGTTCTTCCTGACTAAAACAACTCAAAATCCAATTAGTAAAGATTCTCCCTTCTTTGATTTTAGATGTGCCTCAGCATACAGATAGGAAGAAACCACTGCATGGCAAGAGAGATCTCTTTCAAAGATTTACTTTTTTAGCATAAATCTTGCAACATGAGATTTCTAAAGAGTTTCCTCATAGGCGCGTGGTTCTGTTTCACAGGACAGGTGCAAAGGGACCCTCTCAACAACTTTATATAAAGCTGTACCCCATCTGCCACACTATATTGCCTGCAGATACAGTCAGAGTTTAAAACTCACCTGTTGAAAAAAGAATGCTAACAAATACAAGTAATAGAGCCACACAATATCACTTGTTCTTTGAAAGTGACAAATATTGAAGTTCCTTCACCAGATACTAGTTTATCATGATATATCAGGTGATGACTGTACCTTTTTTCCCCCTGGGATTCTGGTTTCTAGAGAACTGAGTGATAAAGTGATAAATATGTAACTGTCTGGGATACAGTTAAACATCTATCTCAGAAGTCAGTCTGTGGCACAGAGAGAGAGAGAAATGAATGGCAAAGCACTGAAGTGATCAAATGCTATGAGTGTTCTTTATGCATCCGTGCTCAGGGGAGCAGATTTATACACCCTGAAAATAAAAACTGGAGGCACAAAAAAAATCCAGGGCACTGCTATTTCCATTTCAATATAGCACTTCATAGGTCATGACAGCAACACAGATGTAACCCATAGCCAGCAAGCCAGTGTGACCACAAGTACAGGTCAAGTGATGGTCAGTCTCATGAGAAGATTTCAGTGTGCTCCACAATATACATCTGGGCTCCAGACCTGCATCACAAAAGGAGTGAGGGACACATTGCAGGGAACTATTATTTAAGTGCTTTCTGGTTCCTGAGAACAAAATAAAGACCATATGCATTAATCAACCCCAAGGAGGGATTTCTGGATTTAAATAAAGTTCCACAATTACTCTGTTTCATAATAGTCAATCAGCTTAAATGAACCCACTTCTTGACTCTCCTTTGGACCAGATATTTGAAATGAGTCATGAAGCACGTTTAGGGACACTGGTACAGATCAGGAACTCTCCTGCAGTCAAGGCAATGTGAGCTAAAGGAAGTCAGCACTTAGCAGACAGAAAAGACATAACAGAGCCTGCAAGACTTTTACAGAACCTGCATTCTCTTCCCTACTTGGAGCTGAAGATGAGGTAACCACATCCTCACAATCTGTCTCTTGAATGGCACTGACATGCCTTCCCAAGGCTAAACCCCATTCTGACTAGAAATTAACTCAGATCTACCAAAAAAATGAAACACAATTCTTTCTTTCTGATATGGTCTTCTTCCTAAAGCAGCCCAGGAAGCTGGTGGCCACTGTCACCACAAAAGTACATGGCTGGCTCATGGTCATCGTATTGGCCCCCAAGATCTTCTCTGGAGAACTGCTTTCCAGCCTCCAGCCTGTACTGCTGCAGGGGCTTATCCTCAAATATCTCCAGATACAAAACCTGGCATTTCTCTGTGTGGAACTTGATGAGACTTCTCTCTCTCCAGACTGCCAAGGTCCCTCTCTATGGCAGCACAACCCCCTGGCTCATCAGCCACTCCTCCCAGGTTTTTCATCACCTACAAACTTTCCAGGAGTACCTGCTTCATCCATGTCATTAATGAAGATGTGGAACAGTGCCAGTCCCAGTATGGACCCCTGGGGTTCACCACTAGTGACTGGCCTCCACCTGGTACCACTGATCACAACCCTCTGGGCTGAGTTGTTCAGTTTTAAATCCATCACTGCCCACTTATCTAATCCACACCCTGTCAGTTTGTCTGTGAGGATGATATGGGAGACTAGAACCTTACCAAGATCAAGGTAAACCACATCTATCACCTTTCCCTTGTCCACCAAACTAGTCACCTCATTACAGAAAGCAGTAAGGCTGGTCAAGCATCATTTCCCCTTTGTAAATCCATGTGGACTACTCCTGATCACCTTCTTGTCCTTCACGTGTTTGGAAATGCTTTCTAAGAGGATTTTCTTCATCATCTCCCAAGGGACTGAGATGAAGCTGACAAATCTGTAATTCCCTGGATCTTCCTTCCTGCCCATAGATATTACATCAATCTGTTCAGAATGGCACACTTTCCTTTTGTATCTCTCAGGCTAGAGAAGATAGGGAAAGACTGGACAAGAGGGATACANGTCCTTCACGTGTTTGGAAATGCTTTCTAAGAGGATTTTCTTCATCATCTCCCAAGGGACTGAGATGAAGCTGACAAATCTGTAATTCCCTGGATCTTCCTTCCTGCCCATAGATATTACATCAATCTGTTCAGAATGGCACACTTTCCTTTTGTATCTCTCAGGCTAGAGAAGATAGGGAAAGACTGGACAAGAGGGATACATTCTCCTGCCCTGTGCTATAAAATGCTTCTGGAAGTGCTCCCTGGAAATGCTGTTTCTTTTTAAAAATCAGCTGTTTTCCTCCTTGTTTCTTCTTGTCCCTGACAAAGAATGAGCATCTGGAGTCCACTGGTCATTATTACACTCAGCAAAAACCAAGGAAAATGTGTATCAAGACTTCAAGAAAAAGAATCTTCCACTGCAGGAAAATTCAACACCTTCTTAATGAAAGGAGAAGAATCATGCCTTCATATGAAGAAGAAATTACATACAGAAGGAAGATCCAATTTCCAATTACTCCTAAGGCAAATGCATACTGGAGAAAAGCCCCATGGCATTAGGTCCAGATGCTGTTGTACTCCTGATTTCAGATGGTTTGAATTCCATCTCTAACTTGCCATGCTCACTCTTGGGTGGCTGTAGTCCTGCACATGCAATAAGGTTACAGAGAAAGCTTGGCTCCAAACACCCTGTCCACATGGAAGTGGGCTGGGCATGATGCCACACAACCCTCAGCCTCTCTGCTGGCTGGGTCCTCCTGGGGCTCCCAGTCCTGTCCCCCGTCACAGAGGCCACCAGTAACAGTGCCCAAGAGCTGCCTGCCCCTCAGGACTGGTGGGCTGGGCTCTCCTGCACTAACCCTTGGTGCTGGAGTGCACCAGCACAGAGGGAAAAGCCCAGGCCAAGCAGCAAATTCAAAGAAGCTTAACAGAGAATTGCCTGCTCCAAGGAAGGGGCAGTGCAGAAGGGAGTGCATGCCCACCAAGGAAGGGGCAGTGCAGAAGGCAGTGCATGCCCACCAGTCCAGAGATTACATGTACAATTTTCTTCACTAGAAAGGGTGACAAAGGAAAGGACTTGTTTTGC
>VZRH01004413.1:0-13123 GCA_013397555.1 Urocynchramus pylzowi
GGAAGGAAGGAAGGAAGGGCATCCCTGACACTCCCAGGTTATTCCTCAGGGATAACTAGCCTCTCAAAAACTCCCTCAGAATTCTGAGTGGAGCACCAGAGGCTCTGCTTCCTTTCAGACTCAAAATGTTCCTAGAAAGGGAAAAACGTGGTGAGAGGGAGGCTGGGAAGTGCCCTCACACGTGAGGAGGCAGGAGAGGGGGACGGGGTGGGCATCATCCCTGGGATTTATTACTGCATCCCTGGGATTTATTACTGCATCCCTGGGATTTATTATTACTGCACAGTGAGAACTCTGGCTGTTCTCTGCTGTCCCTGTCCCCAGCCAGCACCTGATGGCATCGCTGGGGTTGTCAGTGCCCCGAAGAGCCCTGGCTGTGAGCAGAGCCTCCCGTCAGGGTTAAGTTTAGTGTCTGTCCCTTATCAGATGAGAGCAGGCTGGAGTTTCAGCATCCTGCCTCCTGCCATTCTCCCGCATTCATTCCCACTTCCTGCCCGCTGAAAGTCAAGCTGCCATTCACAAAAGAGGGGCCTTATCTCCTTACCTCTTGACCCTGAATCATGGCTGCAAACACAGGGTTTTCTTTCTGCCAGCACCAAACAGGTGGCAAAGTCATTTGGCTCTGGGTCTTGAGGGAATAAAAGAGAACATCATCTTCTGGTTCCTTGTCGGGGTGTTGAAGGGACAAATCTCAAGCTGCAAAACCCCTTTAAAATGTACCCTTTATACAGCAATCTGCCCTTTAGGAGCAGAGCAGGGAAATGAGGAGCTTATCTGCCCTCAAATCAGAATTGCCTGGAATTACGGGGAATTTGGGCAATAAAATGGGTGGGTTTGGGGATGTTCTCTGTGGCTGAAGCCCAAAATTCAACTCCTTGCCTGAGGATGCCCTGCACAGCAGCTCTTATCAGAGCTCCCTCTCAGCCCCAGGCTGGCTGTGGAGCAGCTTTATCTCGTCTCACAGCCAGAGCACTTGAGCTGAGGAGCTTCGGTGGGGAAAGGACTCGAGACAATTAAGGGAACGACAACACGAGTGCCCCTGAAAACTTCAAGTGGCAGAAATAGATGTGCCTTGTTAAGGATTTGGGAGAAAAAGCATTCGTTGGTGAGACAATATTTAAACTTCTTCCCGTCAAAATTAACTGTCAGCCTTCAGAAAGCCAAGGATTTTTGGGTTTGGGGTTTGGTTTTTTTTACAAAACCATGTTTAAAGAATGTGTTACCCCTTTGGGCTGAGGCTCTGTTCAGAGCCTGGGCACTGTCCTGGTGTGAGAGCAGATCCTCAGCCTGCACTTTCACTTCATAATTTGCAAATTCAAACCACACAAAAACTCCAAGCCTGATTACAAAACTGCTCTTTACATCTATGGATACCGAAATTTTTATTACAATTTCTTCTAAGCTGAGTTGTAATGTTGTAGTGCTGGAACTCCAGAATTCCAGGGGGGAGAGGCTGATCCCAATACCTGTGCAGCACCTGGCTGGGAGGTATCCTTAAATCCCCATCCTGCCCTCCCCAGAGCCCCTGATTACAGGAGAATATTCCTCAAGGGAATCATCCCCCAGGCTGGGATGGGGCAGCTCCCGAGGGAAACCATCCAGGATCCCACAGCTGTTTATTAAAAAATAATATTTTTAAAGAAATGTTTAAATTAATAATAATTTTAAATAAATTCAAATACTAATTGAAATTAATATTTCTTCTTTTATTTATTTAAAAACCCCAGTGCTACCTCTGTCCCCTTGGCTCAGGCGTCCAGGGTCAGATAAAAGTGACATGAAAGCATTTCTGTGCCTGTGCCCCAGCGGGACAGCGCGAGGTGACAGTGCACAGTTGTCCCCAAATTGTTGGGCAAACTATGTCATGTCCCAGATAGCAGCAAGAGCCTGCCCTGAACAACGTGTCTGGGGCCCTTTGAACTCGTGATGAGCTCTGGGTGTTCTCTCCTCTTTATTTTTGTCGCTGCTCCAGAGCCTGGGGCAGGTGGTGAGGAAGGATCAGGAGCAGGGAATGCTCGGGGTGAGGGCAGGGGATGGAGAGCCCAGGGCTGGGGCAGGAATGATGCCAGGACTCAGGGAATTTCAGCATGCACAGCAGATTTCTTTGGTATGAAAAGAGAAAAATATAAATAGTACCCCAAAAAAAATCTCCCCTTCCCTGAGAATCCTGTAGCAATTCCTAAACTTGCCTGAGGTGAAACGTGAAAGGCTGAGGTTGGCAGTGGGGCTGTGCAGCCCATGTGTGAGGAGGGAGAGAGGGAGATGTCCCTGAGCAGTGCCCAGAGCACAGGATTTACAGGACAGAAACTTCATGGGATTGAAATACTTCTGAAAGGGTGTCCCTGCCCTGTCCTGTCTCTGTTACCCATTAATTCTCATTTCAGAGCAGAGCTGAGAGCTAAACCACAGCTTTAGAGAGCCCTGAGCCACTGGGACACTTCCTAGAATCACAGAAAATCATGGAATCTTGGAAAAGACCTCCAAGATCATCGAGTCCAACCTGAGCCCTGAGCTCTGAGTGCCACCTCCAGCTCTTCCTTGGGCTCCTCCAGGGATGGGGACTCCAAACTCCTGGGCAGCCCCTGCCAAGGCCTGAACACCCTTTCCATGGGGAAATTCCCTGTTACAATCATGTATGGCCGTGTTATAAGCAGAAAAATGTCCAAAATACCAACCTGCCACCCCACACAGCTCATCCCAAGGCAGCAATTCCCATTGCAAGAACCTCAGAATGCACGAGAGCAGCTCTGTGCCAGCCACAGAAAGGGGCAGAGGGAAACACCCCGAGCCACAGGCAGGTTCTGTGCCCCCACCCAGGCCACTGCCTTCCTTCAACCTCCACTTTTCCCACTTGGACAAATTCCTCCAAAAATGATATTTTCTGTTTTCCCCCCAGCACCTCCAGCAGGGCGTGGTGATTGCACTGCCCTGATAAGAGGTTATCTCCATCCCAGTTATCATCTCCATCTCAGCTATCACCTCCATCCCAGTTATCCCCATTCCAGTTATCATCTCCATCCCAGTTATCTCCATCCCAGTTATCTCCATCCCAGTTATCTCCATCCCAGTTATCATCTCCATCCCAGTTATCCCCATCCCAGTTATCTCCATCCCAGTTATCATCTCCATCCCTGTTATCTCCATCCCAGTTCTCCCCATCCCAGTTATCTCCATCCCAGGTTATCCCCATCCCAATTATCTCCATCCCAGTTCTCCCCATCCCAGTTATCTCCATCCCAGGTTCTCTCCATCCCAGTTATCATCTCCATCCCAGTTATTCCCATCCCAGTTATCATCTCCATCCCAGTTCTCCCTATCCCAGTTATCATCTCCATCCCATTTTTCCCCATCCCAGTTATCTCCATCCCAGTTCTCCCCATTCCTGTTATCTCCATCCCAGTTCTCCCCATCCCAGTTCTCCCCATCCCAATTATCTCCATCCCAGTTCTCCCCATCCCAGTTATCCCCATCCCAGGTTATCCCCATCCCTGTTATCTCCATCCCAGTTCTCCCCATCCCAGTTATCTCCATCCCAGTTATCTCCATCCCAGCTCACAGCCCAGGCCTCCCAGCAGGACAGATGCCTGGCAGTTGACTGAAAGCTGATTCCTGTCAGGAGCTATTTTCTCCCTGAGACAGAGGAGACATTGTGCCCCTTGGTGCTCGAGTGTGGCCTTGGCCACTGCCAAAAGACCACCTTTTTGTTTTTTTCCTTTCCTTCCCTGAGACAAAACAGAATCCCCCTGCTGTCAGCTCTATCTGGAGCTGCTGAAAGGGGATGTATAAGCCCAGTAATGCTGCTGGGGAGATAACTGTCAAACAGCATGAAAACCCCTGCCTGTCTGCCCACGGAGGGACTGAAGCTCCATGGAGGCTACAACTCAATGCTCAACAGCTCCTGGCATCTGTGAGGTCTCTTTCTTCGCTGCTTTTTAATGCCCTGGTGAAAGGAAACACTGTGGGATTCAGAACCTGCCTCTGCTCGCCCAACTGTGCCACTGGGTGGTTGCTGGAGATGTGGAAACAGGCATTGTTCCCCTTGGAGGGGGAAATGGGAGGAAAGCAGGGAGCTCTGCTGTGCACAGCAGGGATGTGAACCAGATTTTCAACCTGCTTTACAGTGCTGGGCCAGGAAAACAGATAAAAATAATAGTAAATGTGTACCAGAGGCACGAGAACAGCACCGGGTTGCTGAGAGTCACCAAAGGATTTTGCCACTGCAGTCACGCACAAAGCCACACACAAAGCAGTTTGCACCCACATCAAAATAGAAACTGTGATGGAAGTATATAAAAAAGTTATGGAGGTACTTAAAAAAGGATTATATATGGGATTGATGAACATAAAACCCCCAAAATTACACTGTTTGTAGTTCTACTCTAGAAATAGGCAAACTAAAGTTTCCCTCTGAAAACCACAGCAGTCAGGAGCCAATCCCCACGTTATTCCACCCAAAAGCACCTCCTGGGCAGTGGCTCATTGGGATGAGCTCCCAAAGCTCCTTTAGGTGGTGTCTCAGAACCCCTCTGAGATCCTCAGCTCTGGTTCAGAGGCTGCAGCTGTCAGTCAGGGAGTTCAGCCACCACCACATCTCACAAACCCTACAAGCTTCAATTTGCAAGACACAAAGCAATCCCTTGCACAAACAAGCACTTTGGGAACAGCAGGCAATGGGAAAGAAGTGAAAAAAAGGCAAAAAAAAAGCAAATTCCAATTAAAAAAACCCCCTCCAAACCCCATCAGTTCCTCAACACTGAAAATATGAAGTTGATGAAGTTACATAATACATATGGAGAAAGCTCCTCATTTTTATGCAGTATTTGGGAATGAAGAGAAAGCAAATTTCATCAGCATAAGGAAAAGACTTTAATATCCAGCCCTTAAACTCCTGAATATCAGAGTAAGCTGGACTAGTCCAGATTGGGTGATGTTTGCCCTCCTAGAAATCTCTCTGCAAAATCAAAGCCATTAGGGCAACCCAAAGTCAAGTTCAAAATTATTGGTTGGCAGCAACTTCCACAAACCATTACAGCTATCCCTGTAAATACAGGTATTTTATATATGTGTGTGTATATATACATCAATTTAATGTTAAGTTTCTGGCTAAGCAGGTCTTAATGTCTATGGGCATCCTCCTGGAATGAGAATTTCATCAGGCTGAAAGCTCTGGGGAGGGAAACATCTCCCAGCTGTTCTAACCCAGCCACGGAGTTTCTTTGGGAACTCCTAAAAGGAAAGTGCAAATTGGAATCAGGACCCAGCACACGATAAAACTGCTGCTGCAACTGTCCCTGTGCAGCCCTCAATCCACCCAGTGGTTCATCAGATACCTTCTTTTTGTTTTCATAAATGATAAGTAAATCCACTTAGTTTGTGTGAGTTGTGCCTGCAGGGATTCTCTCTCCCTCACCCCTGTGCTGGGGTGGCAGCGAGCCAGCACGAGCCAAGCTGCATTTCCCAGCTTGTGTCAGCTTGTCTGTTTATTTCTTTTATTGGGGGGCAAAAAAGAAAGAAAATCAGTCTAGAAGGAATTGCTGGTTTCATTGTTTAGTTCTGCTTTTCCTGCACTTAACCACAATATCAGCATCAAAGCATCCCCTGATAGGGAAATACAAACTCCCATCTCCACTTCAGCCAAGAGCAGCAAGCACCACTCTCCCTGAATGAAAAGAACAATCTTCACTCACATTTCATGCGTAGGAAAGTAGTTTAAATTACAAATTTTTATATATTTACAGATCCAATAATATAGAAGCCACTTTAGAGCGTATCAGCTGCAATAACAAAAGCAGAACTTCGGAGATTTGGTGTGAAAATTTGGATTTGGCAACTGGAAATCTTGGATTGGGCTGAGAAATGCCTCTTGGACATCACTGGATGTCACATGGCTGCACAGCTGGCAAAAGGCTGCAGACACCCTGGGGAAAGCCCCTGATGTTTCCTCATCAGGGTACCCTGAGCCTCCTGAACTGGTTTTTCATTGCCATTGATTAAGCCCCACTCAGCTTTAGAATGCCAGCCCTTGCTCCATTAGCTCCACATCCCCACATAACAATTAGAAAAATTATCCTGGAGACCTGGCTGCTGGCGTTAGAGAGGTGAAATCCCAGTGCCTGGTCAGTTCTTAATTCAGAGGGGAGAAATGGCCCAAAGCCCCTCACCTGGGGCACTTAAATATTCACTGACCCATTGTTTCAACCCCCAGACACTGATGCCCCCCCCAGAATGTGAACCCAGCTCTCTGTGTCACACCAGCCATGAAAAAACAGCACAACACAAATCCTTGTTGAATTTAAAAATCTCTTAGGCCGCGAGACTGAAAGCAAAACTACCACCGCCACAGCCACCTCAACAACTGATCATTTCTCTTAAAAAGCAAACCCTCAGGGCCAGGAGACCATAAATTGTGCAATAATCAGAAGAATCCACATTTTAACAGAGGCACCTCTGCCAGCCCAGGTGCCTTTGATCAAAAATATTCACCAAGGAGAGGAGAACCCCAAATGTGTGAATTAATGACTCGGCGCTCCGTGGCCAGGCCAGGAAGCTGCTTTTTTGGCTCCCTGTGTATGGGGAGAGTGTTATCTAAACCACTAGGATGACTATAAAATATCTTAACAGCTTCTGCTGCTTAGCTGGGAGCAGGGCTCCCAGTATCTAATATGAAACAAGTGGGCCAGGCTGTGAAAGGCAGCTCTATATTCGGAGGCCGCAGCGGCTGGAAGCTATGGGGTCGTCTCAGAAGCTCTCAATTGTTTTTAAATTCTGTTTTTACAAGGAGCGTGAGATTTATAGGCTCTTGAGGGGAAGAAAATGATGTAACTTGAGTAAATCAACAGGCCATTTATTCCTGGCCCTGTTTCCTCTCTGTCACTGAGCTCTGGAACGAGCCCCCAAGCACTCCCTCTTCAAAACAAGAGCAGCCCGGGCTGCAGAGGCCTTGCAGGGACAGTTAAAGGCACAGCTCCTTCCTTCCCTCTCTGGATAAGGGGGGCCAGCCCAGGAACCCTCAGTTGGAGGGCACCCCGGGCTGCATGAGCTCCAAACCCCCCAAAAAAACTGGGCACTGCAGCTGCTCCTCGGAGCTGGCACCAGCAGGGACAGGGCTGCTCCTTTTGGGGACAAGGCCCAGGGATCTGCAGCTGTGACAGGGGTGAACCCCAACATTTGGAGTGTTTGATGAGAACATTCCCCAAAGCAGAGTGTGGGGAACAGGATGAGCCCAGCAATGGGGAGGAAAGGGGAGGTGGATTTTTTTTTCCCCTGTTTTTCCCCCTCACATCCCGGCTCGTGGTTGGTGATGGATCAGTGGCTGTGCTCAGGTGGGGTTGGGCTCTTTCTCCAGGCAGCACTGACAGAACCAGAGGACAAAATCTCAAGCTGCACCAAGGGAAATTTAGGTTGCATATTAGGAAAAAGTTTTTTACAGAAAGAGTGATAAAGTTCTGTAATGGCTGCCCAGGAGGTGGTGGAGTCACCATCCCAGGGTGTGTTTAACACAACCTGGATGTGGCACTGGGTGCCAGGGTTTAGTTGAGCTGTTGGGGCTGGGTTGGACTCAATGACCTTGGAGGTCTCTCCCAACCCAGTGATTCTGTGAATCCTGTGAATTCTGTGAGCTCATTTTCAGAAATGAACTCCTAAACCTTCACTGCTGCTCAGTGACCCCCAGCTCATGGAGTGAGATCTCCTGACCAGCAACCCAGCACTGGAAGTGGGGCAGAGAGGGATGATTCTCCTTACAGGGAATTCCAAGAGGTGATTCCCACTCAAGAGCCTGCTGTGATCTCCTCAAGTTTCTTCCCAGATGAAAATGTGATGTAAAAAGAAGCCTGGGCACCCAGGAATTCCCACTGGAAGCAGCTCCAGTAGCCACTGCTGGGTGGGGTAGCCCAGCTCAGTGCTGAGGGGCCTCGGGGTGTCTGAGCACCCTCACTCGAGGGAGAATGGCTTCAAACTAGTGGAGAGTAGGGGTGGATGAGATATTGGGAAGGAATTCTTCCCTGGGAGGATGGAGAGGCCCTGGAATGGATTTCCCAGAGCAGCTGTGGCTGCCCCTGGATCCCTGGCAGTATCCAAGGCCAGGTTGGACAGGGCTTGGAGCAGCCTGGGACAGTGGAAGGTGTCCCTGCCATGGCAGAGGTGGCACTGGATGTTTTTTAAGGTCCCTCTCAGCCCAAACCATCCCTTGATTCTCTGATTTTAACCTTTGCACTCTGCAAATTTCAACCCTTGTTACCACCCCCTCACCTGTTCCCTTCCCCTTGACCAGAGAGGGAAATTTTGGGTTGAAAACCCCCCATTTGCTGGATCTCCTGTGCCAACAGAGACCTTCACTCCCCCCCTCTCCTTTCCCAGAGCTCTGCCTATTCACAGAGCCCCAAACTTTTGTTTCCTGCTGACACCCAGCTGCCTCTGAGGCTCTGCTGCAGCAAACGGGGCAATTTCAGCGCTCAGGTCAGGCAGCCGGGCTGACCCCTCACCTTTGACAGTGATCTTTATCTAGACTCCATCTTAATTATTTATCTCAGGAAGGTCAGAAAGAAAATGCCTCTCTCAGGACCCCCACGGCTCCAAGCCTGCAGAACTTGTTAAAATGCAAGTTCTTTGAGGATGGTAATTCAAGCAAGCAGCGGAGAAACTGCTGCATCACTTTTATACCCGTTAGGAAATGTTTAGGAAATTGCTCTCAGCTCACAATTATCATTTTCAAACCCAGCAATTGAGGAGCTTTCCTCATAAAACCGAGACTCAGAAGGGCCACAAGAGCTTTGCTAACGAGACGTGAAAGATTTTACATCGTTAATGTGGTTTTGCCTGGAAGTTTAGCAAACACAAAAACCTCAGAGACAATAAAACTTAAAACCTCTTGGAAAACACAGGTAACGTGTATAGAAAGAATCCTTCAGGATTTCAGCAGTGCTAAAGCTTCAAGCTCATTAAGAGAAGTTTTAATAAAGTTATTAAAAATGCAACGCGTTGTCCCCCCTGCAATGGTGTTTCCCAGCACAATTCAAGAAAAGCCACACACACAATAAAAGGAAGAAAAAGGGGGAAAAAAAAAGCTTGTAGTAAAAAACTGGGGTATAATTTTCTTCAATCAACTCCAGCTCATGACTGCAATTACCCCAAATCTTTCCGAACCTTGCTGTGATACACCAGGGACAGGTCTTGGAGCCTCTGTGGGTGGCAACCTTTCATCTGCCTCTCAAACTGTTCTTTATTGTAAGGTTTCAAATTAGTGCTAGCAGCAATGAGCAAATTTGATAATTCGATCTCAAATTAGTTAATGTAATGTGCCAGGAACCACTAACTAAGGCTCTGCAAAGATGAAAATCTATCTCTGCCGGCTCGGGATGCAAAGTTAACCAGCCTGACAGTTGGGATTTGAAAAGTTGCTTTTTATTTGAATTAAAACGAAATTCTGCTTCAAAACGCCGCCGGCTGCCCCTTTGCTCTCCCCGCGGTGTGTTTGCCTCATTCTGCAGGGCAAAGCACGCTATAAACACACGAGGCTCGCATTCTTCTGGGCTCCAAACCTGTGCCTGACCCAGATTGCTGTGACTTGGGTGGAAGTCATTAGGATCGTGTGTTCCGATGGAGCCTTTGGAGATAACCGAGTTAACCGGGGGATCTGTTTCCATGGCAGCTTTCAACGGAACGAGCCCGTGATTCACATGGCAGATCCTTATCTCCAGTTTAGCCAAACTCATTTGTTCTGGGAATCACGATGAAATATTTAACAAAAAAACAAAAAAAAACCCAAAAAAAACCCAAAAAACCAAAACAAAACAAAACAAAACAAACCCCAAAAAAACAACAAAAAAAACCCACCAAAAAACCCAAAAAACAAACAAACAAAAAAACCCAAAAAACAAAAAACACCCCACCAAATAACCCAAAAAACCAAAAAAATAAAAAAAAACCAACAAAAACAAAGAAAAAAACAAACAAAAAAACCACAACAAAAACCAAAACCAAAAACCAAAACCAAAAACCAACCAAACAAAAAACCACCAAAACAAAAACAAACAAACAAAAAAAACCCACCAAAAAAACCCAAACCAAAACAAAACAAAAAAACCACCAAAAATCCCACCCAGACACTGAATTTTCCAGTGATTTTTGGGTTTGAAAGGTTGGGACTGTGAGGGAATTTCACTTCACATTTGTTTGTCTTTAAAACGTCTCTCTTTAAATTGTTTGTCTTTAAATTTGTTTTTCTTGAAAACGAAACCAAAAAGACCAAGTTTGATCTTTAAGTGATTTTGTCTTGGGGAAACTTCTCTGCCACCTCTGCACCACTTTTTCTTTTCAGGACAATAAAGGAGCCCCAGGGCTCACCACACTCCTGGAGCATTTGCCCTCTGTCTCAGTGCCCTTTTCCACTGATCCCCTTCAGATTTCCATTCCCTGGAAAAGCTGTTATCCCCCTTCACCAAATAAAAACGTCATTATTCAGACAAAGTGAGATATTAAACAAGGCAGTCGGTGGGAGCCCCAGGTGGGAGTGTCTCAAAGCCACTGGGAAGTAAAAGTATGGGAGAATTATGTTCTAGACCCATCTCTGAAAAGGATTTCTGACATTTTTAAATACATTTTTTTATTCAGATAACAATATGCATTAAAATTTAGCAAATCTGTGATCAGCTTCAGCCTCCTGAACAGAACTTTTTTGGTGAATTAATAGTTTTTAACATTAAAAAAAGGGCATCACCACCTGCAGGACCAGCCAGTCTGTCGGGTATAAAGTGGTATTAAAGATGTGTAAAACTTTCCAAACTTTCCAAAATCACAGACACTGTGGTTGGGCTGACATGTGAAGGTTTGGTTCTTCCCCAGAGGTTATTCTAAATTAGAGCACAGGTCCCTGCCTGCACTGGACTGGTATTGACTGGCACATTTACTCAATTACACTGATTCTAACAGTAAAAATTACATCTGAACCCTGATAAAATTTGAAATAACACAGATGAGTGAGGCAACGAACTCCCCGTGCAAAATCTCCTTCAGTTTGGGGTTTGGCCAGAATAGAAGGACCCTTGATGGAGGGGGAAAAAAAAAGTGAAGGGACTTTAAATTCCTACCCCAGCAATTCTGCAGGGCTCAGGGGTGACCCAGCCCAGCCTTCCCCAGGGGATTGGTGCCTGCAGTGGAATTATTGCATCTTTCCTTCGCTGGGCAATTTGCTTTTAACTCCAAGGAGCAAATTCTGGAGGTTCCAATGGAATGAAGGAGTGGGAAGGGTTTGAAAAGCGTCCCTGTTGTGGCGGCCTCTGCACCTCAGGGGGAGCCGAGAGGCCTCAGCCCGGAGCCAAGTGACAGATGATTCTCCCCTGAAATGTTTTCAGACGGAACAGAAGACGTTCTTTATCTGTGTGGTCTGAGCTCATTTACTGCAGGAGAAATCTCCAGCTCCCGCCCGGCTGAAAGCCGGGTCTTGTTCTCCCCATCTGATGGATGAATGGAATTCAGAAGTTTGATACTGTCCCCTGAGATGTCATTTAAATCCACAGATACCTTCAGCCAGCAGGTAAAGTTAGAATGTCATTCTGCAGGCTCATCTCTCCCTCCCTGCCCCCTCCCCTCACACAGGAGCCTGTCTTCATTTTTTCTTGCTGCCATGGATCCCAGCAGCTTTCAAAGGAGATGCCAGGAGCAGGGGAATGGCTCCAAACTGACAGAGAGCAGGGTTACATCAGATATTATGAAAAATAAAAATACAGATATTATGAAAAAATTCTTCCCCACCAGGGTGGGGAGACCCTGGCACAGATTGCCCAGAGAAGTTTGGCAGAATGGTTTGGCTTGGAAGGGCCTTAAAGGTCACCTCCTTCCACCCCTGCCATGGCAGGGACACCTTCCACTGTCCCAGGCTGCTCCAAGCCCTGTCCAGCCTGGCCTTGGACACTGCCAGGGATCCAGAGGCAGCCACAGCTGCTCTGGGCACCCTGTGCCAGGGCATCCCTGCCCTCCCAGGGAAGGATTTCCCCCTAACATCCGACCTGAATTCCCCCTCTTTCAGTTTGGCAGACAAAATCACCCCCTTCCTAATAAACTTACCCATCCCACTGAGATCCAAACACAAATCCCGAGATCCATCCTAATCTTTGGCACAGTTTTTCTGGCAGTTTGATTTATTTTGCCTGTTCTGCTGCTGCTGCTGTAGATTCAAAACTTTGAAATCAGAAGAATGCAGCGAAGCAGCAGCAGAACAGAAGGAAGTTTTCTCTCTTTTTTTTTTTTTTAAGCAAACGACTCATTTTCTGTATTGACATCCCCATGGATTCTTCCCCAGAACAGATTGTGCTCTGGAGGAACTGCTGAACTTGATATAAAAGAAATTCTTCCCAGTACAGCAGCATAGAGACCATGAGGGCCTTTTGCATCTGATTAGCCACCAAAAATGTGCCCATTCAGCCCAGCCCCAGCCTGCACATTTCCCTGTGTCTCTGAGGTTACCTCTGTTTATCACAAAAAGGGCTCCAAGACAGTCAGAGCTGCTACTGTTGTAATCCATCCAAGATGGATCGTGGAAAAGGCTGAAATAAAAGCCAAGCTTCCTGCCCCATGTGTCTGCCAGACTGCTGCAGAAAGGTCAGGGGCATCCTCACTGCAGACTGGTAATTGCAAAAAATGAAGGAGGTGAACCCTAACCAGGAGATCAAAGGAGGAGAGGGAAGGAGAGGGTTTTACAGGGAACAGACTGACTACGGGGGCAAGACATTAGGGGGAAAGAAATATCTTGTACTAGGAAAAAAGGCAGTGTAATTAGCATTGCCTCCATGAATCAGCCAGATAGAGAGTAAAACTCAGCAGATAATGAGATATAAATGGCCACTGGGCAGCTGCTGGTTCCCACTGAAGTAGAACATGGCTATGTTTTATTGAGGCAAATGTTTTCTCTGAGTTGCAAGGGACAAGTGCTGGAAAAGTGGAGCTTGATTTGCTGGGACAACACAGAATTGCAGCAAGATCAGGATCTTCAGAGTCCTTGGAGTATTTTGGGCACAAACATTGAGAGAACAGCACTGTGTAGGGACACCCTGGGAGATTGTGGCAGCACTGATCCTAAACCAGCCCTGCCTGATCCTAGCTCAGCCTGATTCCAGCTCAGCCTGAT
>VZRH01004414.1:0-19722 GCA_013397555.1 Urocynchramus pylzowi
GGGGCCGCTCCGTGGCGGCCTTTCAGCGCTGCGGGGATGTGACGGGCTCGGGGCCGCCAGCGGCGCCTCCCTGCAGCCCGCTGGGGGAGACAGGGGGGCTTGGGGGTGCCCCGACCTGCCTGGAGAGACCCCGGGGAACCCCCCGGCACCCCGGGGGCTCGCGTTCGGTAAGGCCTTCCTCTGCGCAGGGGTGATGGAGCCGTGGGGAGTGGGGCTGCCGGCTGCAGGTGAGTCCCTAGTTACCTGCCTTAGGACCTGCAGGTTTTGAGTTCTGAGGATCCAGACTTCCCCGAGCTGATGTCACAGACAAACAGCGAGGAACAGAGAATCTCTGCAGGTCTCTATGACAGAATTTGGCACATCCTGGTATAGTGGGCAATGATCTGAGTAAGCAAGCAGCAGTAGAACTTGCTCCTGGACCACACAAGACATCAGTAGCAGAACACTCCTTTGGCTTCCAGTTCCGTGTGTGGTTGTGAGGCTTAAGATTTCCTCTGGGTGGGGGGAATGGCAGACGGGTGCCAGGTAGAGCACAGGCACCGTGATCCCCTGTGACTCTGACAATTAACAACTGAAGCTTTGGTGCTCTCTCACATAATTTACTTGGTGATCACTGATTTAATTGCACTGTGAAATATTAACTGTGAAGGTTTGCTTTACAAAACACATAGGATTCTTGCTGTGGCTTCTTGATATCCTTCCAAATGAGTGAGAGTGTTCTTAAAATTTACCGTGGTACACAGCTCTGGCTCTGAGTGTAGGGCTTTGGGTAAGCTGCCAGCTGAGGACAAATATACTGTTAATAAATAATAGTGTTGATAATCATAGTATCGTAGAATTCTAAATAACCTCAAACATAAAATTACTGACCTAAGAGTGACATGTTGTCACTGGCTGTGATGCCAGAGAAACAAACACGACACTCATCTTGAGAAGAGCTTCAGACATACTCCAGGAATTTACAGATCAGTCAGTTTAGGTTCTGTGCCAGGAAAATTGTCTGCTATTCTAATAAAACCCCAGCATTTTTAGAGAGAAGAATGAACAGGATAAATCGTCAGAGATAAAGGAGTCCCAGGAATATCCAGAAAAGAGATGTGATTACTGTGACACACAAGCTGTATAGAGCTGTCTGAGGATGGTGCTTTCCCTCTTCTGTGTTTTTTCCTAACATGGATTTTGTCAGTGTTCTGCACTTGTGCCTGTTGCAGAGGTTTTAAAGGTGACTTTTGTGTGTGGTTCTTTAATACTGGAACCTTGAACAAGACAGCTCAGACAGGTACTTCTCTTATCCTTTTGTTGATACCAGGAGCTGGCTAAATGGGACCAGTGGTTGCTTTGCTGGAATGTTCCTGGCCATTCCCGAGGTGCAGGTCCATGCCAGCATTTATGGCTGCAGGGGATTCCAGGGCTGGAACACGTGGCTGCTCCGGCAGCACGGCGCAGCCAGACCCCGGTGGGCCTGCTTGTATTCTTTGCAGTGATTTAATGGGTGTTGGTTCAGGCCCAACACATTTCTGTATTTCCTCTAATACCCTTTTGAACTCTGAGTTTAATTCAATATTTTTGAGGGCCAGCCTGTTCATAATTTAAATGAGAAAATACATATTCTGAGACTTTGGTGAAACAGAAAGTGCCACATCGCTGTGTTGATGGGAGCTGCATTTTAACTAGTTATGTGGGCCAGGATATCTTAGGTGGAAGGAAGTAAATTAAAAGGAGTTGGATTTGAGTTTCTCCTCTGCCTCAACATGCAGTTGCCAGGTGATACCATAAATGAATACTTGGCAAAATTGGTAGAATCTGGTGGTTTCAAATGCAAGCTTTGGATAAAAAAGGTAACATAGAACAGTTGCTATCATACCAGTATTTAACCAACAGGCATAAAAGGGTAACCTACATTGTTTGTTTAAAGTTTAATTTATTGTTGGCAGCTACCTTTGAGGTTATTGTGAAACTCCATGTAAAATTCCTGTAAATCCATGATCTCTTTACTTCAAAAATTTTCTCCTTTCTTTCCTTGAATATGCTTTTGTGTGTGGCAGATCAGCCTAGCGATAGACACATAACTGAGTTATCCAGCTGAAAGGGATGTGATAGAGGCACAGTGCACTTAAATCTACAGCCAAAGAAAACAAAAGAGTTCAGTCTCTTAAGTAACTTGAGACCAGAGAGCCCAGAGGTCAGGCTGAACATATTATGTGGCATGCACCTGAGTGTGTAAACTGTACAAATGTGAAAGGATTTAGAGTATTAAAGCTGCATCCTAGTGTCACTGACTTCTCTATTTGTCCTGTTTTCCAGAGGGTGAAGTAAGATACGCTTGTGCTAAGAATAGTTGAAAAATATAACTGCTAATTATAAATGCTTCAGTTTTAGTGTTCAACTTTCACATCTGAGGTTCAGTTTTTTTAAGCTTTGATCTTTGGTAACTGTGATGATTGTAGTGAGGCCCTGGCACAGGTTGCCCGGAGAAGCTGTGGCTGCCCCATCCCTGGAAGTGCTCAGGTCAGGTTGGATGGGGCTTGGAGCAAGCTGGGATAGTGGAAGGTGTCCCTGCCACCAGCAGGGCCCTGGCAGAGGGGCTGGAGAGCTGTGTCTGTGCAGCTGGACTGCAGCTCCAGGCTCACCACCGCCCTGCCCATGGCCAGGGCGTATCCCCCCGGAGCTGCTGTGGGAGCTGCTGGTGGAGGAGGCTGTCAGGGCTGGCCTGGTGGCCCCAAGCCATGGTGGTGGCAGCGCTGTTCCACACTCAGCTCTTGGCCTTAGGTACAAGTCATGTGTTTCTGATATCAGTTTCCAGGAGGCCACAGGATACTGCTTTTACATAATCTGATGGGCATTTACCTGACCAAATCCAGGATGATTTACTAAGGCAGCATTTTGTGTAGCAAACTATTGGGTAGCTCTGTTTAACTTAGACTGTAATAATTTGTCATTCAAGGGAATTATAAACAGCTCCATTTTTTTTTTTTTAATTTTTTTTTTTTTATTGCAGACTTCTTGAAACCTATAACAGTCTTACAGACAAACACCTGGTTGGATATTTCAGCAATGCCAGGATAAGACGACATCTTCAGAAATCAGGACTGGTGAGACTGAAAAGTTTCCCTCAGTTCTACATTCAATTCAAAATGTTTTTATTTTTTTTTTTTTTCCATATTTCCTTTTGCTCATTTGAGTTTCCCTCTGCAAAGTGTTTCAGTTTGCAGATATACAGCATCATATAGATTCGCCCGTGGTTTTTACACTGTGAAATGTAAGCATCTTTGACTTGTTTAAATAGCTTCAGTGTTATTTTTCAGAAGTGCTTAATGGAAAACTGAAGGAGTTGGTAAAGGTGAATATGCTGAACATTTTGTTAAAAACACTGGTGCTCTCCTAGGTGTGACTCTTTTGCACAGGCAGGTGCAGTAGGGCAGCAAGTGTTTAATCCTTTCCATGCCTTTGGGCAGTGGCTTGTGGAAGGGTAAGGCTGAGCCCTAGGCCATTAGAAATGTGACTGCTGCTCCTTCCATTTGGCTGGTGGAGTTCATGGGGTCAAAGATAATGCAGTGCTGGAAGGTGAGTGCCAGCACCATGGCAGGGGCAGAGGTGAAAACAAACCAGGAGAAGGAAGTGGTCTTCAGGGAAATTGTACTTTTCAAAACATACTTTATTTCATCTTCTCCTTTTCAGTAACATTATATTTGTGTTTGGCAGATCTCAAGGAGTGGAAGAATAATACCTGAGAAGGAATACCGTCGCAATGCTATGAGGAGGGACCACCAGAGATACGTCCAGGAGTGCTTGGCTGATACCATATTTCATAGAGTCCTTGACAAGGAGGTGTGCCCTTACTGAGGATGTGTGAGCCTTCTCAGGTGTTTCCTCACTGACATCCAGGGGCTGCTAATTTGTACTGGACTGTTGTCCATGTGTGCCCTCATGCTCCCCTGGAAAGCTCTTTCCTGCTGGGAAAAAGGACAGACTGTGCATGTGGTTCCCCACATGAAACCTGCATGAACCTCTCATTACCAAACCATGCTATTGTGAGAGCAGGCACCGTCCTGGCTTCCTTATTGCTTTTTGACAGTTCTCAGATTATGAGATTATATTCACAGGGCTAGTTTGCTTAAAAAGATTCTGATAAAAACAAATAATTTTGAACATATTTATATATGTGTTGTCCGAGTATGAAATTTGGGCACATTCCTGAGGGATATCAGGAATGGCATTGGTTCCTACAACTTTACCAACTTTACCAGTGCTCAGTTGTTCCCTTGGCTGTGTGAATAAATGCAGGTGAAATGCAAATAGATTCAATCCACAGTAGTTTTATTGCAGGACTCAATGAGGGCAGTGGCCAGGGAGAAGGCATGGGACAAGCAGGACAGAAGCAAGAGTTCTTGCACACACTGACATCTCATAATGGCCAGTAATTGGATTTGTCTTCCTCTTATATTGATAGCCTCATCATCAGCTGGGGATAAAAAGGAGACTTGATTATTCTGCAAGGAAAGAGATTATGCAGCCAGTCAAGGTAAGGCTTCAGCACTTCTGATGGGACCTGGCAATTTTGCCTGTGTTGAGTAATAACCATGAGCCTGACCAGTGATTCATTGAGACAAGTGCTCTGTCTCTGACATGGAAAAGTACAAGAAACAGGCAAGTAGAGGATGATCCTGCCCCAGTTACATCTCCTTCATACTTTGTCCAGAAGTTCAGGAGCTTCCATTTGTGCATTTAATTCCTTGTGAATCTAGTTATTCTTCTACTTCTGCAGTGTTCTTGGTTGGGTGATTTAATAATGAATTTAATAATGAAATGGTACCTCCTTGCATTTCTGCATAGTAATAAATGTATCTGCTGTCTGATATGTCTGTTTGATGCTCCATTGTTCTCGGTATGACAAAAGTTATTAAATGTTTTCTTTTTCCAAGACATCTGTGGTTTTACATACATTCTTCACATTCCTTCTCAGTTTTCCAAGCTGAAGGTCCTCAGTCTGAATTTTTCTTACCTGAAACTTTCCAGGCTTCTCATTACTGTTGCTATTTTTTTACCTTTCCTAGTTCTACTATTTCTGTTTTGAAATGGAGAACCATAACAGAATGAATAATTCAAGATACGTTCTCCTCCTAGTAATTCTAGACCTCTCTGCTTTTGACTGCTGATGAGCACTGAACTCATGTGTTTGGTTGTTTGCCTCTCCACAGGATTTGGGCAGAGCTGGCAAGTGAGAAATCAGAGAGGTTTTAGGAGTCTTCCTTTAGGTGTCATGTAGGTTGAACTTGATTCTCTAGTTAAAGTCATGGAAATCCCATAGAAGTGAATGGTTCTCCCCATGTAATCACCTGAATTCATATGGGAAAAGTCATCCTCATTTTGGCAGAAACATGCTCAGAATTTTATTTCTGTATTAATACACTGTATCAGTGTATTAGGAACCTGAATGCTTTGGGAAGAGTGCCTTGAGAAGGTGGCTGCTTTGTTGAGCATTTGGTAAACAATGTCAGGTCTGTTAAACTGTAAATAATACATCTATAAGCAAGTCATGGGGTAAAAAAAAAAGAGGAGGAGATTTTCCTGAAAGACACTGGTCACTATGGAAATTGCAAAGGTGTCATTTGCTGATGGAACTCCTGTGGTAGGGAGTCACCCCATGGAAGCAGCAATTCTGGCACCCTGTCAAGGGATCCTGGGCTTGAATAATTTTGGAACATAAACCAGAACTGCTTCCTTCAGGCAGACACCTGATCCGTGTGTGCTGTGCTTCCATGCTGGGATGCAGGAGCCTGGCTGGAGCCAGTGGTGTAATTTAATTCTCACCTCATCTGTTCAGTGAATTCATCTGAGTCGCTCATCTGAAAGGGAAGGAGAAAGGCAGATGGCTGAGCAAGGGAGGGTGAGAGACAGAGCTGTCTGTTTCCAGTGGGTCAGCCATCCCAGCATTGGGTTGGTGAGAAGAGAAGGTGGGGAGAGGCTGCGGTCACAGCAGGGAAGTGGCAGGTGCACTCAAATTTAAAAAAGAAAGAGACCTTCAAACAAACCAAGAATTGTGAGATACACAGAAACAGACATGAATTTAATCTTGTGGGTCAGCAGCTGGAGGGAGCTACAGGAAAATCAATCAGAGGTGGGGACAAGTCTTGTTGCTTGTCCCTCATATTCTCCCATGATTTCCTTTCTTTCCTTAACCAGCTGTTCCATTGGGTCCAGGCCAGCTGATTGTCACATCTGTCCAGTGAAAGACAGGTGTAATGAGACAGACAGCACTGTTTTTGGATTCAGTGCCTCAGAGATGTAAACTCCTTTTCTTTCAGATGGAGCAATCAATGGGAGAAGTCATCCATATGTACTCCCCGCATCCACCAGTCGCTCCAAGGAACCATCATGCGCTCTGTCCTTTAGTGTCTGGAGAACGAATTGGTCGCTCACAACGGGTGAGTTTCATCAGCTTCTCCATGGGCTATCATGGAAGCACAGACAGCTGAAAGTGTGCCCATGGACCTTAGTACAAAGCATTCACTGCCTGGATCATTCTGGATTAGGGCCTCATCCTTGATCACTAGAGGCTGATTTCCTGTTTGCTGGGTTATGTTAAAAGGAATCTCCAGAAACTAGTGTTGCAAGAACGGCACATCAGAACCTAGAAAAATCCCCAAAAACCTCTGCTGTCGGATAAATTTGCTTCAGTCTTTCCCTTTTAGCTGCCTCATGACCTCAGGCAGGCCAGTATCAGTGTGTTGAGCATTGTCAGTGGACACAGGGGCTATAGACAAGGTTACGCATGTTGTAAACCCCTGAAAATGGTGGGGGGCTTTTAGAAGACAGAGTTGAAGGAATGAAATCAGACTGGAGCTCATTTCAGAAGGCTGTGGTCTGGGAGCTCTGACTTTTGCTCTTTGTTAACAGCACAGAAGGAATGTTAATATACTCTTGAAATATAATGGTACTAAAGCCAGAAGTCAAAGGTCAAATATCTAGATCAGTTTCAACTGGTTCTCTATATCAATAATAATAATTGATGCAGATTGAAGAGAAACTTTTGAGTCCTGAATGACCTTCTCTTCATACAGAGGACACCTAGACTTGGAGTTGATTATGGTGGTGGACGTTATTCTCAATGTCACCAAACCAAGGATCCTGCCTGCTGTAAGGTGGTGAGTTAACCTCAGTTAAACAGTGCTGTTAGGTGTGAACATTTTAACTTGGTATTCTGAAGGGTATACAAGGAAAACATGAAATAAAACAGTCAGAAAAAGCTGAACATTGAACAAAAATAGGTCGGTTTTTGTTGCGCATTCTCTCTGGGTCCATGTGCTGAGGTCCATAGCACACTGCTACAGTTTCTGTGAGTTCATTGTGTTTGCTTCTAGGCTGCTCTCTGTGATGAGACAGTAGGAAACCTTGTATTTATGGCCAAGAGTTGTTTTGAATGGTCACTCAGAGGTACCTAAAGGGGTCTGGTTCTTTGGAGGCAGACTAGAAAATGTCATGTCCTGTAGGTACCTGAAATCACTCACCACTTCCAGATATCTTCATCAGTGCTATTATTTTTCTTTGCGGCGCTGCTCTGCACTGGAAGCTATACACTGAGACTTTGTCATTGTTTTCTTTCTCCTTTTGTAGAGTTCCTTGCGACCAAATACAGCTCCAGGAAATATACAGCAGCCCCCTCGCCTCCAGCCCCTTCTTGGCTGGGCTGCAGCAGGGTCTGTACCAAAGGATTCCAAACAGAAGTGCCATGCACTGGAATATTATCAGCAGTTTGCCGGTGGGGTGAGGCTGTACTTCATTCTGAAAATACTATCACTTTAGGGACAGTTTTATAATATTGTTTAAGTACTGTGTTTCTCAGAGCTGTATACAACAGGGAACATCCCTTTCAAATGGCATCAACTTTTATTTAAACTGTCCTTTTTCACTTCCCCTCAATTTTCAAGACACTGTCTTACTGGTCTAATGCCCAGCTCTTGATCACAGTGAGAAAAAATGTGGTGACATACCTTTTATAGTGTAAAATCTTTCTGCATACAAAATTTTCTCCCTCTATGTAGAGAGAGAGGCAGGACCTGGTTGACTCCAGGAACTTCAGAATATTATCAGTTGTAAGTCGTACAAGTTTTCATCATCACCTACAAAGTAGCTGCAAAGTAGCAAAAAATTCCTTTTTTTGATCATTCCTCCTACTAAATCACACTAGTGGGCTTAGAGAATGAGAGTCAAACATGGTCTTGATATATTTGCAGTTACTTTCAAGTGATATTTGGACTTGTCTTCCGTTCTAGAAAAACATAATGTAATTGGTTTTGTGATAGGCATTCCATGGGGTGAGAGGGCTTTGGAGTAGGACTGTGATCTGCTACCACTGGCTGGCAGACACTGTAAATAGCTCTCTTCTGATCTGTGTTTGCTGTGTATCGGGATGGTCATGATTCTTTCTCCAAGAATTTTCTGGTTGGCCCTGTTTATGTCTACTCAAATTATGGGTGATTTAATGGTTTCTTTAGTGCTCACAACTGGCAAAACAGCTACATCAGATGTAAGTTCTGAGAACACGATGCAGAACTCAGAGCCACAGCATGCAGCGTTTACAGAACTTGTTCTCTAGAAATGTCTTACTCCTAAGGGCTGTGGTCCGTTTCATTCTGCAAGAGGACTAAATCTCTATTCAGATGAGGAAGCAGCATTTTGAAGTGCATCTTGTATAACTGATGCCAAGTGATGTTTCTGTTGGACGACTGGCTGCTCTGGGGATGTGCTTTCCAGCTGCAAGGGAGCAGCAGTGCTGCAGGGCTGTGCAGGGTTCTGTCTGAGATGAGATCTCGGTGGCGCTGGAGCCAGGGCTTGGTGTGCAGTGCTGTCTGTATCTCTGAGGGTGACATTCTCAATCAATATGAATGTTGCCTTGCAAATTAAAGAAAGGGGTTTAGCACAGAAATATTTTAATGAGCGAAATTTCAGACCCTGAGTTAAGCAGCTGTTTCAGAAGGATGCCTGTTGCTCAGTGTACCAAGAAGTCAGACCATGGCCAGTTCCATATGCTCGGGAGCTGGTTTTGCAAAAGCTGTGTCATCTCATTAAAATGTTTTTCCAGGGGGAGAGCAGAGAGTTAAAGTGTAGGAATCCAATGGAGTACGTGGTTGGTGTGTCACCATATCAGCTCCCTGCCATCAAGCGTCGTCGTCGTGGTGTGGTGCCGGTGCCACCGCCCCGCCCGCACACAGGGGACAGGTGTATCCCTGGAATCAGACGTGGGCTGCCCGTAGAGAGATGGTTTCACTCCACCACTGGATTCAATGAGCAGTTTTTGATCAATGTAAGTAGTCTCTCTCCATGTACGGGTGTATTACATTCCTCACTGGTGTGTTTGCTTAATGCTGAAAGATGTGCATACCTAGTTTGCATAAAGAAAATGTATAACTATTAAAATATATAATTGTTATGCATGTCCCTGTTAACTAAAACATTTGGTGTTTTTCATCAGTTGGGGAGAAAAAAGGTGCTGAACAACAGCCTAGATCAACAGTTATTCAAAGCCTTCCGCTTCAGTCAATCTGGTCCTGTCTCTGGCACTAGAATCTCAGGGATTTGTGAAATGCCTTGAGTTTATGAACACTGCATCAGTTACACTGTCTTCAGCCAGTTTTAACTCCTGTAAATAAAGTTGTAGGAACCCTGGACTGGGTGGGATGATATGGGTCATTAAACCTTGTCCTTGAAATTTGGGGCTATTCAATGAATTGTGTTTTCAGTTGGAAATATATCCCAGACCCTCTGCATGTTACAAACACTTCCCAATTTAATCAGCTCAGTGCTTGTTATAAAAGCCCGTATGTCTCAAGTCTGGGCTGCACAGATGTGAGCTTTGTTTTCGCCCCTTGTTGGAGCTGGGAGCTGAAGGCATTTTTTTGTGCATTTTCTGCTGCAGAATACCAAAGGGTTCCCCAAGTCCCCATTATGCAGCAACGCCTTGGTCACCATGATCTACCTAGGAAAGAGTAAGCATGTGTCTCTCCGTGATTACAAGGATGAAATCAAAGTCTATCAGCAATACTGTGGAACAGAAAACATTTGTGTCTATAAAGGAGACCTGTTGGAAGGAGGTAAGGATGGAGTCAGAGAGTTCGTATTGATTGTGGCAACATCTTTTTTTTGCAAAAACTTTGCCCTGACATCAGAATGATTACAGCTCAGCTTGGTCGAAATACATGCATCCAGGGATGTTTATACCATCTGCCTCCACATTAAACCTGGATCTACTGTCCCATGATTGAAAACGAGGTTACAATTACTTTTGCAATTATGGTAGAAGAATTTAGATAATTGATTTAACAAAATACTTGTGGCTTACGCTAATTTTGTATAGAAATGTATGGTTAATGGAGCAGTTGTAGTAATAAACTGTCCTTAAAAAGTTGCTAAAATACATCAGTGAATGTTGCTTCTTATTCCAGAAGGAAAAGTACATAGTGGGAGCCCAGTTCCCATCTCTTTTTGTGTGAGTGCAATTCCATCACAGCAATAAAAGATGAATTGTGTTCTGGGAAACTGGACACAGGAAATGGCTGGGAGGCTCTGGCCTTTGGTCAGAGGCCTCTGGTCCTGCTGTTGGGATAGTGGAACAAACTGACAGTGTGACACTTGTCCTAGCTGCCCCACCTTAGGATTCTGGGTGTGGCAAGAGCCAGGTCTGTGTGTGTGGAGGGGTAGAGCTTAACCAACTGTTGAAGAGACCTCAGAACCCCAGTGCCTGTCCACAGAGGGCTGGGTACTGTGGTGATGCAGTCAAGATACAGCAGTTGCTACAGGCTGACAGTGAAGCATAATGTTTTTCTTTGAACCCTTTCTCTCTGTAATTGCAGATACCTTCCAGTTCATCTCTAAGAGGTACCTCGGTTTCCCATTCAGCCTCACCTTTTACCTCAACGGGCTCCAAGTTGACAGGCTGAGCTGTTGCTGCGAGTACAAAGGCTTTCGGTGTAAGAGGCCTACCCAGCTGCGACGCAAGAACACCTACTTCAGGGTGCTCCACGTGGCAGGAGCACCTCCTTGCTACAGGTAGGGAGAAAGTACACTTTGCTCACAAGGACTTTGTTTTGAGAGTTTCCAGCTTGTTTCTCTTCTGTCATCTCTCTGGCTCCACACAGCTCTGTAGAGCCTGCTCTGTTTCTGAGTGCCCGTGCAAGGTGCAGGATGGAGGTTGCCTGTCAGGGTCTCACGTCCAGGGGTACTGGCACAGCCGGTCCCGTGGCTCCTCAGCCTCCCGGGGGAGTGCACAGAGCGGGGACAGTGCTTGTGTTGGAGCATGGGGCAGTGGCCCTGGGGTGGGGTACATGTGCCACCCGTGTGGCTGTGGCCACAGTGGCAGGGAAATAAATACTGAGCATGTTGTTCAGTTAGCTGTGATTTCCAGAGGCTTTTTTTTTGTGATAATTGTTTTTTAAACAGCTCTGCCTCTGAAGTTAGATTCTGTTGTAATAGACCTAGCTTCAGAATAAGGCAGCACTGAATATTTGCCATGGTTCAGACATCAAATCTGTGCAGAAAGGTCTTGGGCAAATGTCAGTGCTGTGACCAACAGCTGTGATTCTGCCAAGAGGCTTTAATTTTCATAAAATCTTCCTTTTCTGTAATTGTTAATTCAGGCCATACATAAACTTATGGACATGTGGATAATTCAAAATCTTTTGTGTTATTTTAATAAATATTTTTTAAAAGAGCAGCTAGCAGTTGGAACAAGAGACTCTTCACAGAGGTGTACTTTGTTCCTTCAGATAAGGACTGAATTCTAAGAAAAAAAATCTAGTTTATTGTACCATAGTTTTTGCTCCAGTCTAACAATGAACATGATTTACGTTCATTGTATGTTTAAAGGAGTGAAAAGCATCTGAATTCAAAATGGCTATAGTGGCTATAGATTTTAGGAAATGCCCCAATCTCAGTTTTTTTGTGATTTCTATAAAGATTTGAAGTGAATTTTCAGAATTTAAAATAGTATCCAAAAATTGGATTAATTAATTCCTAAGTTACTTCTCCTTTCTGTTCCCCTTTCCCTCTTACTCTTAGTGATATCTCTTTTCTCCTGGCTCTTATCAATCCAGCTGACCTTATCTGATGACTAAAAATCATCTCCATTAACCTGATTTTCCCCATAAATGACAACTACTTTCACGCCCCTTCAGGCCAAGTGCACTTGGGTTTGTTTTCTGCTCTATGACATACATTGAATGCCCACTCTGGTTCCCAGTAAAAGTCCCAGTTAGTTCTCCCTAGTGGGTCAAGGCTTTGGCTCACAACGAGGTGATGCTGCAGTGATTTCTCTACCATGCTGTAAGCCTTGGTCTGAGAGCTTTCTCCTGGCCAAGGTCCAGCATTTCTGTACAGCTCCTGACTGTAAGATAGAGAGAGAGAGCATATCACTCCATTTTATACAAGAGGGGCAGTCTCAACAACTCATTCAAAATTGAAAAAGAATTGGCTTTGTTTTCCATCTGTTTGGGTTTCTTTTAAGTAGGTAAACAGAACAGAAACAGAAAATTACTAACTTTCAACCTCCTTCTTCCCTCACAGTTCTTAGACCCAGCAGATAAGTTCAGAAACCCCCAGTCTTGCCCACAAACCCTCAGTTATCACACTGCTGGGAGTTACAGCAGGATCTGGATCCAGAACATGTCTGACTCAGAGCTCGTCTGCCTTTCTCAGTGGTTCTGTCTTCACAGCCAATGCTTGGTGCAGCTTCAAATTAATGGACACTTGTAATAATTTTGGTTCTGTTTGTATGTCAGTTGTCACCTGTAAGTGTAGGCAGCATTACCATCCTTCAAGGAAAAACTGCATCGGTGTTAGGGGAGCTCTCAGGGATTTCAGGGTGCTTCTTCTTGTGAGTCATTGTGGCGGTGCAGAGGCAGATGGGTGCTTGGTTTCCCTGCTAATAACAAGCTGAACTCACTATGTCTGCTGCCCTGTGTTGTTCAAAGGAAGAAAAATGTGATACTTCCTAATTTGTGTTATTTTATAGGTGCTTTCTTGCAATGGGTCTGGACAAAAAGCTATTCCCTCCCAAGAGGAAGATTAGGTACTTTAAGAGGCAGCATATGTGTTCCTGTTCTCCTTACTGTGCGCACAGCGAGCCGTGTGAGGGCATCCTGATGCAGAGATCAACGAGCAATTCAATGTCACTCACCATACCGAGTCAGGAAGAAAGTGTGGGAACTATTGATGAAACACTGGAGACTGAAGAGGAGTCCAGCGAAGAAGAAATGGAAGATGAATCTTTTCAGGAGACCGAAGACAGTCAGGAAGACTCCAGTGAAAATGGTATAGTATTCCCAAACATGAGCAGGGGATGAGAAATGGGCGGGGATGGTTCTGGAGAAGGTGTGGGATTGTGGACTGCCAGCTTTGACTGGGGCATGAGAAATGTGGTGATGTCTGTATCTGGGCCACAGAATTACAGGGACTCCTTTCAGCCATGCAACAAGATGAGGTGGTTTGCAAGAGCCAAGAAAGTAAGTAAGGAAGGGTGGTGAGGCAATGACACAGGTTCCTCAGAGCAGCTGTGCCTCTCCCACCCATGGAAGCATTCAAGTCCAAGTTAGATGGGGCTTGGAGCAACCTGGGATAGTGGAAGGTGTACTCAGCTATGGAAGAGGCGTATGGAAGCTCAGTCTCTGCCTTTACTTCCTCCTTATCATAATCTTCTTTGGAAGCAATCACATTCACAGAGATTTTAATTCCTACTTCCTATTCCTATTTTTGCTTTCACAGTTCTGCAGTGTTGCTGCTCATCTGACACACGTTAGTCCCTCCGGATGTGTGTTTGGGATTAATGAAGCCTTTTTCCTTCAGGAGAAACTGCCCTTCTGACAGAGACCTCACTGCCAACACTGCAATTGGAATCTCAATTGATTTCTAATGCAGAAAAATAAATCTCCTTATTCCCTTAGTTCTATTGTCTTGGTAATTGTTTGTTTGCCTAACTGGTTCTGCATCAGGAACTCTTCATTTCTGTCCTTGGTGTTCTGTCACTTCAGTATGTTAAAAGCCCAGATGGAAGGAAAGGAGTGCAGCAATAAAATCTGCAAAGTGAGGAATGATGGCCACAAGGGACAGCTGGTGTGGCAGCAGTGCAGCTTGCCTGCATGGCCCAGGTGTGTTCCCTGCGTGCGCAGGGAGCCCGTGGCAGCAGGGCAGTGTCTGGATTTTAGGTGGGAATCCCCAACATCCCTGGGATGTGCACAGCACAGCTTTTTGGGGAAGGGGAGTCTTCTCTAATGCATCTGCATGAAGAGGGTCTTCACCTCCAGAGCCAAGCAAAGTGCTGTGAAGGGCCAGGAGCTGGACTCGAGGATCTGTATGGATCCTTCCAGCTCAGCTTACTCTGTGATCTATCAGATGTCACAGCTTGTCAGGCTAGTGCCTGGATGAATTTCAGAATGTGGATATAGGAGTGGTAATTCTGTGCAGGCTTTGTTTGTACTGGGTTTTCCCCTGGGCCCTGGAGGAGCATGTTAAAGCAGTGTGATAACAGAGTGCCTCTGCAGTGCCCTTTGGCTGGAGTTCATTAAATTCATCGAGCTCATAAGACACTTCTTTGTTATTTAGCCAAGTCAATATACATTTATTGTACTTTGCACTATAATATATTACCTTTCTCCAGCTTTCTCAATTCCTTGCAATTTTTTTCATCAACCAGTTTTTCTCCTGTTATAAGAGATTCTTACATTTGAGTTTTCCCAGCTCTAAATTTTTGTAGTACTTTCCATGGCTGCTAATTTTGTTTATTTTTGTTTTAATGTATTACTCATACCTGTAGTTTTGCTGCATTTTTGCTACTCTATGAAAAACACAACACTTTTTTGTGATAATATGCTCTTACAATTCTTATCTGTGGTCTTAGATTCTCTCATGGCTTTAAAAAGACTGAGGAACTTCAAGGGCAAAAGGAGGTTAATGATGTTAATTAATATAAACTCAGAATGTTAGCTCTGGCTCAGTGTTTCTATCTGCTTAAAAAGAACTTTTTAAATTGTGAATTCTGTTTCCTGTCTCACAGTAAAATTCTTCTATTTTAGAATATGATGAAGATTTTGAAGCAGATGAAGAAGTTAATGAAGAGGGACAGACTGGTGATCAAATGAATGGAGTGTCAGAGTCATTCTCAGATAATAAAAACCATAATTTAGACTATGGAAAGGAGAGTGAAACCTCATCTCAAAAGGCACTGCAGGCCTCTGACAGTGAGAAAGATGAAAGTGGCGGATATTCTGATGACAGGGACTCTGAAGATGATCTATCAGGTTAGTTTTGTTCGTAACAAAGTTTGGAGAAGCTGATCTGATGCATGTTTTACAGTTTGTGTGTGTCCAGTATGTATGTTGAGTCTGCATAGGAAAACCTATGCCCTTCCTACTGAAATGCTAAAAGACAGTTCTTTTATCTGCTATTAATTGTGCCACTGAAGTGCAGGCAGCCCCCTGGCAGTGAGAGATGGGCCTTTGCTGAGCTGTTCAGGTGCTGAGATGGAGATGGAGCAGGCAGCAGGCAGGCTCCCAGAACCTTGGCAGGACAGCCCTCCATGTCAGCCGACACTCACACGTGGGAATCTGTGACCCCTTACACCTTCTGAGGGGTCCCAGGGAACCTGACAGTCCACCCTGGGCTTTAAAACTGCTGTCTTTAATGGCCCTAATTTATTTGGCTGTGCCAGAGATCTGGAAATAGTTAGATCTTTGAAGGGAAAGGCACTGTTGCTGTGCAGGGCTGGGAGTTGGACTTGATGATCCTCGTGGGCCCCCTCCAACTCAGCTTATTCTGTGATTCTGTCTGTAGAGGAACCTGCTTGGTTTTCCTGTGGTGGAGTAGTAGTACTCTGAGTGGGAATGTTTAAGCTGGGGCTGTAAGGTTTCTTGGTGCAACATGTTTTTCAGAACATGCACTTCTGTGTGGATTATAGCTCTGACACTTTTATTTTCTCGGCCTGACTGGATTTTTCGATCTTGAGCTAGACCAGTCTCTTCTTGAATCCATGTAGGTTGTGGACAGCAGCAAGGCTGTGCAGCAGTCAGCTCTGCTGTTCAGCTCACTGTTAGATGAAGGATTGTGGCCTTTTTTCCCCTCAAATTTTCCATTTATGAATTTAATATGATGATGTTTGCATGTTTTTTTAGAGGAGACAGTGAACTTCATCTCCAGTTCAACCTGAAGGGTTTACACATGGTTTTGGAGATCTTTCTAATATTCAATGAGTTAACAGAAGGGCACTGAGGGATTGTTGCCGTGGTTGAAGTCTTTTATCAAATGAAGCTCGAGTCTGTGCTAAACCCTGTCTGAGCCATATTTAGAGGTGCATTTTTAGGTGAATTTCTGTGTGATTGATAGAACTACTCTGATTTAGTTTCCCTATCAGAAAAAAAAAAAACAAACCAACAAACCAACCCTCCAAGTTAAATGGCTTTAATTTTAATACTTCATACATCTGGGCAATGTTCCTCTATTTACACTTACTGGAATTTTGTCACAATATCCTCAGATGGTATAATTCAGAGAATGCTATTGGATGGGATTGTGTCCCTTTGTGAGTGCCCAGTGAATGCAGAGGTTTAGTAACAAATACTAAATTAAAGTTTGCTGTTTTCAGAGAGGAGGCCTGCAGACTCTCTCTCATCCATGAGCACTCAGTGCAGCGCTGAGACTGACTCTCATGCTGAAATGATGACAGACAATGTGAATGGCAAAGAGGACTGCAATATCAAAAGTACCTCTGATAGTGCAGCACATGCACACTATAGAAATGAGAATGGGGAGAAGAAACTACTCAGAGTGGAGGAAAATCTGGAGAATTCCTCACTGGATAAGAAAGGAATAGATGAAGCAGAAAAGACAAAACCAGAAGATCTTACAGCAAGGGAAGATACTAGAATTTTTCATGAAAACATAATGGCAATGCAGCATCAAAATCCTGAGGTTAATGGGGAATTCAAACAGACTGGGTCAGGAGAAAGTAACATGAATGAGGAGGAGAAATGTCCTCCAGTCCCTTGGGAAAGCAGGGTATTGAACATGGAGGATGGCAAGGAAGAGTCTCCTTGGTGTGAGGAAGGAGGTGGTGAGTACAGTCCCTCTGCCCAGCTCTGCATGCCTGTATTTGCCTTGTCTTTGCCTTGTACTCATTCCTGGTGCAGCACGGGGAGTTGCCGGAGCTGCTGTGAGCTCAGTATCCACTCAGAACATTAACACTGGCTCAGTGTTTCTCTGCTAGTGTTTCAAGTGCAAGGATTTGTCCAAAAATGAATTTTAAACCATTTTAAAGCTGAAATGGCTGAATGGCTTCTACTCTCCTTTTGCTCTTTAATGGTTTCTCTTTCTTGCTTCTTGTTTTCTTTGTGATAGTTTTTGAAGATTGCAAACCAGTCCAGGAGGAAATAGCAAAAGCAACCGGAAATTATCATCCTGTGAATTCTGACCCTGAACCTGGTGATTTGTGTGCCAATGAGGAAGAAAAGAACACAATAAATACAGAGCGTGGTGCCAGTGGAGGTAAGATTGTCTGTCAGTCAGGGACAAGGAAAAAATATTACTCAGGAAAATTACAAGGGAAATTACTCACCTGAAGTCTTTTAACAGAAGTGTTTGCCCTTTCCCTTTCCTTTGGCTATCAAAGTCTCCTTGTGTTTTTTTTCTTTCCTAACTTGCAAAAAATCAGGTGATGACTAGCTGGCATCTGTAGTCATGTATAATTAATGCTTTTTTAGCTGTTAAATGTTTCTAGGAGAAGAATCCAGGCCATGAAAAAAACTGTGAGTCAGGAAATAGCTGTGGAAAATAGCTCCTGGTAGTGTGCAGCCTCCTTGGGAAATGCCTTGGTTCCCAGGGGCAGGAATTAACCCTATATTATTCCCTGGTATAATTACAGAATCCACAGGAAGTTGAATGTTCTTTCTCCTTTCTTTGCATATTTCACATGAGCAATTTGTCAGCTGTTTCTGACTTTCTGAGTGTCACTGTCAAGCTTGTAGATGTTGCACACACGCACGAGCTCCCTGCAGGTGGGGAGGGAGGCAGAGCAGGCAGGACAAGCATGATTGGCCTTCCATCAACATTTTTAGTTAAATTCTTTATGCCAGATGCCAGAACAGCAGTACTAAAAACATAGTCAGAGTGCAGGGATGTGATGAGAAGCAGCACAGCAAGTTCTCTTTGGGTGCCCAGGCTGATGTCGCTCATGGCCAGGCAGAAATGGCACCTTTAGCATTAACCCTGTGAAGCATGTAACACTGACAGGATGCTGAGTAAACCAATGTTTGATTATTTCCTCATAGCACCAGATGGAAGTTTCCTGGCAGAAGGGAGGAGAAGCCCTGATGTGCAGGAGGCAGCAGGACAGGCGGTACAAGAAGGGGAGGTGACAGGGCTGGGACAAGCCCTGGAGCAGGACGGTGCTGCTGAGGGGGATGCTGGCAGCGGAGAGGCCGCAGGAAAAGCTGCAAGGGTTGGGGATTCGCTGCCCCAGGCAGGCACAGGGGCTGCGCTGGAGGAATCCACACCCAAGGAAAGCTCCGTGGCAGAGGAACATCCTAAAGGAAAGGGAACAGGGGAGGCAGTGAAGCTGGACACAGAGGTGTCACCTGGGGAGCAGGAGATGCTCGTGGAGGGGATGGAGAGAGAGGTAGCACTGGGAAAGCCAGCAGCTGGGGGAGAGGGGCCAGCTGGGGCACTGCCAGGATGGGAGGCAGACAGAGCTGTGCCCCAGGGGCAGGACAGGGCTGGGGGCACCACTGAGGAGGAGGCTGCAGAGGAAGGCCCCAAAGGAGCAGTAGGGCCGCCAGCAGAGGAGGAGGTGTGTGAGCCAGTGTCCGAGGCTGGGGAGTCCCTGGGGCAGGGGGGGTCTGCAGGGAAGGACACGGTGGTGGGTGCTGCGTCAGAGGGAGAGGAGGCTGTGGAGGATGCTGATGTGGCAGCAGATGGGAATGCCAGAGCTGTGGGTCCTGAAGGAGAAAAGGCCGTTGAACAAGACCTTTCTGAAGGGGAGGAGGCTTTGGGGAAGCCTAGGGCTCTCTGGGAAGCACTAGGGGATATAGAAACAGGAGAAGCAATGTCTGGAGGGGAAGGGTTTGTAAAGCCAAGTGAGTTTTCCCAGTTGGAGGTGTCAGAGGAAGAGTGGATGGAGATGGCGAAAGTTGTCCCAGGAACAGCAGCAGCACTTGAGAGTGCTCAGGCTCTTCAGAGAGTGGAGGACACGATGAAAGAGTCTGTGGAGCCTGACAAGGGTTCTGTACTGGAAGTGGCACCTGGATTAGGGGCACTGGGGGGTGCTCGGGTGGATCCTGTCACTGAAGGGTCATCACAGGTGGAGGAGACGCCGGCAGTGCAGGAGGAGGAGGGTGCAGCAGAACCATGTTGGAGTGGAAACATTTCTGAGGGCAGCAAAGCAGAGACAGAGAGAGCAGTGGAAGGAAAACCCGAAGGAGAGGAGGTGGGAGGGTCTGCAGGGGCAGCCGGAGAGAGCTCGGGGGATGAAGAGGAGGCCACAGCTGGAGCAGCAGGTTCAAAGGAGCCGGCAGCTGGGATGGAGGGGTGGCTGAGGTGCGGGCAAGCGAGAGGGAAGGGGAGCTCTCCCGGGGAGGGGCTGGTGGGCGAGGCGGCCAGGCCGGCCCCGGGGCTGTCCGGGCCCCGGGCACGGGAGCCCGGGCTGGTGGCCATCGCTGTGCTGGGCGGCCAGGCCGGGCGAGGAGC